>OX485804.1:69234032-69834032 GCA_950295325.1 Polytrichum commune | reverse complement strand
AGATGATACTGTACATAATTAAAGAGAAATCATTACCTTCTGGAGAATTCAAATCCCAGGAGTGTGAATCACAATTTTGCAGCTGTAGGTATTTGAGGAGAGGCCCTCCCTTTTGAGGTTCATATATTTGTTGCTGTCAGATGTTAGAATTTTAGTTGCTGGGAGGAGAATCATAGCTAGTTGCTGGGATGTTGAAATTCCACTCTCTCAGTGGATGTAATTGCTAGGAGTTGCAGCAGCAACTGATGTGTTCCTACATCATGAGAGAAGTGGACTTTAGGTGAGTATCAATATAAGAATCAAAGGTTATGGAGGGCTATCTTTGGCGACAAATGAGAGGTCTACATAACATTACAAACATGAAGGTCGACAACCATGTTTGTAAAGTTATATTCATACCCAATTGCTCGACTTAACAATCATAACCATCCTAACAGCAGTTAGGTCTTCATATATATTGAGGCTTGGCAGGTGCTTCAGACATGGACAAGAAGCTCCTGTTATGAATTACTGCAAACCATCTACATATTTGTAATATAGGCACTAATTCTGTTGAATATTGATGTTTCTGTTCAAGACAGGTTTCCTCTTTGGAGATCAGAACTTTCATATATCTATTTTCCTCTTATATGTGCAGTACATACCCATTTCAGTTTTTCCACGGATTTTGTTCCATCCTAAGTTTCTCTTTCCTGGCATGAGCACCCTGTGCCTTTTGTGCAAACTTACAGAAGGGGAGGAATTTGGGAGCTGCATCTTCTTAAAACTGATGAGGAAAACCTAAACATGTGTGGAAACCACCATCACACCTTGCAACAACTTCAAGACCTACTGCTTGGGTCCTATATAAGGTACAATGGTCTTATTTGCTTAGGTTAGATTTAAAAACGGAATCCGACGAGACATGTGTTGAATATTGTCCTATGAGCTCAAACTTTATCAACCATTCTAGACTAAATAGTCAACACAATTTGGGGCACCTATGTATTTATTTAAAGATTGAACACACATTTGCTTTTGATAATTATAAGTAAATCGAGGAAATTCAATGCCCAATCTAATAGTTGCTGATGCTTTATTATAGATTTGCTAATGCAACACAAGTTTTGTTGCATAAGTATGATTGGTAGAAGTTGGAAGATCGGAAAGCCAGCCACTGAACACCTAGATACCTTAGTTATGACTTATAATACCAAGATACAAACATGGTACAGTGCATGGAAATTCTGTACATGATAGTCAATGTGCAACAACAAAAGCACTCCCATTAGCAGTACTAATTGAAAATTTGGTCTCAAACAACATGGTTCCAACAATCATGCTTGTAAATGGGCATGACCAAGCTAAGTAACGTTTCCAAATTCCAAGTAGTCCCCAAAGTTTTCAACTTACATCCATGTTACAAAAGTGTGGCTGTAGATATGAGGCATGCTTGTATGCTTGTATGTATCCATGGGGTCATCTCAGTGGGCCAAATTGGGTTTCATGTAGGTCACTTCTTCATTTCCATTTATTATATGTAAGGAAGATAGGCCTTAAAGGGTTAATTTTTTCAACTAGCCTACTTCTCCTTGGATGTGAAACATGCGATTAAGAAGAGGTGGTTAGCAATTCCAAATCGAGGCGTAGCAACTTTCCTCATAATGTTTGGAGTTCATATGAATATCTTATCCATCATTATAGTGAAGATATATGTGCTCATTTAATGGCCGTGTAGATCCTCCTGATTATGTTGACTATTGAATCTAGAGTGCTTATTGTGTTTTAAGCACATGGTCCAATCACTTTTAAGTGTATGTCTTCTTCATATCCATTCTTGAAGCCACAACTAACCACACACTATTTAAATATAAGTGTCCAACTAAGAGAAGTAATTGAATTTGGCATGTCCATCTAAATTGGGCCCACCAATTGCCTTGCAATAGCCCCAACACTTGAAGATACCAATGACATGACTATTCCTCACTGCCACAAGCATTTTAAGAAATTTCATCAAATTGTGATTAGAAACATAGACCCCATTTGGCATGTTCAATATAATATCACCACGAGCACTGGCTTTACATTGAACACATCTACAATAGGCTACTACAATTAATATGAGGGCAATTAGAAATGTGGACCCTAATTTAATCCTACACAAACACAAACACTCACTTAACATCAAACAAATAGTTCGTAGCAATGCAAATGCTACAAAATTGTAATATATAAAGTACTTGGTGAAAGGCACAAAGGTGATGTTAATTATTTAACTTTATTGCAATTACACCCAACAATTGTTGTCTCATGCCCACTTTTGTCTTTGCGGTTGTTGCTTGCCATGATATTGACAAAGGAACGTCCATGGATGTCAACAATGACACCATATTTTTCATCAATTTTACTACCATCCTCAAGTTCAAATGGGTTGACCCAGTAATTTATTGCTATCAACATCAGCTGCAAAATCTACGATGCAAATTTTAATCCTAGACTTACCACCTACATTCTTTTGCCCAAAGTATTGCACCCACCAACATCCATTGATCCCAAAACCATGAAGAATCAACCACTTTTAACATCCTTGCATTTGGGTTGGTAAAGAAATAATACCAAAACAAAACCATGGTATTCAGATTCCAAAATACAACAAAACTCCTTTGCAATAAGTAATGTTCCCCACTGTCTTATAAACTCCAAGAGGAATGAACTTCAAAGGAATGCCTTTGAAAAATCAAAACAACTCCAACTCAACTTGACCTGACATTTCTTTTGCGATCACCCAAATCAATCAACGAACAAAGTTAGTTAACCAAAACTTAGTGCCATAATTTTATTGAATTGTTGAGATTCTTTGGTATGGCAAACAAAAGTAGACAGTGACCAATTTCTTCCTTTTGAACACTCCCAATGAATGGCATTGACAAGTAAAATATGTTTTTTTCATGCTTCATATACCCCAAATTGTTGAGCTTTCCATTCATATTTGTGAAATGAAACAAATTACATGATATGCAATTTTTGGGAAAACTATCGACCAATCAAACATCATTAGGATCACATAGTGGGCACTTGTAGGTTGGTTTTCAAAGAACATTGATCTCAACACACATGTGTGTGTTGGGTATATTAAGCTCCCCCCCCCCCCTTTTCCTATGATCTAGCGCAAGTCTTCTCCTTTGATTGCTAGCTTGTTGGTGTATAAACATATATAATTGACGAAGACACATGCCATTGGATAGAGTTTTTGAATGTCATTTTACCGAATCCAAATTTTGGGAAAGATGACAAGTATGGAACAAAAGAGTCATTCATAATTTCATGTTAACAACATAATTTTTGATTAAAATAAAATGAAATCAAGACACAATTGAGATTCCAACTTTCACTTAAAGACCTAGGCCTGTATATTTGATGATCTAAGATTTCTATATCACTACACCATTTATGATAATTAGTGTCACTTATTATTCGGGGTTACATTGTGTTGTAACCTTTAACTACATATCTCATTTTTTTTACCAAAAAAGTCAAATTGGTTGATTGCACACCATAAACATCGACGTCTTTATTTGGTAAAAATTTACATTAATTATAAAATGTTATAGCAATGCGTAACTCCAAATAGGAAGTGACACTAAATACCATAAATTGTGTAGTGGTCAAAATGATACTTATTGATGTTTCATCTTGCATGATTTAGAAATAATGCAATTTCTATAATCCTAATTACAAATGGTGAATTTAAGAAATTGTTGAGGAAATACGATTGCAACATTCTCTCTCTCTCTCTAGATCATGCTTTTTTAAAACAATATGGTAAGTTTGTTCTTTTTGGTCATTATTTCATATGTTGTTTTCTTCAACAAATTTCATCCATAATTATTGTCCCCCTTCTTATGTGTTGTTTTTGTCCATTGTTTTTGTTCATACTATTCATCAATCCGCAAATCCCATATTAACCCAACATCCTCCCATAATTTCTCTAGAATCTATAAGAAACTCACAAATTCGACATTCTTCAAGTACCTCTAATTCAATCACAAATTGCGAACATTTTTATTCCACAACAAACTTGTAACAGTCGCCTACACTACTTTTAGGTTAGTATTAAAAAAACATTATACTAGTTTTTACTCTTTCAACATTGAATTTGTTATACCATCATGTTATGCTTCTCAATTTTATTGGAATGAATCTCATAACACTACTTGACAATAATATCTTTTATAAAGTCCCAATGATGTAATGAAAAATATTGCTAATAGGATTTTGTTGGATCATCCTCACTTACACTTGTCTTCTTCACAAGTAGTATAGGATACAGAACACCTCAAACATAAAATGACATACTATTAAAGCAGTTCAAATCAATCTTTTACTATGATACTATGCATGCAAGTAGTTATTCTAAAGATATTAATATGAATTATGACAATTCTTTCATTGACTTTCTTTGAAATGACACTAGTTTTTTAGAACCTTTTTCTTTTTTTCCCTCTACAACAAGTAATGAGTTGATTCATGTTACTCATGCAAATACTACCATTAACAAAGAAAATTAATTCATTTTCATGGACTGACTATGATGATGAAATTGCATATATAAATTGCATATAAATTTTATTTTGAAAACTCAAATGCTTTAAAATCACCACCTTTTTTAATCATATAAAATGATAAGACATATGAAACATTATGTTTCAAAAGGTTCAATACACTCAGAATCACATCCAAACCCAAATTCAAGTCCAAACCATGTCTCAAACCCAAACTCATAACATTCAACGTATTACAACTTGTTGTCAACGAAAATATCACACCTACTTCAATTTGTATTTCGATGTATTAGAAAGGAATTGAAGATGTCCATTTTTTTTTTCTTCTTGTATGTATTGTCATAGACTTTTTTTTAAAAAGGAAAGAAAGTAACAACTTACAACAACAAAATTGTATGAAAAATATACATCATTTCAAATACGACGATCACTACAAACATGTTATGTTCATTTGTAATAGTTTCTTAGAAAAATTTGACGCCAACATTTGAAGTACATACTAAATTTGTAAGAAAATTTCACTTTCATTCGTGAAATAAAAACTAATAGATCTAGAAGAAATATTCATTTATACTCGATTAGAATTTGCATGAATTTACATTCTACATGGATATGGTCAATACAAATTACAAGGTAGTGTGATAAGTGTCCCCGTAAATGTTCTAAACACAAAATCTATTATGCCTAGATTATTCAATGATAAAGCTACAATAAGCGTATTTCTCAAAGGGTGTTTGAAATTTAAACCTTCATATTGATCAAACAACATAAGACCAAATTTAGTCATGTTTTCTTTATTATAAATCCATTATATAAATAATTAAATATAACTATTAGACCCAATTGATATATTTATTCACATTAGAAACCCAAAATAAAGGTTACATGCCACATGAAGATAAGTTGGTGACATCTACTCTAATGTCAATAATTCTATCGAAGAAAATGAGTTAGATGAAGTTCCTTAAGCTCCTATATCAATTACATTGGTAGATAGTTTTTTACAATTATGAAGTATTGATTATTACAATAATAAATTCTAAACTATTGTACCTAGTCAAAATTTAACATCCACTAGGTCTTTCAAAGGATAAATATAAAGATTAATTTAAATATCTAGACATTGTATTTTGGAAATCAACATAAATCATACATATACAAGTAACTTTTCATACCGATAAAGAACTCGATGGAAATTGTTGCACATGGAACATGACTCTGCTATATGTATTCCAAATTATTTCTTTAAGGCCATCAAAGTTGTCGCATTCCTCTTTTACATAAGAATAATGCAATCATGAATGCACATGAGACACCGATATTGAGAACTTTCAAACTTTGTACATTACAAAAGCTTTACAACTTGATCACAACTTGACCATAGGAAAGACAAAAGATGATCATCTCTCCTTCCCCGAGCTCTCTCTTATACCCCCAAAGGCATTCTTACTCTTATCCATATTTATCCATAATATCTAAAATATACTTTTAGAAGTCTCACTTCTTATACAATTTAGACTAAAGTTTCCTTATCCATATACATAGACCATTTCACTGGTGATCATTATTTTATCTTTTGGCTCAGGCACAACCCTCTAGTTGGAACTAACTAATTCCAACTGTATTCATTCTTCCATTCTTCTCGTTGCAACTGTCTAATTCCAAGCACATTTATTCATTAAGAGTTGTCTAGCTCCAATGAATAGTATTCATCCACTGCGAGTTGTCTAACTCCGATTTGTATTTCCTAATTGGAGTTGTCTAACTCCAACACAAAGATCTTTGATTGGGAGTTATCTAACTCCTATGCACAATTCCTTCACGAGTTGTCTAGCCTTGTGCGTCATTCTTTATTGGGTTGTTTGATCCAATTCCTTTTTTTAAAAGTTGTCTTACTCCAAACACCATCTGCTCACATCTGCTCACCATCTACTAAGTACAACAGAGTATGATTAGTTTTTTCTTTTTCTTTTTTCTCTTTGTCTAATCCAACATTAAATCTTTCAATCCAGGTATATTACAAAGTTTGTATTAAAAATATAAAAAATTATTCTTCAATAAGATTGAGACAATTGATCTTATGTGATAGAACATTAAAGTTTCCAAAGTTAAAGAAAAATCCAATTTGGATAAATTTCTTAGACTCCTATTTAGGATTTTGAGGTTTAGTCAACCTTCGAATACCTCCTGAATATATATTTTATATATTTTTTGGCAATAGTAAGACATTTGGCCACCAAATGTTACACTCACAAATGCAACTCAATCAGGGTTTAGGGTTTAGGGTTTAGGGTTTTTGGATGTATACCTCATATATTTCATGTCACTTTGCCATTCATCACGTGTGTTCGATGTCATAGACATACAATGAATAAACATTCATTTAGAAATCTCAAAACAATAATACTCTTATATACCAAAACTATTATCTGAAGTTTTAAATTATTTGGCAAATTGTTATGAACAATTACAATACTCGTTATTGATGAAATTCCACTTGTTGGTGTGAAAATATTAAATGCTATAGATAGCAAACTAGAAGATCTGAAGCATGTGTTGTCATCCACATGTCTTGTTAAGAAGGGGTAATTTTTGAAATTTAGGCTAATTTCTTGTTAAACTCCTCTTAAGACTATGAACTAGTGACAAACTTTTAACAAATGCAAACGGTTTGATATCTGGTCCAATTTCTTATTTTGATGACATGTATTTGTGCCACGTGAATTACTTTATAAAGTCACATCGAGAATATTTTTGTGTTGTTCTTATTCTTTATTTGAGAGCCATGCCCTTAAATAGTCTCAAAATCATGAAAAAGGCTCCAATTACCGATTATGGTGATATGAATATGAATATTGTCATGTTTGTCTTTGATTGCATAATGAATGAAAATGAAACAACATTTTTTTTCAACTTTTTTTTTGTAGGAACCATAATTCTTAGGTTCCGATGAAAGAGATAGCGAGCTCCCACAAGGTGATAGGACTTTGATGTTTTTAGACATGCATACAATTCAAGAAATAGGTAATCATTCACATTTTTATTTTTTTATGTATTGCACAAACAATTCGAGACTATGTGGAATTCTTGCAAAACATTGTCGTCAACAACTTGCACATAGAAGGTGAACTACTTTTGAATTGTGTCCAACTAAAAAGAGTTAGTGATTGAGCAATTGTCCTTTGTCAAGAGAGTTCAAAATTTCCGTTGCTATTGCAGATGTAAGATCCAGCTTTGTCCAACAAAACATTGTTTGTGCAATACATAATACGCGCAATATACAAAAATATTGGACTTTTCTAAGAGTGCAAATGCATTGCATGGAAATGTTTGTGGACATCAAATCTAAAATAAAAGCTTCCATTCGTCGGTCAATGCATATTTTTGGCTCATCTTGGATGTCTGGGGCGAACCGACCTATACACTGGTTCTTTGGGGGCAAGGATTTAGGCATCCAACAAGGAATGTGCGGGAGGTGGATAGGGGCTGGGGGTATGTGATCCGCCACCTCCATGCAGCCATCACCCCAAAAAAATAAAAAAAATAAAAAATCAATAAGATCCCGACCAAAAGTTGTTGGCTGCTCCGCTTGACTTCAAAAAATAAAATTGCTCCTTGCATTCTTGAAGGCCGCTTGTCCATATAACCCAAATAGATTGCACATCATTTTCAAGGTCCAAAGTCTAATATATGTATTCACTTCCATTGAGTAAATTAGCAATTGACTAGGATTTCCGTTTTGAAGCGGAACCTTCAATAATTAAAAGCCATGTAATTAACTTGGAAGTCAAGAACATTACAAAACCCTCATTAGCACCGAGTTTATGATTTTTGTGACTTACCATTGAAAGGGTCTTTGTCATTCTTTAATGGAACTAGGATTCACCAACGTTGGTCATACATGCATTACTACGTGGAGTCACCTAAATTTTGTTATCACTTGGAGAAGTAGGTTGGGCATTATTGTCTTTATTACATGAAGTGAATCTTTGGTAATTAGGATGTTACTCGAATTGGTCTCGCATGACATAATCTTTACTCCACATTTTCTTGACTCTCACAAGATAGTGTGAAGTTCATAACTCCTAGAGCAGTTGCATAAAAGCACTTGCAACAATCATAATGAAGTCAAAATTATGCAAATACGATGTCATTCATGTTTCAAAATTCACTGCTAGCAACGATAATTACAAATGTCCATAGAGTTTTATGTCTCGAAACAATGTTCATCTACAAATTTAGTATAGCCTTGCATAGCTTCATACAACCTCACCCAATTGGTTGGCTAAAGGACGAAATAGTTATGTGCCATGCCAATTGTAGTTTCCCTATAATGTCCCAAAATTGATTAAAACCAAGTCTAAACGTTCATGATACAAATTTAAAATGCACTTCAAATTACAATGGGTTGAAAGTTGTCATTTGAACAAATATCATCATTATTCATACTATGTAAATATTCACTTGGGGATTTCTCAAACTAATGTCATTGTTAATTGAAATTGCTAGGATTTTTTTATTTTTTTATTATGTAATCCAGACATAGATATTTAAAACTCCAAATTTCCTTCCATGCACCATAGACCTACACATGCTCAAAGCGCCTACAAAAGTTTCAGAACAAAGCTATGTAGTTTTGATTTATGCTTGATTTACGCTGAAATGATCCAAATTTAAACTCATATAAAATACATGGAGTGCACCACTTTAGGTGACGACAACAACCACATATGAGGTTAAAATGGATACCACTAAATTTTCTCTCCAAAAATAAATTCAAACTTGCAACCTTCATTTTACACCAAGTGAACAATGCATGTTGTTGTATGTGAGAGCGTTGGAGCGTTTGCAGGTTCGGGTTGGGGAAGTTGATACCATATTTTTCGAGGGGTAGAACAAAATTCGTGGCACTCCCACCATCAAATTACACCCGTGTTACATCACCAAGCATATTTGCGTGCAAGAAGATACCAAAGAGACATGTCTTTATGGGGAACTAGATTAATTGCTCGCAATTTGCTAACCATTCTACGATCAATAATCAATATAATTGTGTGGCGGGGGAGGTATATGGTCAACTATTACGATGAAAGAGAATATTTTGTTTTGATAATAACGGTCGACATATTCATAGGAGCTCCAAAAGCCACGGGGAAAACGGCTACAAGCCAAAGTTGCAAGATGGGCTAAGAGAACTCGCACTGATGGCATGTTTCGTCTCCTTGAAGAAGTAGGTGCCAAACCTTTCATCATTATATTTGTAACGTGATTCATAAACAACGATATATCATACGAAGGTAATGCTGAAGGAGTGACACTTGTGAGCATTTAATTCTTTAAACTGTTTAATGCGAGCAACGCATTTCCATTGCCAAATTATGAAATTAAGGAAAACGTGCCTAATTCATTTTTCGTCTTGATGATTGGACACATGTATTCAATGATGAGTGGTAGGTCTAGCTGCAAGAATGGATACCAAAAAGACATATGATTAAAATAAATTGGGCCACGTGCTGAATTTTTTGATAACTAGTCTAGATTGAACAATCAACATAATTGGGGGAAGCTCTATGACCGTTTAATGAGCAGGAATATCTTGAGTGGGATAATAAACGAGATATTCATGCGAGCTCCGAAAATTATGAGGAAAGTGGCTACGGTATTGGTTTGCATTTGCCAACCATGATCATAGAATAGTGTGCTTTCATACCCTAGGAGGAGAGGTGAGCCAGTTGGCAAAAAATAACCATTTAAGACCCCTCTACCCGACAACCATAGTGCGTCACAAATCCACATATCTACCAGAGTCAAGATACGTCATCTTCATTCTGTGGAGATATCTAGTCAGGTTTGGGACCCAAGGTCCCTAACTCCACCTAACGGGCCCACGCCGTGATAGAGGTGACATCTGAACCGTCAGATGTGGATGGAGGGCTCAGATGAATCTGAGTAGCCCTTAGTTAGAGAAGCCACCAACGATGGCCCATAAGTGAAGAAAGCGTTGAGGCCATAAGCATTTTTCCGTGTCTGTCGCTCTCGCTCATCGCAGCGGTGGTGCGGCGGAGATGTTGTGAAGGTCGTGTGAGGGTGAGCATTTTAGTTCGCGCTCACAAGGTTTGGCGTTTGTTTCTATTTTTCGTGGATATAGGCAGTGGTGATGTGCTTGCGTTCTGGATTTGTAGTTTTCTACGGGTGATATGTTACGCGTGATGGTTGGCTAGAGGCATCGGTTTGAGGGCCCATTGTTTACGATTTGAGTTATATGTATTCGTGATTAGAGCGAGTTTATGCAGTTATTGTGATCTATTTGATAATTGTTTGTTTTGTTAACTCAACAAGTTTTGGTTAACTAGCTTTGTTCGTTGATTGATTTGGGTGATCGCAAAAGAAATTTACGTCAAGTTGAGTCGGAGTTGTTTTAATTTTTCAAAGGCATTCCTTAGCTCTTGGAGTTTATAAGATAGTGGGGAACATTACTAATTGCAAAGGAGTTTTGTTGTATTTTGGAATCCGGATACCATGGTTTTGTTTTGGTATTATTTCTTTACCAACCCAAATGCAAGGATGTTAAAAGAGGTTGATTCTTCATGGTTTTGGGATCAATGGATGTTGGTGGGTGCAGGACTTTGGGCAAAAGAATGTAGGTGGTAAGTCTAGGATTAAAATTCGTGTCATAGATTTTGCAGTTGATGTTGATAGCAATAAATTATTGGGTCAACCCATTTGAACTTGAGGATGGTAGTAAAATTGATGAGAATAATGGCGTTGTTGTTGACAACCATGGACATTCCTTTGTCAATGTCATGGCAAGCAACAACCGCAAAGACAAAAGTGGGCATGAGACAACAATTGTTGGGTGTAATTGTAGCAAAGTTAAATAACATCACCTTTGTGCCTTTCACCAAGTACTTTATATAATACAATTTTGTAGCATTTGTATTGCTACAAACTATTTGTTTGATGTTATTAAAGTTGTCTTACTCCAAACACCATCTGCTCACCATATGCTAAGTACAACAGAGTATGATTAGTTTTTTCTTTTTCTTTTTTTCTCTTTGTCTAATCCAACATTAAATCTTTCAATCCGGGTATATTACAAAGTTTGTATTAAAAATATAAAAAATTATTCTTCAATAAGATTGAGAAAATTGATCTTATGTGATAGAACATTTTAAGTTTCCAAAGTTAAAGACAAATCCAATTTGGATAAAAAAATTTAGAATCCTATATAGGATTTTGAGGTTTAGTCAACCTTCGAATACCTCTTGATTATATGAAAAAAATCTGTCATTTTTTTTCTTTTCAATAGTAAGACATTTGGCCCACCAAATGTTACACTCACAAATGCAAATCAATTAGGGTTTAGGGTTTTTGGATGTATACCTCATATATTTCATGTCACTTTGCCATTCATCACGTGCATTCGATGTCATAGACATACAATGAATAAACATTCATTTAGAAATCTCAAAACAATAATACTCTTATATATCAAAAGTATTAATTGAAGTTTTAAACTATTTGGCAAATCATTATGAACAATTACAACTTACTGTTATTGATGATATTCCACTTGTTGGTGTGAAAATATTGAATGCTATAGATAGCAAACTACAAGATCTACAACATGTTTGTCATCCACATTTCTTGTTAAGAAGAGGTAATTTTTGAGATGTAGGTTAATTTGTTGTTAAAAACTCCTCATATGACTATGAATTAGCAACAATAACTATTAATCATTACTCATTTAGTGAAAGAGGTTAGTATTACAAAAATAAATGATTGTGACTGTTGGCAAGGGATAGGAGGAAATTTTGTAAGGAGCAATGAACATGTGAAAAGTGTGAAAGGAAGGTTGGAATCTGGCTGTGGACAAATGTGCCCCTTAAGGGTTGAACTCCTTGCACCTCCTCTCCATATTGATCCTCGTAGGCAAGAGTCATGATAGTCATAGAAAACTCAAGAAGCTTGTAAATAAAAATACCCTTTTGGAAAGAGAGTGAAAAATTAGTTGGTATAATTGTACTTAGTACCACTATCTAGTGAAGTAAAAGTACTAGGGCGTGAAGCCTTTGCTTGAATGAGAAAAATGTATATGTTGTGGTTTGGATGCAATAATATGTATGTAGTAAGTTGTGCTCGTGCATAGCAAATAATCTTAGCATATTTGAGTGATTCTTAGCATACTTGTCTTCAAAGAAGAGAGTATATTTGTTCATGTTGTGAATTTAACCAATGCCCAAGTAGTCTGGTAGGGAAGTCCCTAGCCAAGTAGGGGGAGGGGGGGGGGGGGGTTTGAGGAATGTTTGAAGGTGGTGAATGGTCTTGAATGGTCTACGGTCATCTCCTTGTTTGTCAAAGTGATTACCTTACGTGACAATATGTGTATTATCTGGACCTGAAATAAAATTCCAGGATGTGTGGTTCGGTTAAGTATAGAGGAGTCACGAGACCATGATGGTGAAGGCGCAATTGTCTTGTGAAGTTGAGTTGAACATTGGTGAGACTCTTGAGATAAGAGCGATGAAGTTTATTTACAAATTCAAGTGACCAATGTAAAATTTGAAAATAGAATGAATAAGATATATGGTCAATGGGATTAGTGCAATAACACGAGTTAAGTTTGTGGGGTGAGTAATCCTCATTATGTAGAAGAAATCATCCATGGGTAATAAGTGATTTGTGATAAATAATCTTTTGAAGTTCAACATATATGTAGCTTGAACCTAGAGAGAAGGGTGATTGAGTTTTCCCAAGTCTAAATGGTTGCAGTGTTAGTTTGTAATACAAAGAGATTGAGATGTAAAATCTGGAATTCATTAATTGAGTAAGAAACTATAGTTTGATGCTAGGATGTTGTGACAAATTGTGTGAGTAACCCCAATGTCCATTTATTGCACCTCCGTGTGAGAGTAATGAAGACATTTTAGAGTCAGATTTCATGGGGCTATAGCCTAATCAAAGTAAATCAAGATGAGAAATTTTGTGTTTGGTGTGTTTTGGAGCAAAAGACAATTGTTTGGAGTGTAGTTGTTCACTCAAAACTCATTAAAGCCATAGGCTAGGGTGTGAAGCTCAACCTTATGAAGACAAAAGAATTAAAAATGAAGGGAATGAAAATATCATGATATCCAAGTGCATTGATCATTGTCAAACCATACTGTGATTATAGGAATAGACACCATAATCTTGAGATCATACATAAGTGGAAATTAGAATCAAGAATCTTGGTTATATTGGAAAACATCATTTCGTCCAATAAATTTCAATAAAGTGTAGAAACTTTAATCCATTTTGAGTAGGATTATAATTACTTATAATCAATTATGAACTTGAGAAAGGCCATAGCCTAAGGAGGTTGTGAGTTGGAGGAAGACTATGTCTGAGAGATTTGCCGAAAAATACAAGCCTTGATCTATCAAAAGGTGATTGTCTGCTAGAGATGAAGAGGTAAAGACCTAAAGGCATGGCTTGACCATTGGCAATGAAAAGACAATGTTTTGGGGCTAGTTGCAGTATAGTAACATATGAATGAAGGGTTGTGGAATGCAAGTCACTAGCTAACCAATTAGGAAGACTTCCAACATATAAGAGTCGACCATTACCACGTTGAAATTTTTGAATGAATGAATTGATTAGTTAAAATTTGAACTTCAACTGACTTATCAGATTACAAATTAATTGGAATTTATTGCAAAATCTAAGGAAAAACCAATTGTCACAAAGATCAAATAATAAGATTATTAAAATTGGGTTATGAATCAAACTTGGACCAATTAATAAATTGGATTACTAAGGAGATTGTTTCATACTATTGTCCAAGACTATGGTTCGATGATTTCCATTATTAAATATCCTTTAAATAATTTAAGACCACTTGTGAATTATAATTAAAATCATCTAAAAGTCAAGGAACGGACAAATTGTTTTGGCACCTACCTAACTTGTTGTGGACAATGTTTATGGAAACTTACAAGTGGATGTCCTTTAGTTGGTTTAGGTAAATTGGATGGCTTCATTAAAAGTTAACCTAGTACCCTACAAGGTTTTCAGTACATTATTTCACGATCCATTAATATAATCACTTAAGTAAAGAAGAATTATGGTTCATATTGGGGGCACCCTTGGCCATGATTATATGACATTACTAGCACTCAAAAGGCATTTGATGAGCTGACACTTTCTGCGTTGAAATCCATGGTGTAGCGAGTTGTTATTGTTAAACTATGATTAGTTGTAAGGGAGAGATTGCGCAATTGTATGTACTAAATTGAGTGATCTTTGTAATCCATCTTGTTTTTATTTCACACTATCCCATAAAATCACCCGAAACCGAGGATAATATAGGTTTTGGCACCCAATTCTTAATTAGATCCCATTGTGACCTATCGGTTAACCTAATAATGACACCCAAAACCCCAAACTTACGTTGTATGTTTTGTTCAATTGAACCCAAACTAAAAAACCTATCTACAATGTTAAAAATAGGTATTCTGGAAATAGATGTCATTTGTTATGGAGATTTTTATCAAGTTTCTTTCATTCAAGATTGCATGTATGTTCAACAAAATATTACTTAGAGGTATTCATGGAATTGTTTAAAATTTTCTGGTAATAAGATTAAAGATATTATGAATTGCATACTAATGCAACAAAATGACATGTAAATTATCAACACACCAAATAGATTTCAAACAATTATTCAAACCGATATACACTTGCAAACAATTGATGTTTGTTGGCACCAACACATCTACCCAGTATCACTCTTGTTTTACAAAAATGAACATACAAGACAACATAACTGAATGAATTCTCATAAGAAAAAAGGTGAAACGTATATACTTAAGACAATTAATATATGACATCGATAATTTCATTACCATAAGAACTTTCAGATGATGCAAACAAGATAACATGGTTACATTAAATCGTCCAAGTGAATTCAAACATGTTGGTCGAACTTTGCTAAGACTATTTGATATTAGATGGAGTACTCAAAACCACTTCCTCATTCAATGGTAAAATTTACATATAGATAGATTTTTTCAACAAAAAGTAGTATCACTGACACGATATAAAACATAATTTTCTTATAAGAAGGGATCAATAGAATACACTTGGAAACCAATAGAATACATGGTTAAAGAATTTTATATAGAAAATAAAAACTCTCACATATTTGACATTGTTACAACATAAATGCTTTTATGTAGATGAATGTATTTCACAAAAATTGTCTAGGCTTAGGTCACATCCTAAATGAAATCTTTTAATTCCTAAAGTTATGTTGTGGAGAAGTTTTCGTATTATAATTTATAGTCTCAATGCAAATTTATTACAAAACATCACATAGACATTGATGGTAACTTAATCTTCAATGATAACACATTTATGTTTACAAGAAACTGAAATCCAATCGTCATGTGATGTTCAAATATTCATAAAGTCAAAAATACAAATGCATTTCTTGATCGGTATGGAAGCACACTGCTATATGCTATTTATATGATTTTTGAATCTTTTAAACAATGTTAAGCAATGGATGTGAATTTCTTGCAACAATTTTAATCCTTTGGTATAGATGTTATTATGTTATTTTAGTATATCACTTGCATTCTACCAAATAACAAGAAGTTTTGTACATGTTAAATGAATCCATTCAAAACTCTCTTGCATTTTGTCCACTAGTTATTCTCAATGTATTCAATGTTGATATGCTTTAAATAAATGAACTACATCAAAGTCATGAATCAAAATGCCTTCAAAGTTTAATGAATTACCATAATGTACATATAAAGACAAATAGCAGTACCACAAAGTGTAATACATTGCTTGATCATGTTTGGATAAACATTCTAAGAAATAATTCAAAAGCAAGAACCACATAATCTCATTAGCCAAATTATCATAAGTCTATATATTTTCATTTAAAATTTAAAATTATATATCCATGTATAAAAAAACATCTACAATTGTAACTTCATTTAATAAAACTTATAATAAGCATGAGTGATTGAGTGGATTACTAGGACATAGCCTCTCATGGCCATGCCATCTTGTTGTATTCTATGTTTATTTGTTTTCATTAATTAATATTTTTGATTGCTTGCTTCAATCAATATGTTTTGTTTATGCTTATTAACACCATTCCCAACTATAGGCAAATTTGATCAAAATGTGTAATATATTAGGCCATTCTTTTTTAGTAGTGAGTGATTTTGTCGTAGCAACTTAGGACCAAAAACCTCCAGTTGTTTCACTTTTTGGGTTTGTGGACAAGGCTTATATTAAAAACCAACAATGTATTGTATACGATTGTTTGCTTTGTGAGAGCAATGTTCATTACGTTGAATTTGTGATTATGCTAGGAAACATGGGTGTGGCTTGAAATAAAGGTGGTAAATATTTAACTTGTCCATTCATGCAAATCCACCCCTCAACCATATGCTCATATTACTCATCACGATTTTTTCTGATAGCACACTATTATCACTTCAATTAAAATCCAAAATACAATAACTCCAAATGCTAACATACTCTCGTACAAATGACACATTATTTGTCAAGTTTGTGTTAAAGTTGTTTTTTTTGGGTAGAAGGGTGGCGTTATTCAAATTAACAACATGGGAGCAACACGATCTAATGATATAGGAGCAACATAACACCGAGAGGACATTCCATGATATCAAAATTTGTGCCCATGCAACATGTTGTTGTCCAATGATATTCATTGCAACAATTACATTTCCACTTTTTCAACATGATGTGATTAGAAGAAGAAGAAGAAGAAGAAGCTCTTAGTGAAATATCTTCACCAACTTGGATACATACTCATATGACAAATGATTTTTCTTATATTATACCCTCCCCACACCTGCTGGTGGGAGGGGCAGTGGCAGGCCCCCACCAGCAGGGAGGGGCTTTTTGAATCAAAAAGTGGCCCGGCAGCGACTGGGCGCAAGGCCCAACCTGTTTGGCCGTTCATTGGCCCTCAAGGTAAATTTCGGAAAAAGGGAGCCATAAGTTACCTGCGTGGTTCTCGTTCGACCGACGTTTAGGGTTAGTGTTCGGGGAGATTTTGGGGCATAACCGGTTGAAATCCTAGTATTTACAAGTCCAACCAGTTACATGTTCACATTCTCTGGTTTTTCTTTGTTAAATTGGGGTATATTCTATAGATTCCTCTTAAATGATCGGTAATTTTCCTGTAGTCTTCAACTTCAACCGTTTATTTCTCAAACTCAACCGGTTCATTTGTAACTAACTGCCGGTTCTCCCCGATCATTGGTTTGAGTTTAGTGGCCCGTGTTTGGGGAGATTTTTGGGCATAATTGGTTGAAGTCCTACCATAGGTTAATAGCATCTTAGGCATAAAATAATTATTTACAAATCTACCTAAACTTTTTGGAAATTCTTGACTTTGTTTGCCTAAAAAATTAAAAATTAAAAATGGGTTAACTAGCCACCCAAGTAATTTAATTTAACTTTGTGCTTGAATGCCACCATAGAAAAATGTAGCTAGCCACCCAATTGAGCTAAAACTGCCCGACTTTGATATATTATTTTTAGAACTACCTAACCACTTTTTGCACTTTAATTAATTATTATGCAAAACAATGCCCAAGCAGCTAGTGACCTACGGTAGTGTTTATAAGTCTAACCGGCTAGAAGTTCACATCCTCCGGTTTTCCTTTATTGCATTGGTGGATATGTTATAAATTCCTCTAAAATGATAGGTAATTTTCTTGTAGTCTTCAACTTCAACCGGTTATTTCTCAAACTCAACCGGTTCATTTGTAACTAATTGCCGGTTCTCCCCGATCATCACAAAACTAGCTAAGTTTCGCTACATTTTAACTTCTACCAGAGGTTTTAGGATCTGACCGGTTGCAAACTTGCTGCCATTAATTTGGACCGGCCAAAATCCTATACCTCTTTTAAATTGCCGGCTAATTTTTAAGTCGCCGTAATGACAACCGGCCAAGAACTTGGGCATTGATAAGTAAGCCGGTTTTCCAATGTAGCAAAATAATGTCATGCAATAATATTGAATGTTTGTAATCTAAAATAATCGGCTTAATTGTAGATTTTTTTTCAATAAATATTTTGGTTTTCAATAGCATGTGATATTGTCTATTATTTGGCCATCATGATACTAGTCATGAAACATTTCAATGATAGAATATGAACATGTTATTTATATATTTAAAAACAATTGTCTAATTGTGTGCGATTATTGTTTGACATGTTGACTTCTTATGGTATTTTTTTAATTTATATTAGACATATTTATTATGGTAGCTTGGGCACTATTTTGCCTACTAATTAATTAAAGTGCAAAAAGTGATTAGGCAGTTTGAAATATAATATCTCAAAGTTGGGCAGTTTTACATTACTTGGGTGGCTAGCTACACACATCTACGGTGGCATTCAAGCACAAAGTTAGATTAAGTAACTTGGGTGACTAGCCAACCCAGTTTTATTTCAATGTTTTTTAGGCAAACAGAGTCAAGAATTTCCAGGATATATAGGCAGACTTGTAATTAATTATTTTTTGCCTAAGCAGCTAGGAACCTATGATCGGGGAGAACTGGCAGTTAGTTACAAATGAACCGGTTGAGTTTGAGAAATAACCGGTTGAAATTCAAGATTGCAGGAAAATTACCGATCATTTTAAAGGAATTTATAGAATATACCCCAATTTAATAAAGGAAAACCGAAGGATGTCAACATATAACCGGTTGGACTTGCAAATACTAGGATCTCAACCGGTAATGCCCCAAAATCTCCCCGATCACTGCTAGGAACCTACGCCACCAGTAACTTTCCGACCTAACCATATTGGAGTAAAATCGGAGTAAAATCGACCAACCCTATTTCCATGCCTTCCGCTCTATTACCTGGTGGCAACTTTAATTTGGCCCACACATGCTGGTGGCGGCGAACGGACTTCGTCCGTTCACTGCCCCCCGCCACCAGTATGTGTGGGGGGCCCTTTAGTTGTAACGTTGATTCCATGGAATTAATGTATCCTATTTCGTACAAGTATGTTAAAATAAACAAAAGGTTACAGTGAAGATCACTGTCATCCAAGATTCTCCTCTCCTCAACATACAAGTGGTGTTTATGCCAACATAGACCATTTTAAACAAATGATTGCTAATGCTAACATGTCTCTGTCAATAAGTCTTAATGCCAAAAAATACTTTAGTTTCCATCATTTGGTAGTTGTTGTGTGACCGACATTTATCATCTTTCAACACGGCAGAAATGTACCAATAAACTTAGAATATATAAAGATGTTGATGTTTTTAACATTCTTGCTAAAATGTTAATTTGTGATTATTATCCAACTTTTGATATTGTACTTAACCACTAACCATTATAATGGTTTTATAGTGCTACGATTGAAGTGTTCCGCTAAGTTCAAAGAAAAAATACCTTCAAAAGAAAAGAATGAAAAGTGCTTGTGAAGCCTATTCAACTCCTTTTTTTCATTCGCTCATTGTAAGTTTCATGGAGGAAATTCCAAAAAAATCTTACTCTCATGAGAAAGAATGCAATTAGAGAGGTTTGCCGTTGTATTGAAAAAAAAAATAACTTAGCCACTTTAAACATAAGATGCTATGCTTTGCATCCGAGCGAGTCGGCGACCAAGTTGCCCTTTGAATTTTGACATGAGCAAAGGCTTGAAGTTGTGCCTTTTATATTACAAACAACATGGGTTGCAAAGACCTCAGTTTCAAGAGATTATTGGGTTGAGACCTTGGGATACATGGTGTTATTTACATGTGGGGTTTTCAAATGTGGATGGCTTGACAAACCAAGCATGTGTTTTAGTCAATCATTCCCAAGGCCTTTCTATATCATAATTTGAACAAATTAGACACACCGTATTTGATAATAAATGACAAGTTGTCTACATAGTGTGTGCTTGAGATTTCAAGTCAAGCCATATTTGAATCTCTCAATAATCAATACGTTTTTTTTAATCTACATGCTCGAAATTTATGAAACAATTAATCTAGACTCAATAGTTAACATAAGTACAAGGCCTTTGTATTCATATAAAGACTCAACATACATGCACTTTCAACATTCATAACTAATTCAAAGGAAGTCCAATTTTGAATCCGATTTTTTTGTTAATGCTTCATCATTCATATGCTAATGCGAAACAAGTTCCATTAATCGGTAAACGTTGGAGAACATGAAAATCGAACTGAATAACACCCAACGAACGAACGAACGAACGAACGAAAATGTTCGTTCCTCAACATGGATGAAGATTCTGATCAAGTATACGATGCCATCCATCTTTCCTCGAATTCTTCATCCGTTTGAAGCTTCCGCTCTCTATTGCGTCTCCTCTCCGTTAGGGCGCCCTACTTCAATGCGCCTGCTGCTGCCATCGATCGATCCATCATCAAGCGATCGACCATTCATCAGTCGATCGATCGCCACGCAATTAGTGAGAGTGCTTGAGCGATGGGACTGCTGGAGATTTGGTCTAACTATGGGCCTGGGATCTCCGGTGCCGTGTTTGGAAGCGGATGGTGGTTCTGGGTGGACGCTGTGGTGTGCAGTGCTATCAAAGTGCCTTTTCTTCACTACCTCCCAGGTTCCCATCTTTACTTACAACCACCTCTCTCTCTCTCTCCAAACCATTCATTTCCTGCTGAATTCTCTCCATATTTCTCTTCAAATTACGCCATGTTGCTCAAGGGGCATTGAAACCCTCCATGGAGCTTTGCTTTTGGGCTTGAATTGTGTAGCTTTGGATACGTTCCTGTGGACAGAAAATGTCTCTCGTGGGGTTAATGGGGCAAATTCAACCACTGGGCACCCGCATGATATGATCAAAGCTTAAGGGTTTGGAGAATCTGGGATTCGGAAGTCGTGGATGACATCCATGTGGGCACCAGGGACTTGATTTTAATGGCACCAGATCCTCCATAGATTCCAATAACATGATTTTAGGGTGTCTTGTGGATAACCCATCTTAATTTCCATGGATTGAAGCTTGGATCCAATCTATGGGACTTGATGCGTTTTCACTGAATGGGCATTGGCACTTCATGGAGTTTTACTGTGAGGACCAAGTTGTGTAGCTCTGGATACGGAGCTGTGGACAGAAAAATGTCTCTCGCGGGGTCAATGGAGCAAATTCAACCATTGGCGGACCCTGTTGAAGTGATTCAAACTTAAGGATTTGGAGAATCTGGGATTTGGAAATTGTGGATTACATCCATGTGGGCACCAATTTTTTTGAGCAGTTTCAATAGATGTCAATAACATGCGTTCAGAGTGTCTTGTTGGTAACTAATCTTAATATCGTATGGATTGGAGCTTGATCCAATCTATGAGAGTAGATGCACTGTCACTGAATGGGCATTAACCCTCCATGGAGGCTTTAGTTTGAGGCCTAAGTTGTGTAGCTCTAGGTATGGAGCTGTGGACAGAAGAATGAGGCTCGTTTAGTTAATGGAGTAAATTTAACCAATTGAAATGATTCTAATTGAAGGATTTGGAGAATCTGGGATTTCGGAGATTTTGGCTGGTGTCCATGTGGGCACCAGAAATTTTAAATTCAATGGCACCAGAGTCTCTGTTGATGCCAATAACATGCGTTTGTTCAGGGTTTGATGAGATCAGGGTGTCATGTGGGCGACCCACCTCAATTTCCATGGATTGGAATCTGGACCCAATTCATTGGAGTAAATACACTGTCACCGAATGGGCATTAGGCCTCCATGTAACGTGTGTAGCCTAAATCATAGACCCTCTTTTAGACTTTGAATAACAAGAGTATGGCATCCACTCACCCTAGTGGAGGAGGGTGATGTCTATTCCGGGGCTGTTCATTCACTCAAACTCAAGATTGGGTACAAATTCATGGATCCTCCTCCTTCACCCAATTCTCAATCTTGAGATGTTTTTTTTGAAAGATTCCTCTAAATCCCATGGTTTCGACCCTCCCTTTTTCCACTATATGGATCGCTGTAATGCATGCAAGTAGATTATATGCACAATTGGTTTTCTTCAAAACTAAGGACCTCCTCTTGTGACATAGTTTAGGGTTTAGCTGCCAGGGTTGAGCTCTCATGATCTGGTCTTGCAAGGAGATCCTGGCTCTGACATGGTAGATGAATGTCTGGTTTATAATAATACGACAGAGGTTTTCTGATTGTTTGTCTTGGGATGAAATTCTTCTCACCATGGAATGGACAGAACAATATTATGATGTCCAACTGTCTGAAGAACAAAATACTGTAGTATTCATCCAATTGAGGCTCTATCTGCATGTGGTATATTTTTCGTGAGTAGAGTGTCACTTCACAGAATGTGAATTAAATTTCCCACTTCATATTATGTATCAGTATCGGACCTTGGTGTTAGGAACTTAATCTTGGAAACCTCAGATTGGGAAACTGCAGTTCAACCTTGGGTGTTATGAACTTGATAGAGGTCCAAGCACATTAATTTTTTGTGTGAGGCTAAATTTTGGGGTTATGATATTTTAAGATGAACTATTCAAAGGTGTGATACCTTTGGCACTATGACATTGCCATCCATGACAAAGAATGGACTGTTGTGCAGGAATTTTCGCGTCATTTGCAGCTTTGATGTTCAATTGTGTGCGGAGAGAGGAAATACAGGACTACTCCCCCTTCGATGACAATGAAGGTTGCCGGTAACTGCAGTCTGCTTTTACCTACAAATGCCTTCTGTAGTGGTCAGGCCAAGAGATTTTGCTGATGTGTCTATTCTTGATTGGAAACGAGGAGGAACATTATCACCTGTAATTGATGGCCCTACCATGGCATGACCACTATGTATTAGGTAATCGTTGTCTAGGGGCCAATTACCGGCTGTAATGTTGGGCTGGTTTCCTGCCGTGTAGTGGCAAGGTATGAAACCAGTCCCACATTACAGCTGGCAACTGGTTCCAAACATTGATTACTTCATAATCAGTTCTCTGTGCTAGGCATTACCACTACATCTGATAATGGACACGTTTTGCCCTTGACATCAAATGTAGTAGGCACATAGTACCTACCTCGCCACTACCGATGCTTGGTAGGTTGGGCGTCTACTACAGGCTATGTCAGGGCTCCTTGCATCCATTACGTAGTTCTAAAGAAGGTTCACGTTTCCTTTATTGCTGACAATTTGGTCATTCCAGATGTGGTTTATGATTGCACAACAATTCTTGATAATTGTTGCTCCGGGTATTGAGATTTTAAGCTGGAGTATGAAAGATCTGGACTTGTGCTTCCAATTATAATTCTTAGTACCACAAAATGGTTGATTGGCAAAGCAAGATGCAAAATAAAATTCAATTCTGCTATGTTTCTAATGTAACTTACATGAAGATTGTGGAAATCAGTACCTACCTGTGTTGATGCAGTTGTTTGGAAATATATTAATTTAATTGTTTAGCAGTTTCAAAGTAGTATATTCTATTGCCCAACCTGGTCCTAGTGACATTCTTCTAAATTGTGACTAATGGGTGAATGCAGTCATTTCCTTACCAACTGCAAAAAAATTTGTGCTCTTGAGATTTGTAGAATTGCTAATGTAGGTTATCAGAAACTTAAGATTCTTCTGACAGGATCTGGCCTTGGGTAACTGCCAGTTTCCTCAAGTTAGTACGCTGTTTTCAAATTAGGAAATATGCTATTTGTGATGAAACAATTCTTCTGGCATTAAATTTAAGGATGCACTGTGTAAAATTTCACATGTGAAGCCATATCAACACTTGTGAAAACCTGTGTGCTCTTGAGATTTGGAGAATTGCTAATGTAGGTTACCAGAAACTTCAACATCTTCTGACAAGATTTGTAAATTGTGTGAAAATGTTTGTAGGTCCAGAACGTGGCTATTTCTAGCATATGTGATATCCTTTGTGTCACTAGCAGGCTCTGTGGGTATGCTTGTTCAAGACTCACTGCTGCCTGACACACCATCCTCCTGGACTGGCATAGCTGGTGTCTTGCAGTGCTTTTTTGTACTGTCCAGGTATGTGAAATTTCTGTCTATCTTTTGTGGATGGACTTGAGGTTTGCAACAATAAGAGTCTTCTGTGCGATTCATAAGGTAGGTGGCCCTATTGTGGACACTTCCAACTCCAAGGCCAATTTGGGGTGTTGGATTGGATTGGAGATTGTTTCATCCCCTTAGCAATTGCGATGAATCACGAAGATTATCCTTTAATTTAATGGGACATTTTGTCGGGAGTTCGTCCCCAACAAAACTATTGGTATTCTAGTGGTTGTTTTGCATCCAATATCATCAATTTCTGTCCATTTGTGGCACATGCTTGGAGGTACTGTTTGAATTTTAATGAAGAGCAACCTATTTTGGGTCATTGAGGGCCAAACCAATTTAGCAGCTCTTGGCATGCCTAAATGAGTTTGACCTTCAATAAACCAATATAGAATGTTCTTTGTGGAAACCTCCACAGTGCCTCCAAGCATGGAAGATGTTGTATGCAAAACAACCAACTCCTGATGAAGGTCCCTTTCAATCAAAGGATAACTCTATAGTTCAAGTTTGAACCTCAGAGTTGAGGTGCAGAATTTTTAGATGCAAAATTCTTAAGAGGTCAGAATGAAGGTTCGCTGTCTCTTGAAGTGATCACATATACCTCTCCCAGTTGTGATGTTCACCATTGAACCTAGGTTAGTGTCTATATTTTGAGCTCATAGTCCAGTCTTGTCGTAGCATGGGTCTTTTGGTGTCCAATCCTAAACTGCAAGCCTTGACATATACCATTCAAATTTAAGTGTCTGATAAAGAAGAGTGACCACATAAGGTATGGTAACCCTTGTGAGGAAACCTATATTTTAGTATGTGGTTTGGTGTGGTTCCAAGAACAGATATGTGTTTAAAAGATGATAACTGTGCTAGGTTCAATAGTCAATGTAATTAGGGAGACATAGATGATCATTAATGAGCACAAGAATCTACTTTATCAATGAATAAGATATTCATATGAGCTCCAAAAGACATGAGGAGAATGGCTACGGCCTCAATTTAGATTTTCTAACCATCTCGTACTAATTGCATGTATAAGTAACCAGTAACCATCCTGTTTGATGCAAACTGTGTTTTACTACAGTTTCTGGAAGTTTGGGGTCTTGTAACTTATATGTAGGGGGTATGTTATCACACTCACAGGTTTGTTTCTCTTTTTTTGCAGTGGTTTGATGTATTGGACGTCACGAACATCATCAGAATATTGATGCCTTGTACCCTGTTAACTCCTTTTGTACAATGCACTATGTATAATGACATGGAAGAGCTCATTGGGCTCCTCAAGTAAGAGCCATTCTTGGTCTCGAAATGCTTGTTTGCAACATTAGTTCCATATTAGGACATGTTTGCATTGACTCAAACTTCTAATGTTTGTGGAGACCACAATCTGGTAGCCACTTTAGCTTAAATACCTGCATTAGTTTGTACGAAGTCAGTTTTGGAAGGAATTGTTGTCTTATAAGGTACCTTGGGTACATGAGCTATACTGAAGCTCCTTAAAGGGACATCTCCAAATTCGATCTACCTTATTCTGTTTATTTTCTTGATTGGAATCAGATATATTAGGGTTGACCATTGCTCCAGAAAATGTTATCCGTGAAGGCAGCAAGTTTGTTGGTGAGTTTTGAAATGTTTTTTAATAGATACATGTGGTCTAGACTGGAGTGAATTCAGTGGATTTCCATAACTTCACATTACTTTGTGTTCAAAATCCTGCGTCTAAAGTGAACGAGAGTTCAAATTATTCATATACCGGCATCTTAATGGAAGGTTGTGTTCTATCTAATTGATATTCACATTTTGATCTTGTTATGAAATATTTTCTAAAGTGTATGTAATGAGGGCCGGTTCATGCAGAGTCCCAAGTCCAAGTCTCAAGTCACCTGAGGTCAATCTGTGCAATCTTAGCTGTTGAGAGCAAAAGTTGGGACTTACCACTTCACATAGGGTCCCCAGTCCTAAGTCCCAAGTATGACATGATGTCTACATGGCAACACTTCTTGGAGGTGATGCTTGGGACTTATGTTGGGAGTCGGGTCAAGCAAAAAGCTAGACCCAACACTCAACACAAGTCTTGTGAATATTTTTTCATAAAATAATCAAGGTCCACTTCTAATGATAAAGAACCATATTTTAATGGTTTCTTGATGCTCAAAAGTTGGGACTTTCCCTCGATGTTGGGACTTGCTAACATGAGTGGGAGTTGGGAGTTGGGATCCTATGTGAACCGGCCCTGAGTATGATTTTCTCACAATCATACACACGATTGCCCATTGACAAAGGTATCATGTTCCTAGCTCCGGATTACATACTTTGCTACTACATTGATTATCCCAATTAGTGTGTGTTACTATTTGGAGTTGCTCACTGCTATAACTATTTAATGAGAATGTACTATTCTACCAACAAAAGCCATTTATGTTCTATAATATTTAAACAACTTATTAAACTTTTGTTGGTAAAAATTAAACTCTTCAGTAAGACATTATTGCACTATGTAAATTTGAATACTAACATGCACTAATTGGGATAATCAATGTATACACCTATTCAAACACCGTGAGTTATTGGAAGGTCCTGAAGGTGTTTTCATAGGTGTCGTCATGAGGTGAAGTGGATGATATAGTGCTATAAACACTACACAACGTTAAAATAGGTCTTCACACCACGCATTATGATGCCTACCCTTGGCAAAGTTAGGTAGAGCCCATATCAACATCCTTGGCAATAAGGAAGTTGACAAATTTGTCAAACAAGGCTCCCAACAATCCATCGTCCAATACACCCCATTCCACCTCATTGGACGTAGCACACCATATTGGCTTGCTAGTCATCACACATCCACACAACATGATGGCTCCATTCAAAACCTCAAAAATAAAATTGAGTCCAAACACCACAACATACTCATCTATAGAGCCACACATGCTTTCGAATATGTTGAAAAATGTTTGACAAATTATGTGTTCAACATTTGTGGTCAAATAGTTTTTGGGATTCCCCTACGATCACGGACGCACAAATCTCCCAATTATTAAAATTTTGATATGGCCAATACATGGGTAACTTTCAAAAACAAATTGTCCCAAAACACAACATTTCCCACACATGCACCCTATGCCTGAACCTTAAAAATGACACCTGGCTCCACCTACCCTTCTCATGCCCCAACCCACACCTTAATAATCTTTGTACCAATAGGCATACTAAAGCCACTTGCTACAGTCTCCACTCTCCAAGCTCACCCAACCACCCCACATAACACCATCCCCTCTTGGTTTCAGTCATGCTTGTGTTACGCTTCTTGCTGCATATGTCTAACCCGACTCGGCCTTGATATTCTTTGTGTTTTAGGAACTTCCCTTGACTCATCACCCCCTTCCTACCTTCACCACCCCTCACCATACTCATCATTGAATTCACATAATGTAACGAACTCACATAGACGTACTAAGTACGCCTTTAGGCAATACAACAATGCGGATGGTAGGCCTCCTTTATTACCCTTATTACCGGCATTCATGGTACAATTCATCACTCCACCATTAACCAAACTTAAGACCTCCGCATTCCCATCCCTTGCATTCAAATCCGCATGCATACATTATAAAACATTGCCACCAAATACCTTGCTACCTTATTCTTAGCAATTGTGAACAAGAAAAAACAACCACCCATTTTCCCTACATAAGTCTCAAAATCTTCCCCAACTTCTCTCTCCCCCCTTCAAAAAAGGCCCACCTACCAAAAAAGAGGGCAGGCTTTACACTCCTAGTCACCCCTTAGGACTTATGATGGTTGGTCAATGGGCCTTATTTCACGCCGAAAGGTCAATGCCCTCTTCGTTCTTCTTTGTTGGCTTTGTCTATAGGACAGAGACTATGCATCAACTTCTTCGTTTCAAGAGCAAATTTCCTAACCACTTTGTGTTCACACTTGGACGTTACTTGTTCTTGTTATTTTTGGTCCACTTTATGTAATGTGGATGCTAACTATAGGTTATATATATATATATATAAGTGCTCCCTAAAATGCATTGAAAGAAATCTAGTTAACTATAGTTATTTCGGTAGTTCTTGATTATTTATTTAAAAAAATTTGGGTGATAAATGAGTAGCTTCAATCCTTGACCTGTATTTGAGAAGAAGGTGCACAAAATCCAAGAAAGGTTTGGTATAGTGAATAGCCATGAATTGGCATGAGCAAAGTGGACAACTACAATTATAGACTTTCATAATAAAGGACAGAGCCTCACGGTTCTACCGTTTTCTTGTTTACTTTCTCTACCTATATTCAAGCCAAACCTTAAGTCCTTCATACCAACATGAGATCCCACAAGTAGTATACTAAAATGCGTAGTTAGTGTGGAAATCTCACCAATTAGGATTATGTGATGCTTTAGCATTTTTTTTAAATAATTTATATTTAAACCAACATACTTTTTCTTCCTCTTATATTCTACCAAAATAAATTTTGTACCTATTTTTAAATTATAACATTGAAACTGCTGTAATTATATGAATTTGGAAATTAGGACAAATTGGTTGAACTTTGTATCAAGACTAAGTCAATGCGCTTCATTGCCACTGACCACTATCCAAATATCTCATAAATACCTTGTTCATCTTAGGAATGTGTCCTTATCATGGTCCACATAAACTAAGGAATATCCATGGAGAATGAGTGAAGAATGTCCTCACAATCACGGGTGGGTCACTCTATAGGATTTTTGTGCATCACGTGCGGTGGAGGGGTATTTGTTTAGAGGCTATCTACTTCCAAGGCGTGCATCAAAGGTTCCTTATAATTACTTAATTCTCTAAAATGACCTATTTGTTTGCACCTTATCATTACTTATATTTCCGATGCCAATGCAATTTCTTGTGGTCTATACTCCTTTTAAGTAATAAGAAGTAATCCTTGTCTGTACATACCATGTTCATACATACTATTGTTAACATGGTACCTAAAGTCATGAACTTCAGAGGGATTTTTGACAAAACACAATCGCATCACACTTGCATATCATAGACAACCATATCAACAACTAAAATATCATGCACCATATGCATTACATATGCGTAGGTGTATTCACCAAAAAAAAGAAAAGAAAGATTTAGTGCTAAGCAACAAAACACTTGCTCCGTAGGAGTCTGTGCACGAGCACAAAGAAAATCCTATATGGGTACAAAAACAATGACAACCTCAAAATCTAACAACCTCTTGTGAATTCAAAATCCTTCTAACTTCCAATTCATGATCATACTAAACATAAACCCTAGGATCCTAGACTTCAACCCTTATATTAGTTCTACTAAAAAGTAATGGCCCGTATTATATACATGTCTACTTTACTTATAATGGGAGTGCCTACTTTTAATGGACCCTTCCTTATTTTAAAAGCTTTTGTAATTTTTATTTTAGATGAATTTTATTCTCCCTATATTATGTTGCACGTCAGTTGTAAAATGCACTAACTGACCCACCTATGATCCTAATTTTAGAACTTGGAGCAAATTGATTACAAAATAATCCTTAAGCATCACAAAATCCTACTAGCATATGCCTAGATTATGAACATAAGTTGCATGAATTTTGTCCTCTATAAAGTCTCCAATGATGATATTTTATTTGAGTATCGGACCTCCGATTTCATAGAAACATATGATTACATCAATCTGAACATAAAAGCATGCTTTGAAGGGATTGGAAAGCTAATTAGAGTAGTGTGATGAAGTGAGGGTGGTTGCATGGAAGGGCTCACCACAAGCCTTAAGTATATAATAATATTCACATATTTTATTATTATAAGCATAGTATATGTTCCATATAATCCAATATGGTATCCTCACATACTATTGTCTTTGTCATTTGCATCATATAATCTCCATGCTGACCTAAATACAACATCTAATGTATTCATCTATTTATCACAATGATGAACACTATTTACATTTAATATTCAAAAAAAGTTTCCACCCTTAGGTTTTGGTCTTACATCGTTAATCTCGAAATAAAACTTCAATAACATTTATATTCACATTTGCTTCTGAATGTGAGGGTATCTCAAAGGTAGTAGTCTAGACGTTACAAAACCAAATGTACGTCCATCGATGTTCATAGATAGTAAAATTAACGTAGTGAATCTGCTTTACGAGCCTGTCCATATTGGCTCCGAAACGCTTCAAGGATTTGATCCTGCAATGAGGTATTCAAAGATTCGCAATCCACTGTGACAACATAGATATTTCCCCTGGTTGGATGTCGTCGCACTTGGGGGTTGCCATCTGCATAACATGATTCAAAATTAATGAGTATGCAAAATACCCCCAAAACTATCAATAGTATGTACCATTGGCCACATGACATATCGTTTCGGTATGGTCATCATTCTTATAATATGATGTGTATGTAAAAGCCTTGCACTTGAACTCAATGGAAATTGAGGAATCAAGTGAAATCATTGATTTATGTTCAAATAAAATTCCCCCTGCAGGTTAAACTCGGAACACACAACCCATTTACATAAGGTTTTTCATCTAAAATACCTATGAAATGCACAAGGTTATCCATATATGTATATTCATACAAGACATAGCTATAATGGCATCGTTTCCTTTGAAAGAAACCTTGAAGTTTGTGGTGAGTCCCAAAATATGGTGTATTGAGTATTCCTTTATACACTAAAGTAGCAATTTGGAGACTTGTGGACACTGTGAATCAATCCTTGTAAAAAACTGTGAGGAGAAAGCCTCCTAAACTTTATAAAATAACGTGCATATGTAAAATCTACAACAATTTTGAAGTAATAGAGGGTGGCCATAAATCCTGAGGGAATGAGCTTGGAGAACTCTCACTAAATCTAAATCCCTTCGGATGTTTCAAGAATTATGAGTTGCTCAAGAATACAGGCTTTTCATTGCATGTGGTTGCCCAAAAGGACATGAAGGGCCATCTCCAAGTGTTAAAAACAGATTTGAATACCAGAAAAGAATTTTGTTTTTGACACTAACTCTTGTGAAGGAACTCACCCAAATTGCGGAGACTGCTCTGAACCTCTCCGAATTGCTCATTTGTGAGCACAGCATAGTAGTTCGTGTCCACCTCCTGCAAGGACATTGAAGCACTATGATAAGAGTTGTGCATTCCATAACAATACCATGAGCCTGCCACCTCCTCTTGTTATATCGAAAATGAGGCACATTTAGTGTTGGAATGCTACTTATATGACTCTAGTAGAGATAAGTTTGAATCAATATTTGAGAATGTAGTGCTAGGGAGTTTCGAGTCTTTCTTTCAATTGGACCATCAAACTGTCATTAACTTCTATCTAAATGTTATGTTTTCACCTTGGGTAATAATGGTAGTGGCCCAACTCAAAGAGGTGGGCGTCTAGCCCTGGCCCATAACTAGAGCACATGAAGGCAAATTGGTATTGTTATGTAAGGTAGACACGCTTGATTTTGGTTACTCATCTTAATTGGGCACCTGTATTCGAATGGTATGTGGTTTGGTGTGGGTCCTAGAACGGATACCAAGAAGACATGTGTTTAAAAGAGATTGGATTGCGTGCTCAAAATGTAATAACCGTTACTCTAGACTCACTAGTCAACATAGGTGGGAGGACCTATATGACCACTTAATGAGCATGGAAATCCTCACTTTGACACTAAATAAGGAATTCATATATATGAGCTCCAAAACTTATGAAGGAAGTGACTACAACCTCGATTTGGATTTGCTAACTATCTCGTACTAATCGTGTGGTTCACATCTTGGGAAAAGTGGGCTAATTGCAAAAAGTAGACATTTAAGACCCATCTACCTTATGTGTGCACAGTAGAGGAAGTTTTCGTTGTAAGGTGCTCTTTGGTATAGCTATTTACGGTCGCAATAAACAACTGAAAAACCATCATTGGAATTGGCACCCTACTAAGGGTCGTTGTATGCATGGACCAAGAGCCACGACCATTAAAAGCTATGGCCCTTGAAAACCATCCAACGGTCGTCCCGTGTGAAATAGAAATCTAGTTTTGCAACTAATGGGCTTCCAAGCGTAGTGTAAAGTGAAAGTGGATGACGTTGAGGGACCGCAACATATTTCATGAACACTCCAAAATAATCAATAGTACGTTAGGGAGTCTACTATGAAAATATAATATTTCTATTAGCCAATGGCAATTTCATTGCTCATCGTTGCCCCTAGTTCTGTATTAGACCCACCTCTCTAGATATGATGGGCCTAGCACAAGATCTGGTAGATCATGAAACATTATTCATTTGGTGCTGTGTAGGACACCATGTAGACTTTTCATCCATTCAAATTTCTTTGGTCCCTCGGGCCCTCAAGGTGTAGTTTAAAGTGAACTTAGACCATCTCCGGCTTCTTGACCAATCACATAATTTGTACATCACGGGTCAAGGACCCTCAAGCTGTAACAAAAGTGACCCTAAGTTTTCTTACAAAGGAGAGGGTCTGGAGGTTTCACCTGAGGATCGCTTTGTTGTGGAACATGGTTTCGCATATAGCGCGGAATCTCTTGACCGCCCTGCAAGTCAACAAATCCAGAACTGTTAGAATATCAATTATCAAATCTGCAGGCAGTGTTCAGGATGATGCTTTTATTTAATTATAATACAGTACACATGCCTCACAATTCCAGGTTGCAAATGGGTAAAAGTTGGAAACAATCAATGAACACGAGGCCTTTTTTGCACTGATAACCTCGTTTCAATAAGACTAGAACAAAAATTTGCAACTTTACTTTGCAGCAGCTGCTAAATGTCCGCATGAGATGTTAGTTTTTGACAGGCTTGGTGGACCCAACTCTCATTTTGTTTGTACTGGGTTGCACAATAAGTTTTTCAGTGGGTGCTAATTGCTACACTAAATATGATATGTAGTGTTGTCACCAATTCTAATTCTAAACCGCGGTGTAGCATCACCAACACTAGTAAATGTTAACCCAACGTTATTTGTCATTCCTTGTAAAACATTTGGGGGATTATAAATTCACAGTGCTACAATTACTGTCACTTACCAAGTGTTTTTCCATCCAAATGTCAATCATCCCTGACAATATCTCATCACAAGTTGCTGACAAAAGACGGTAGGCTTTTGGCCAATGGATGAACTCATCCGCCATCCATACCAATACTTGTTCACTTATTTGTAAGAAGTGTCATCCAAAAAGCTACCATAGTGACATTACATACCATGTGACACTAAAATATCAATATTGGGTTTGCTTCATTGAAATAATCGTGGGTGGGGTAGATGCAGATTACTGCATCGATACCAGAAGCATTCTTGGAAACACTTGAGGCGATCGATGCTTCTGTAAGGTGTAATTTCCCGGTTCTTCAACCTTTTTGATAACGAACCATGATTTTCACGTGAGGTTTTCATGTTTACTTTCTCAAGGCCAATGAAAATGTGTTTTACTTCATTGCAAGAAACCTAGAAGGCACCCCCAAAAGGGTCACAAGACACCTAACTAGGCACGATCTATGACACCAACATTAGGGGACTTCACACTTGAAGAGATTTCCATGTCAGATTTGGGTTGGTATCACCCAATGGCAGATTGCCATAAGAAGAAAGTCTATCTAATTGAATGCCGAAGCAGGAAGCACCTTACGGTAATAAGTACCTGGGTATAATCATAGCTGCGGGACCCCATTTCTCGATGATGTGTAATTTGCAACGAGCAGAGTGTTGCTGGGATGGTGCTGCGCCAGTTACTGGTCCAACGTTCACGTGATTCAAACATGACCCAGAGATAAATCAGTAGTGCGAATTAGCAAACGATCGATGCAATAGAGTAGATCAGCATATACATTCTATGTGTTGTGGTAGAATATTGAGACTTAACTTAATCTCAATCTGCTTATGGTATCGTGTTAATTGCAGTCATGAGCGTTCACAGGATACAATCTTTCGAACATGACCATGCTATGAAATATATGGGGACAAAGGATGTTAATTAAACATATTGAAGATTCTGTGGAAAACGGGACTGTGGATCATGTTGCCGCTAGTGAATGTCAATAGAAGATGCAAATCTCTTCCATATTAGCCAAGAAACAGAACACTTCAAGAAATAAAGAGAAAAAAAAACAAAAAAAAAGAAGATGCTGATTTTATGGGTGGTGATTAAATTTGTGGATGTTGATGAATCTGCTGTCCTGATCACCTGGGCAAAGTTAGCTCAAAATGAATCTTAGCAACTGAGTTTATAAACTTCCTGGCATCAACTTAAAAGACTCAATGGAAACACAATCAATGCTTATGGACTAGGTAACCTACATGGCCTAGGAGGGCCGAGTGGGGTTACTTAATATAACAATTTTGGCGCCCTCTTCTCTAGACCTTCCGATCATGGAGATCGACGGCTTTGATTGAGGGTGCGGAAAGGAGAGGGTTATGCTCTATGGAAGGCATCCTTCTCCCGAATCCCAGAACGCCGTCTCATACGCCAAATGATTGGAACAACATCGATGTGCTCAAGAGGAATAACAAGCACAATAGCATATCAAAACATTGTTTGGAGATATCAAACACAATAGCTTGCGTCATACACTATATTTCTCTAAGTTGCTTAGCTTTTTTGCTCACCTACAAAGCTTGAGATGAGATCGAAGAGCACACGTGAGTCGCAGTGATTTGAAGTTGATAAGGTGAAGAAACATGGAGCAACCTTGGAAAATATATAGCAATCGGTCCATGTCTAGTAAGGCATGCCCATGTACCATGATAATATATTAAACTCATGATACAATTGCATGCAAAAATTAGATATTGATGATTGGGATTGGCGGTTGCACGGGTTGAATTGAAACACTATCTTGGCGGATTTTTGTCGGTTTAAATAAGGTACACATACCCAAAATCAACACGGCTGTTCACTCTAAAATCGACACTATGTATTATAGTTTAAGAATTTTGGGGCTTCAAACGGACAAGATGTAACCTATATAATGTTGTTTTTACGTCATGTGGTGGCTTGCCTGTCCGACTCCAATCTTAATGCAATTGTTATATATTCAAATGGATGTTGACTCATCCATCGACCCCAGCCTTTGGAGGCATGGGAACACACATCACCCAAGAAAGTGACACGAAGCTATACCATTTGATTACACAGTGATCAGGATGAATTAATTGAAACAAGTTGTCTGTGAAGTTATGTCCCTCCATGACTACTATAAGTTAGAGCCAGCATGCAGACAGACTTTATATAGTCAACTGACGTTTCTATCTGTAGCGGGAAATCAGTTAATCACACGAAGAAATTAATTCGTGTGGCATTCGACCACTACTGAATCATATGACTTTATTATTATAACGAAGGATTAAATAGATAGGTTTGAATATGAGTTTTTTTTGCACATGGTTTGTGTATCTCATGGTTATACTTTTAGGGCGCATAGAACAAATGCACATTGCTTAGTAATGTTATGTTTTGCATCAAGCACAAGAATGTTGTGGTCTGAAGCTTAAACTCTACTTTGCGAAATGGATTGTTCAGAGTCCATTCATCTCTCAATGCATTGCTTTGAAATATGGAAGGTGTTTGTAACTATCATTGAGTTTCTATTACGCTTTGTTGAGACAGTGCATTAATCAACCAAAGGTTTTAAACTTGAATGCTCATTTTGTGTCAACCCTAAGTCTTCTATGTTGTGGAGATGTTTAGCTTTTGTGGGCCTAATCCGGTTGCTCATCTTAAACGGACACCTATGTTGTAGTATGTAGTTAGGTATGGATCTAAAAACAAACACCAAAAAGACATTGGACTACAAGCTCATAATCTCTTCACAGTTGGAATTCAATAGTTGACATAATATATACCCGTGGGGGGGGGGCGCAGGGGAGTAGAGGAACTTATATGATCGACATTTTTCAAGTACTAAGAAAACCCTCACTTTGACAATGAATAGGATATTCCTTTGAACTCTGAAAGTTATGGGGAAAATGATAACATGCATGAATATCTTGCATTAATTATGTGTTTATATGGAGGCCACACACATTCAAAAATGCAGTTTTTCATGAAGTTTGGTGAGTCAACTTAGGTAACAAAAGGATGTGACCTTGACATGTGCGTAACTATAGGGAGCTTGATTTCAAAGTTGGTCCCTCTTTTGTTCGGTAGAATCATCCTTTTTCTTTTAAAACTCCGTCAGTTTTGTAAGCATGCTTTAAACCTCAGTTTCTGATTGAAGTTGAATAATGATGTTTCTAACCACAAAAAACGGGTGGGTGGGTGGGTGAGGGGGACGACCAACCTTGAACTAACTAAACTCCTCAAGGGTAGGCCAGAATGATTTGACGTATGGTCCACCAAGCTCCATTTTAAAATCGTTGTTTGTAAAGGGGTGTGGCCTGATCCCTTTTAAACTACACGAGAAGTGGCTTGAGAGCTGAAAGTGTCCATTGAAGGTGCACATACCTTGGTTTATCCTACAGTAGATGAAAGAGGGAGAATTAAATAGCTCATAACCACATGTGGCTGAAATCTCGACGACGCGTCATCTTTTCATGCGCTCAGAGCAGAAGGATTCCACACGATAACCGAACCTCGTCATGGGCAGAAATTTGTAATCCACGTGTTTCGTGAACAGGATGGTGTAACCAACGCCTACGCTGTTAGAATTCGCATAATCGTCCCCTTCAGTAAGAGAATTCCAGGAATATTCCTTTGTCTTGATTTCATCCACAGATGATTATGTCCGGTAACCCTCGCCCTTCTTCACGGTTACCTAGTGCGTAGACGGCTGGAATGCATGCATACAGAAATCCCGGCACCTAGATCTGAGGATCTGGAGTTTTCGGTAAGTAGCAGACTGGTGGCTGCTCAATTGAAATACAGTAATAAAATTCTGGCGCTGGAAGTTGAAATCAACCATGCAGACTACTCACTGCATCGTATCATGCAAACTACTGGATGGTGTGATGGATCAATCTCCGACACTCGAAGCGGTCTCTTCACATGTGACCAATTCGTCTTTGCTAAGTGCCAAGTGCCAGCTTACCCTACATGATAAGAAGCTTCTTGAGTAATGTGGTCGTGTACTCAATGAAAGTCTGGTGATTCAAGAGTGTCTGTTTGAATGGTTATGTCCGGCAACCCTCGCCCTCTACGCAGTTACCAAGTGCGTAGACGGCTGGAATGCAGAAATCCCGGCACCTAGATTTAAGGAGCTGAAGTTATCGGCAAGCAGCAGATTGGCGGCTGCTCGATCAATTGAAATACAGTAATAAAATTCTGGCGCTAGAGGTTGAAATCAGCCAGACTACTGACTGCATCGTATCATGCAAACTACTGGATGCATGGTGTGATGAATCTATCTATCTCCGACACTCGAAGCGGTCTCTTCACATGTGATCAATTCGTCTTTGCTAAGTGCCAAGTGCCAGCTTGCCCTGGCCTACACGATGGAAGCTTCTTGTGTAATTAATGTGGTCGTGTACTCAATGAGAGTCTGGTGATTCAAAAGTGTCTGTTTGGTTCAATCAGACAGTTTTCGCTTGAGCTTATCTGAGCACCTCACTACTACAGAATGTGCGATTCTCAAGCACACATCCGTTCAATGGGAGGCGTTCTATGCGACTTTTAAGTGGTGCGTGTTTCAACTTCATCAACCCAAAATGAACCAGCAAAACAACATTGGACATGACCATTCAAAGTAGTAGAGGATGCGTTCCTTTTGATGGAGCCGCACTTAAGAATCCCACATTTTGTAGTAGTGACCTTCAATGTTTACAGTCTCCAAGTGTAGAAGAGTCGCAGATAGGTTGGATAATGTGTTCATGTTGATTTGCAGGCTTGAACAATTAATATTCTTGTGGTTATTGGTTGAATGGATAGACCCCACGTACGCAACTCCCATATTATACGCAGGAGCATCCGTACTAAAATGGCTTAAAGAACGGCTTTTGTGAAATTATATCAAATTATATAAAAAATAAAAGAATCAAAATGTTGGGTGGAGACCAAATCAAATCAAATGAGATGTAGAAAAAGTTGGGTTGCATATATATATATATATATTTTTAAATTCCACAACATATCTAATTAAATGAAACACCTAATTGTAGAACCCTGTAGATCATTTAATTTTTTAAAAATCCACATGAGTAGTTGCCTCCAATCAAAAATAAAGTCATTGGCAATGTTTTATTTATAATAAAAAATTCTTTAAAATTATATCAAAAAACCAAAAAGTTGGGTAGTTTGGCCTGTGATACCAAAGAATCTATTATTTAAGGAAAATTGGACCAAGACCTAGTCCATTATTACAACATGTTGAATTCTATCATATGATCCTACGATAGGATTCTATGTTAAGATCCTTTGCTAGAATGTGCACAATCAATCATGATAGTATTATAATAGCATTTGTTTTGATTGTGTTCTCACCATTCAACATTTACTTATATAAATTCAACATCAAAATATAGATGTTTGATCTTTTCCATCATATTTTAGTAGCATAATATTCAAGTGATCACTACTTGGATCCACATATCTCCCACAAAATCTAGCTATTTCATAGGATTGTGTATCGAAAGATCCACCTATAGAATTGAAGCAACCAAATTGTCCAAAATTTGAAAAGATATGTCCAAATTTACTCAAAGACGTCATGGACCTTTGAACCATAAGGTCCAAAAATTGTCCAATTGCTCACAATTTAGACAAAATTAAAATTCGAGGTAGTCAGAAACCCACTATGGCAATATAATATATAGGAGCCAATGACAATTTAATTGCTTTGCACGGTCCTTATTTTTGCGTCAAAACCACCTCTTCTATGACCCTAATGCAATGTCTAATAAACATTGAAACTTTACTAACTTGGTGCCATGTAGTACACCATACAAATTCTTCATTCATCTGAATTTCTTTGGTCCCTCCAGCCCTGAGGGTCAAGTGTAAGGTGAACTTTGATCATCTCCACCTTCTTGACCAATCACATAATTTGTGTATTATGAGTCAAGGGCCCTCAAGCTCTAGTTTAAACTGGCCCTGAAGAGAAGCTTTGAATAAGGAGACTTCCTTAATAACTCTAATGCTTCATGATGAGTGTCACTAAAGTGATTCTATGGTTTTGGGCAATTCATTTGAATAGTTGCATTATTCTCAGATATCTTGTATTGAGGATATGTGGGTATGTTGGTATTGGTGACGATAAGTGGACTCTTCAATCCTTGATTTTTTTGCATGGGTCCACCTAGAATTTCTTTGATTTTGGTAGGGTTTCTTTTTGCGGTAAATTCTACTAAAGTAGGAAATATTCTAAGGTTTATTCCCCCATACAATGGTGTTTTTTCATAGTGCACATGATGTGACATGTTGCACGCGCATACATGAAGTGTGTTCTCCAAAATAGTCAAGTTCTTGGCATTTTGGCACTTGGCTTGAGAGAAGGATACCATAACTGACATTTAACTACTTGTTCAAAAATAATATGGGATGTGCACTTGTGAAACAAAAACATCAAACGTCAGTATCAAAAGCAATAACACAACAACCATTCAAATGTTCGTATTCCATGTTTGCCAACCATCATACACTAGAAGAAAAAAGGACATTGCATCCAGCCACCACAACGGAAAACATCATGCTCTTCCTCTGCACTATGTTTTCTTTGTTGTGTGAGCTGGTAATATTGCCATATCATTGATGGTCGGGAAATATACAATTTATTTATTTATAAACTACCATTTTTGGATAGGGGACTACACTAAATTTGATATTTAGTGTTAGATACACTAAATACGAACACTACACTAAATATCACTAACCCTATGAAAGTAAGTAACATTAAATGTAATCTCAAACACTAAATATCATCTATGGTAATATGTGAAAATTACATGCACGAATTTAGTGTTTAGTAAGAAAGAGGTGGCAACAACGAAGGCGATTGACTGTTTCCAGGAAAGAGGTGGCAACAAGGAAGGCGGCGGCGGCGCATTTATGTCTAACACTAATTATCAAGGAATTGAAAATTAGTGTTGAGCAGAGTAGGGTGGTAAAACACTAAATCTAATCAAACACTAAATATCATATTTAGTGTAGTTGTAGATACATATGTTGACTCATCTGTTGCCCGGGGGTGGACTCTTCATGCCATGTACAAACTAACGTGAGTGTAAGAAGGGGTATTGTTTGAGGCATAGCACACACGATATACACAAGGGAGAGGTATTGGTTTTCCCTAGTGTGTACATTTAAAAAGGCTATTAGGAATTTTGAAGTAAAGGTAGATGTACGAAAAGGGGCCCCAAGGTTTAGGGGAAAATACAACATAATTGTATATTTTTATCCAATTCACATTTTCATTCATTGTTGTCTTTTCATTGTCATATGGTAATAGTACTACCCTATCCATTCTTGTTAAGGCTTGCATTAGTGTACTAGGTTTGATACAAACCTAGTACCCTAATGCAAACCTTGTACGTATACATTTGTTTTTCTCTAGAAACTTCTTGTATATAGGGGGTTAATTTCATAGTGACCCACGCACGTCAGTATAGATTCCAATAAAGAGTCCACCCCCCAAAATTTGTTGACTCATGCACACCCATGCCATGTGGGAGGCTCAAGGTGATTGCCATTTCCACCATTGCATGTAATAGAGTGTCAGTCCTTCTTGGTTGCCCAATAACAATAGAGGCAAATGTTTCACATTTCATGGCCCACCCCTATTGTAAATCTTGCAGTGGGTTACCATTTTCATGTTAGTTGCCAAACACTTTGTGGTGGCCGCCAATCAATTGCGGTGTCATGTGTGTCCCCAATTCTTGCTCATCAAAACCATGTGTGCAAGTGTGATGCTCAAGTTTGGGTGGAGGTAGACATTGGCAAGGACGCCACGTGTGCAACTACCATGTGTGCCTCACTAAACAAAATATGATATTTAGTGTTTGATTAGATTTAGTGTTTTACCACCCTACTCTGCTCAACACTAATTTTCAATTCTTTGATAATTAGTGTTAGACATAAATGCGCCGCCACCGCCTTCCTTGTTGCCACCTCTTTCCTATGAAACAGTCAATCGCCTTCCTTGTTGCCACCTCTTTCCTACTAAACACTAAATTCGTGCATGTAACTTTCACATATTACCATAGATGATATTTAGTGTTTGAGTTTACATTTAATGTTACTTACTTTCATAGGGTTAGTGGGTTTAGGGTATGCCTCACATGAGGTATGGACACATCACCCTACGAAAATATGTGTCCATCCCAAATATGTTGTATGTTCATTTAGCATCCACAACTCATCTACGGTGAGCATATGGAATGACAATTGCATTTTTCTAGCAAACAACCAACAACATAGAATGCACCCTTTGCTAAAGATGTCATAGGCAATCAAACAGTGCCTCACAACTTCCTGCCTTGCACATTCAATACAACTAGGCTATTGACACTTTCTTTGTATATCTTCATAACATTCCACTCACATCTTGCAATGCCACACATAACAATGGTGGAGTTCAAAAGACACAACCATAGTTTGTTGCATGCTTTGAGGTTTTTAGATGCTATGATATTTTCATACAACAAACACATTTCCATATTTGTATTGCTAACATTTGTCATAATGCATGGAAATATGTTGTACAAAACAATACTATCCAACAATCCATCTACAAGGCTAGCCATGTCACAAGGGACATCACCCACGATCCGGTATTCCTCCTCAACATGGTATAGGAGTCTTCTCTCCAAGCAATTATAAAATAAGGAGCTTCAGAGACCTGAGTTTTGCTCTCAAAGGGACAAATATTCAATGTAACGCTAAGCAAAATTATTTTTTCCATACGATGTGGACATGTCTTTTATACAGTGACAATCATGTGGGCCAACATAGCCTCCTATTGCATCCAAGAATGGATGGCAACTGTGGCTAGCATTTGCATATTCAAACACACATTTTCTAGTTTGTTTTTTATTATGTTCAAATTCTCCTTCATTGGGGTCCATAGTTATGACAAAGTCGTTCCCTGATGTTGGGAACATTTTGCATGATGCAGTCATTCCCCCAATAAGAGCGAGACATACATAAATATTATCCTCTATCATGCATCTTGAGGCACCAAAAGTGGTTTGCCAACCACTATATTTCCATATATAAAGCCTATATTTTTGTGCCTCCCAACACTCTAGCAACACATTCAAAATACCATCCTTGTGATAGCCGTAGTGGAAGCGGCAATCAACTATGCGTCCAACATGTGAATTATATATTCTTTTTATTTGGCAAGAAAATCTTGTTAGTCTTGGGTTTGCTTTGACGTTGGCATGATAGAATAAATGTGAGTTAGTGTTGGAGAGTGCACGAAATCTTTTGTTAGGTTAGGCTTTGGAAGCATGGTTTGTTGCTTGTGCTACAAGGTTTCCCACACCATCTTTGCCACTGCTCATTGGACTTGTAGGGATGTTGTTTAGAGTGGTGCATTGAGTTTCATACGAGGCACGATTAGAGGAAGTAGGGATTGGGTTGTTTGTTATGTCAACACATTGACAACCTACCGTGTTTGCGTCCTTCACAATTGTGTGGCCATTGGAGTTTGATTTACAGCCTCTAATCCAAAGATCAAGAGTGCATAGACATGCAATCACTATAATTATGGATTTTTGAGTGTGTCTTGTGTGTATGGTGGATGCGTGTGTTGCTACATGGGTTGGCATTTATGGCTTGTTGCGGGGAGCACCATGCTATCATGTGGATATGCACAACATACTATAGCATTATCCAAGTTCATGCACTAGATCTTGTTGCATTGTTGAGTTGGTGTACTTGATATTGTTGTATTTCTTGGTTGATGCATTTGGTGTTGGTGCATTTATGAGTAGTTGCAATAAAATATTGTTGCATTTCTAAGTTGGTGTACTCCATAGGGCCTTGCATATTAGGGTTGTTGCTTCCTTGCAACTTTGATGTGGTGTATGTGTTTGGTTGTTGGGTGTCTATGTTGGATGTGAGTGTTGCTACCATAGGTTGGCCTTTAGGGCCTTGCATATTAGGGTTGTGGGGAGTACCATGTTGGCATATGAACAAAAATAAATATTGTTGCATGTTTGAGCGAATGCACTTGACAATGTAGCGACCGTTTGAGTTAATTTCTGATGAGTTTTTGTAGCATTGATGACGCTCACAATTGTTAAGGGAAACTGGTGATGGGTACGGGATGCAACCAAGTTTGAAATTGGAACATACTGGTAGTCCAAACCCAAACACACTAGGAATTAGGTGTGGAATTGTAGTGAACCCAATTCTGATAATTGTGGAAGATTATTTTCTAAAAGCTAAGAGGTGGGATCCCTTGTGGATGTTTGAGTTGCAGCAACTTGTGTGCTTTGTGGAGCGGCAAAACAAATGTGCCAAGGTAGTGATGAAGAAGATCATTGGGAGACCATTACTGGGGTATTTTCACAACATACCGGTTGTAGAGGGGTGGTACCGAGTGTGGGTCGTGGAGATGTATCACCCACAAACCCCCCCATAGTGGCGTGATGAGTCAAAGTCCATATTCAAACTCTTGCCAATCATCACAATAAACCCTTGTGGGGCTCCAAGTACATTGTCCTCATGGAAGATGCAGCCATGCGTGTTGAGAACATGGAGCAAGGTGTCACGGTATGCGGCGTCGACGGCCGCACCTTATCCATTGGGTTTCATCCATCTAGATTTGGATGGATGAATCTAGATGTGGAGAGGAAGGCTCCTAAGTGAGGAGCCTCCTCCTTGGCTTGGCATTTTTGCCAAGTCAAGTCTTGTGAGTGAGTGTGTGGACACATCACCCTACGAAAAGTACAATAATCATATTGCCATCACACATCAACTACGCCCATGATGGTAGTCATGATACTCACCATCATAAGACGGGAAACACGGGGAGGTCACTTCATTGTCAAGTTGACAGCACATGCGGACAAAGTTTGCTACCCCTATATTACATGCCATATATAATTTTAAAATTTATGATATTTTTTTACATATATATAATCATTGATAGTATCTTTTGTATTTTTTTTGAAATGTTTAGTCATCTTTATTTATTTTAGTAATTGTTTTAGTTCAATTCTGTGTCATTCTAGTTAGAAACGGTGTGTTTTATGAAAAAAATAAATCATCAAATTTAGTTACCACTTTTAACTATGTTATAGGTACTATGTATATCTACTCGTGAAAAAAAATTTGATAAAATTTTGAACCATTTTGGTGGTGCAACTTACCAAAAGAAGATTTTTTTTGGTCGCACGTGGTGTTCAACTTGACAATGAAGTGATCCCCCCGTGACAGGAAAAGACTGCCACGTTGGACTTCGGTTCTTATTTCAAGTGGTGGCTCCTTCCACCTATACCAGTTGAGGAAATTTGCACTAGGCACTTCCAAACCATGCCGCCCATTGGCATTATTCACCACCTTGCACCCACATGGACGCTATGAAGGGCAATTTTCATTAAATTTATGCCAACTTAGATCCTAGGGGGGTTAGCCTCTGCTTTGGTTGCATAGGGTAGTTATTACACCCACTCCGTCAAAACGGCTAGTTGCACGTGGTTGCTATGGACATGATTTCTCCTAGTGATATTTATGTAGTTTACCAATCTAGTGTAAATCATATTGGTGCTTGGAATTGTCCGAAAGTCATGCATAAATCCCAATATACGTAAGTCCTATTTTTGTTTATGGTATTTAATGTCATGTACACTATTTGCGAAGGGTCCATACTAGATGCCTAGAGGTCTCAAAGTGTCACATCCACTAAATGCCAATATGACACTATTCGTCAACATAAGTAACTACTCAAAGGAGAAAGCATTAACATTATGACGTTTAGTGTAGTTGTTTACATTATGACATTGAGACGGTTGTTTTGTGTGTTAATATGCAAGGGGAGATGAGCATACTAATGGCAAATGTCATGTGTTTACATTTTAGAATGCAAGAGTAAGATATTCTTGAGCAAACCTAATGTCAAGTGTCATTTGTGTAAACTTTAGTCAACTTGTAGACCATTATGTAATATAGGCATACACCTCATAACATTGTTGAACATACTCATGCCAAAATATTAGTAAGCACACTTAAACGCCAAATGTCATGAGGTGACACTAATGATGAAGTTGTTGATCATTAGTATAACATAGCATACGCCTCAAAATAGGGAAGTGACACTATTACGCATGTGATAGTAAGTACCATAAAGGGTGTCGTACCTCTCATGTTTCTTCTAGAAGAAGAAAGGTAGAGTGAGAAACCATTCAACTTTTATAAAGACTATTATAAATACAGAACTTAAAGCATTATATTTTCCACATGTTGTCAATTGATTTATGTTCTTACATTGGGCATGAAGTGTCCATCAATGTCAACATGAGTAACTTCTACTTCAACACATCATTGGTTGTGCGTTTTCGATCACTTCAAAAATGGAACTCTACATATTAAGGTATTTGACATGGCTAATATGCTTGCTTGTCTTAAACCGGACACCTAAATTTAAATGGTATGTGGATACGTGTGGGAGGACGTTAAATACCCCCCCCACGAACTTTTCGGGGGGGGGGAATATTCTGTCAGGGGCAGGTTTCGACATTTTGCCTGGGGGGACGTTAAATACCCCCCCACGAACTTTTCAGAGTGTCAAAGTCGGGTTGGGGCAGCCGCCCGGCCAGAAAATCTGAATTTTTTGGACCCGACCGAAAATTGCTGCCCGCCCGCTCGATTTCGAAAAAACCATTGCCCTTGCATTCTTGAAGGCCACTTACTCACAAATCCCATATTGAGTGCACTTCACCTTCAAGGGCCAAAATCCAATATATATGTTCACTTCCATTGAGTAAATAAGCAATTGACTAGGGTTTCATTATCAAAATGAAACTGTCAATAAAACATGTAATTAACTTGGAAGTCAAAAATATTACAAAATTCCAGATATTAATTATTATAATTAACTCACTGGAATTGATTCCAGAAATTAATTATTAGAATTAACTCACTGGAATTAATTCCAATAATTAATTAATTACAGTAAGTACATTTTATAATCAATTAGGTTTACTTAATTTGGTAAGCATAGTTTCTGATTTATTTGGGATTAATGAAGATTAATTAGACTTAATTATATTTAATCCCACTTGATATTAATGAATGCGTATGAATACTTGTGAAAGTAGACGGCATTACCTAAAATATTATAAAATACACCTACTAAATCAGCACACTAAATTTAAGTGTCATTTTAGAATGACAAAGACAATTTCAAATTGTGAGTCACAAAAATTATAACCTTAGTGTTAGTGGGGATTTTGTAATATTTTTGACTTCCAAGTTAATTACATGTTTTATTGACGGTTTCACTTTGATAATGAAACCCTAGTCAATTGCTTATTTACTCAATGGAAGTGAACATATATATTGGATTTTGGCCCTTGAAGGTGAAGTGCACTCAATATGGGATTTGTGAGTAAGTGGCCTTCAAGAATGCAAGGGCAATGGTTTTTTCGAAATCGGGCGGGCGGGCAGCAGTTTTCGGTCGGGTCCAAAAAATTCAGATTTTTTGGCCGAGCAGCTGCCCCAGCCCGACTTTGACACTCCGAAAAGATCGTGGGGGGTATTTAACATCCCCCTTTTTCCTGCACCCGCCCGAAAACTGCTGCCCGCCCGATTTCAAAAAAAAAATTGTACTTGGGTTTTTGAAGGCTACTTGTCCACAAATCCCATATTGAGTGCACTTCATTTTCAAGGTCTCAAATCCAATATGTATGTTCACTTCCATTGAGTAAATAAGCAATTGACTAGATTTCATTTTCAAAGTGAAACCGCCAATAAAGCATGTAATTAACTTGGAAGTTCAAAATATTATAAAATCCTCATTAGCACAGAGGTTATAATTTTTGTCACTTACAATTCAAAAGGACTTTGTCATTCTAAAATGAAACTAAAATTAATGATTTATTTTTATTTTTGAATATTTGAATATATAGTTATGGTTAAAAAATAAATCATTAATTTTAGTTTCATTTTAGAATGACAAAGTCCCTTTGAATTGTAAGTGACAAAAATTATAACCTCTGTGCTAATGAGGATTTTATAATATTTTTTACTTCCAAGTTAATTACATGCTTTATTGGCGGTTTCACTTTGAAAATGAAATCTAGTCAATTGCTTATTTACTCAATGGAAGTGAACATATATATTGGATTTGAGACCTTGAAAATGAAGTGCACTCAATATGGGATTTGTGGACAAGTAGCCTTCAAAAACCCAAGTACAATTTTTTTTTTGAAATCGGGCGGGCGGGCAGCAATTTTCGGGCGGGTGTAGGAAAAATGTCGAAACCCTGCCCTTGACAGAATATCCCCCCCCCCCCCCCCCGAAAAGTTCGTGGGGGGGTATTTAACGTCCTCCATAGGTGTGGCTCCAAGAATGGATACCCGAAAGAATGTGTTTAAAAGATATTGGACTACATGCACAAAATATAATAACCATACTAGGTTCATTAGTCAACATGATTGGGGAAGCCTATATGATCATTTCATGAGCACGAGCATCTTCACTTTGATAATATCTTCCCTGAAGATATTCATATGAGCTCCAAAAATTATGAGGAAAGTGGCTATGGCCTCGATTTGAACTTGCTAACCATCTCCTACTAATTGTGTTGGAAGATGAATCGATACAAGTGTGGCGCTATACGGCTAACATCATTTGGCCACTCTTTGCCAAAAGGGGTAAACTTGATCCTTGAAAATCTTTTTCAATGGTGCAATGCCTATTTGATCATCCTCTCAACAATTCATTGAAACTTTTTAGTTGTATTTGGTTTTCTTGAGGAGTTGTCTTCCGTGGACTATCTGGTGTCATCCAAATGATTTACTTTTTAATGTTGTGCCAATGGCCAATGGAGAAAACACACCAAATTGTGTGGGATTCTTTGCTCGATTATGGTAGACTTGAGTGGGCAATGGATCCTTAATGACCTAGAAAAAGCTCGTAGCGAATTAGTGGTTACTTGGACAGTTAGGCCTGAGATGGGCATTATTTCTTGAGTCCCCTCAGTTTATGCGGCTTCTCTCGAGGTGGTTGTACTTGTTTCCCTTGCAATTGGATTTGTTTCAATTTATGCCAAAAAATAAAATAAAATAAGTGTGACATGTCACATGTGGTCCAACATTTAATAACATGCTCACAATCATAAGGTGTTAGACAAGGTCATAGTAGGTTATTCAAGAAGCACTTTATTCCATGCAAAAGATTGGACGTGTGGTCCAAGATGGGTGCCCCTATGTGACCACAATAGATCATGGAATCTTTTGACTTGAAAATTTTCAATATGATTCCAACATTTTGAGTTACATAGCTTCCAAAAACTACTTTTAATTGTGAATCCAAAGAGAGAGAGTCAACACATAAATTGGATCCATCTAAGGGAGAGTTTCCTTGTATGCCGTTCACCCACTAGATTTTAGATGATAGTGGGTTGGGTGTGTTCTCATGAAGATAATAAAAGCAACCCACCAACCACAATCTGGTGGCCTACTAGAATGTGAAGGGCCATGACCATGGGCCACCAGACTTCCATATGCCGCACTGAACACTTAACATAGCAGTAGTTGATTGGCACATATGAACACTACTCCACCAAATCTCATCCACATTTATCCTTACTCCCAATAGATTTTGGTGGGCGAGCGGGATACATGAAAATTCGCCCTAAGGGTCGGTTCACACTATGCCCAAGTCGAGAGGAGAAGCGTCACTTTTCTAGACCGAACTATGTCAAGAGGAGAAGCCTTTGAGTTGAAAAAGTATATTAAAATAGTCCACGGCTAAAAATGTTCGGCCTCTCGACGGAAGTTTGGGTCGAGCATTTTGCTCGACCCAAACTTGGCTCAAGAGGCCGAACTCTTCCCGCCATATTTTCCTAAAAGTGCTGCCACCTAGGCTCTTTTGGAAGCGACGTCCTGTGGACTTCGGCCTCTAACTTATACCCTCGCCACACCTGCTGGTGGGAGGGGCAGTGGCAGGCCCCCACCAGCAGGGAGGGGTTTTTGAATCAAAAAGTGGCCCGGCAGCGACTGGGCGCAAGGCCCAGCCTGTTTGGCCGTTCACTGGCCCTCAAGGTAAATTTCGGAAAAAGGGAGCCATAAGTTACTTGCGTGGTTCTCGTTCGACCGACGTTTAGGGTCAGTGTTCGGGGAGATTTTGGGGCATAACCGGTTGAAATCCTAGTATTTACAAGTCCAACCGGTTACATGTTCACATTCTCTGGTTTTTCTTTGTTAAATTGGGGTATATTCTATAGATTCCTCTTAAATGATCGGTAATTTTCCTGTAGTCTTCAACTTCAACCGTTTATTTCTCAAACTCAACCGGTTCATTTGTAACTAACTGCCGGTTCTCCCCGATCATTGGTTTGAGTTTAGTGGCCCGTGTTCGGGGAGATTTTTGGGCATAATTGGTTGAAGTCCTACCATAGGTTAATAGCATCTTAGGTAGAAAATAATTATTTACAAATCTACCTAAACTTTTTGGAAATTCTTGACTTTGTTTGCCTAAAAAATTAAAAATTAAAAATGGGTTAACTAGCCACCCAAGTAATTTAATTTAACTTTGTGCTTGAATGCCACCATAGAAAAATGTAGCTAGCCACCCAATTGAGCTAAAACTGCCCGACTTTGACTTCGCTACATTTTAACTTCTACCGGAGGTTTTAGGATCTGACCGGTTGCAAACTTAAGTTTCTGTGAACAATCTGTGGCCCGGGGGAATTAGCAAGCAACTTATTACAAACTGATGTCGTCATCTTAAGTTGGACCTGATGTCAAACGCAGGCATTCAACCGAGTAGGTTAGCGGTTTCTAGAACTTGGGTGCAGCTGAAATGAAATGAGGATAATTAATTACTTCTCCCACAATCAACATCTTCGCAACTATTAGGACATGCCCACGCATACTGGTGGCAGCGAACGGTGTTCGCCCGTTCGCTGCTGCCCACCACCAGTATGTGTGGGGGGCCTATTAGTGTGAAGGCCAAGAGGATGGACTTTGGACATTTATGCATTTTCATTGGTCGAAACACTTCTCCTCTCGAAGTTTGGCCATAGTGTGAACCGGCCCTAAGTAAAGTACCCATGCTCGCTAACTTTGTCCAGAGTTGGTGCCTTACTTTATCAGACAACCGCAATATAGACGTGTCTAAATGTTCCTAACTTTATCCTTCAAGATCCAGAATGTCGGCTCAAATGCTTTCCACATGAACTTCAAAAAGGCACTATTGAAATAATGACGCACGGCCATCATATATGAATGATTGTCAGTGAGACTCTTGAATGGAAAGCAGCATTGTTTGGTGCCAGAGCCGAGACACAAGGAGTGTGTGTGCTTGCTCCTTGTTGTTACATTGCTGGGGTCATAATGCATGGCTCGATCTAGTCAAGCTCACACTCTCCACGTGGTTTTGAGCTTGCTTCGACCTGGAGCAACTTGAATGTGCAAAGTACTAATAAAACAGAGTCACTCAGAGAGTCTAGTTCACTCGAACTTCAGGATCCAGTTTGCAATGGAATGTTAGACTAGAATACCTTTACTTTACTCAACTTCACTGAAGGTTATGACTAGAAAAAGGCTTATGAATATGGCAAGCTGGAGATCCTGGATCAGGTCAGACTAAGTTTGATGAGATACTAGTAGCCGATGATGCAATTTGCTTGTAAGGTAGATCACGTGTAGCGCTCCAGGTTACTATTTACAACTAGCCCACGTCTCCTACTTAGAATACGAAACAGACGGTTACTACAAGATGGTTAGCAAATCCAAATCGACACCATAGCCACTTTCCTCACGATATTTGGAGCTCATAAGAATATCTTATCCATTATCAAAGTGAAGATTCTCATGCTCACAAAATGGTCATATAGCTAGGTTCTCCCCACTCATGTTCACTATTGAGCCTAGAGTGGTTATCATATTTTGGAGGATGTAGTCCAATCTCTTGTAAACACATGTCTTTTTGATATCCGGTCTTAGAGCCACGCCTAACCACAGATCACTCAAATATAGGTATCTGATTAAGAGAAGTAACTGAATTAGGCACATGTATATTAGCATTCTTCACTTCAATATGGCATCTACATAGGTGAGTGGGCCTTGAGCAGGCACTTGTCCACACTGCACCCACTTCTAGTAGGCTACGAAACAGGCATTTAGAGCAAGACGATTAGAAACTCCCTATCTTGTTTGTAGCCATTTTCCACATGATGGTTTGAACTCGTATGAACATGAACATCTTATCCATTATCAAAGTGAAATTTTTTTTTCCCATAAAATGGGCATAAATCGATCATATAGATCCCTCCACTTGACACCAAAAACAAATTTTGAGCACACTGTCCAATCTCTTTTTAACACATGTCTTTTCATTATCCATTCTTAGATCCACACACCATTGACAAATAGGTGCCCATTTTAGAGAATAGTTTGAATTTGGCCACCATATGGTCAAGTCTGATTAAGCGTGTCTCGTCCAACATTGACTTTCCACATCATCTTTCAAGATTTTCCAACCAATGTCATGATGACATGTGGCCCATTTTGAGTGGAAATAGTTATTATTTGCCTAATTTGAACTTTACATCACAATCAATGCAAGTGTGGAATATATTTTTATAGATAAATAAAAATGTATATATACTAACGGTAGGCTAGAAAATGGGCTCATGTATTTTATATTAAGCTTTTCAATTTGATGTGATAAATGTTTCCACTACATACACATAATATAAATCATAGAAGTAATAGACTTTCATTCAAAAATGTAGGTCATTGGGATGACTACCATATGACAATAATGAATGACAACATAAATTTAATGAAACTGTCACATTTATTGTCAAACATTTCTCTACATCTTAGTGCCCACTTTTGTACATTTATCTTCCCTCCAAAATTCTTATTAGCCTTATTAAGTGTACGCACTACAAAATAACAATACCTCTCCCTTATGTATACTATGTACACTGATGCCCCAAATAAAACCCCTCTCTACCACTCATGATGGTTTGGACGTGGTATGAAGAGTCCACCTCCTGGGTTTGCATGCCAACTCTAACTTGCCATTATTATGAGGTCGCTTAGCAATTTCAAAAGTTCTAACTTAGCTCTTGTTTTATTGGTTCCAACCAGTGGGGCATTCCAACAATGCTCGACTTGTCATAAATGTTTGTATGATTTTAGTACCATTCCCCGCGCCCTTGATATCTCACTTTGAGCACACCCGATTGCTCAAAGCATCTAGAGCCCAAGAAGGATTGTTGAAGCTCTCAAAAGCTTGAACTTTGGATGAGCTATGGAAGTTTAAACTTTCAGCTTCACACATGCTCGTCGTCAAAATCCTAAGCTACCTCATGAGAGATTGTATTGTATAGGAATGTTGAGAGCTCCACCTCTCACTTTGTGGGTCCTCCCAAAAGCCAATGCACTTTCAAGCACTCTTTGATTTGTCATGAATTCCCCTTCGTTTAGTAGTACCCCCCTCTCCCCCCCCCAATATCTCACCCTTGAGCATAACTATTTTACACTTGCTCAAACTATCGAGAGCTTAAGGATTTTGGTGAAGCTCTCAAAAGTTTGAACTCTGAACGAAATATGGAAAGTTTGAACTTTTCGCTTCACATTTTGTCTGTCCTCGTGGTCAAAATCGAATCCTCAGCTACCTCATGGGAGGTCATTTATGAATGCCGAGAGCTCCACCTCTCACGTCAATGCACTTTCAAACACTCCTTAATTTTTGTCATGATTTCCCTTTTCTTTAGTCACCCACCCCCTCAATGTCTCACTTCGCGGATGGCCACTTTACACTCGCTCAAAGTATTGAGAGCTTGAGGATCGGTGATGCTCGCAAAAGTTTGAGCTTTTGGAGGAAAGCTTGTCAAACCCAACTTGGATCGAACTCCCTAAATTTGCAACTTTAGTAGGATCTCTTCTCAACTAGCGCTTGAGCTTGTGCTAGCTCAATCATTATTGTAGCAGTCTTCAATTCCAAGTCAAGTCAACTGAGATTTGTTGTTTTGCCATGTCTCTAGTTCTTATGTTTAGTGTGGATGTGGAGCTACTAAGTTCCAGTCTACCAGTTCCTTTCTTTGTGAGCTCATGAATCAATCTTCAACCCAATGTGGCTACATAGGTTGGTTTAATTCCATGAATGTCGCAGAATCACGTTTCGAAATTCTTTGCCATGCTTGCCATTTCATTTCACCCTAATTTCGATTCGCTCAATAATTTCACATCAGGTGACCTGAATTTGGACCTGGTCAATGCTTGTTCAGTTAATGTCAGTCCCCGAAGCATTCAACTACACATCTCTTCAAGGCTTCCCAGGCATTTTGGTGTGAATCTCCGGTGTTGTCATGTTTCGATTTGGCAAAGTAGCAAACCACCACACTCACCGACTTCAATTGGCTGTTTGTGTATCATTCTTTTCTTCTCTTCTTGCGACATTGAATTATCATCTGTGCAATGGTACTGAATTTGATGGTGAAGTTCAATCATGATTCACGGTGCTTTGGACGAGTCATTCTGGACTCAAAAGCTTGGGGCCCACACATAACCTCTCTCGCTTATGACACGCTAATCCAGGAATCCACCATCATTGGTCCTACTTACTTAATCGACCTCCGTCGTCACCTCCGAGTCCGAGCCTTTGTTACATCAAGTTTTTCTACAAGAGGATTTGTTTAAATAAGAATAAAAAACTGACCCCCTGCCATCTGTCGCCTTGCAGTCTTGCAGGTCATCAAGATTCAAGTGCAGAGGCGTGTGGGAATTGAAGTAAGGCCGGGGTTGATCCGAGAGACTAACGTATAATGCAGGTGCCGTCACGTTTTTGGGGGGGAGATCGAGGGGTAATCGCAGAGCAAAGGTTTGATTAACTTGGCGACTTTCGAGCTGGAGTCCGCAGTCACTTGCGAGAGTTTTCTTGTTTGTAAAATTCTGCTGCGAGCTTGCTTGGGGAAGATTATTAAGGTATGCGGGTGTTATTCGGTTTCTTTTCTTGATCGGATACCTATATTATATTTTGAATGGTGAGCAGGAAGGTGTAGAATCTGGACCTAAGAACATAACATACACCATAAAGACACTTCGTCAATATCATCACAATTGGGGGACCTATGTATGTATTCATGGAATCAACACACATGCACTTCCGTTAACCAACACAGCTGGTCCAATTTCCAATCCGACTTTTGTTCATGTTTGCTTATGCAACACAAATTTCCTCAAGACGAAAATCTGATCAATAGAAGATGTAGAACAAGAAATACTAACCGAGTAACACCCGCATATCTTATTAGGGTTAGCGCACCATGGCTAAGTTAGCTATGGCGAATGAATGTAACTAAAGCAGCGGCTTCTTATGTGAGATGGTGCATCTTGCTACATAGTCATACTTCGATTCGCGTTATGAAAGAAGAGGTTTCAAGGGACAATCTTTCCAAAACATCTGTTGTTATAGATTTGCTACCAATGCAACACAATTTTCCTCAAGACATAAATCTGATCAATAGAAGATGGAGAACAAGAAAAACTACCTTATGGTTTGGGGTGAGCACACCACCATGACTAGTTATACACCAGCTTCTGTGAGGATGGTGTATTGCTACATGGTAATACCTCGATTCGAGTTATAAGAGAATGGGGAGTTTGTGACAACCTCTGCAAAGGGTAATTGGAGTTGCAGGAGCCATGGAGAGAGGTGGCGATGACGGAAGAGGGAAGCCAACAAGCTTGTGGAAGGTGCATTTTGCATTGCTGGTAGCCCAAGTTTTGTCCGGAGGCTACTACGTTGTCACCAAAGTGGCTCTTGTGCACGGGATGAATCGAATCGTGCTCAGTCTGTACCGTGACCTCGTCGCTCTTGTCTTCCTCCTTCCTGCGGCTCTCTTTATCGAAAGGTTAGCTCCACAGATCCTTCACGCAACATGTGTTGTTCTTTTAATAATTTCCATCAGGAGGACATTAGGTGAGCCCTCCACCCGAAGAAGTTTCAAAGGGTGTACCACACATTCAACCACATCCACCTCACTCAAAAAATCATATGGTTAAACTGATTGTCGACAAAGATCTAATTGATGTACATAATCTCTTCCTGATGTGAATTAAGTTAGCTATTGGCCATGGGGTGGACTTCACCCAATGGCCATTATCCAGTACACAACTTCACAGAGTAGACACAGTGATTTCCGTTCCCATGGCATCATGTGGTTGTTAGGATTTGGTTTTGAAGATTCAGGTCGACTCAACTTTGTCTCTCAATTTGAGAGCAGTTTGTGAATCCTTCACGCTGACAACAACGCCAAATTTTGACAGTGAACTCCAAACCCTAATTTCTGTGATGAAACTTGCATTGTAAGATTAATGGATGACGATGCTCATTTCGAAATTTTATTCATAAGCACTTCTTATGCCAAAAGATATAGCAAAAAGAAAAGAAAAACAGGGGATCTGCGTCCTGACATGATAAAACTGAAGAATTCCTCAGCCCCTCAGCCACATGTCTCAAGTGCAGACCTTGTGATGATTTGCACTAGTGCAAAGGAGAAGTCCTCTTGTAGAAGAAGCTTGCTTTCTAAGATATGTGCACACAATAAGCCTTGCATTTCTCAAGCATCATCATCCAAGTGTTGTGGTGACTGACCTACTTGGGAGTCATTTTCCCTACTTCCTACGGGCAACTATCAACAAATGCTGCTTCAATTTCCATGCTTCACTTAATTAATCGAACTGACCTATAGGAGATTGCTTTTCCTCTGCTTCTAGTACCCTCCCCATTTAAAATGAACCTCATCTCACATTTGGGAGGTCTTATTTGTATGATTGCCTCTGAATTTTGTGCAATTAAATGTACGTTATGCTTGGGGTTGGTGCAGGGGGAACTCGCTGAAGCTCTCTTGGGATGTGGTGTTCAGACTCTTCGTCCTTGGACTCATTGGGTAAGTGAACACTGACTGCACTTTCTAATCAGGTATAGAACTTGGTTTGTGAGGTGACATCGGAGTTCAACATTTGTCAGACTTTTGTAGAGAGTGATGCTATGTGGTGACATGATTTCTCTCGCGTCCACAGGAGGTAATAATATTGTCTGAGTTCTGAGCATCTTGATGTTTCTTGCAGAATATTTGGTAGCCAGTTCCTTTTGTTCATAGGCATTGAAATGACAACCGCAGAATTTTCCTCGGCAATGCAGCCTTCAGTCCCAGTTTTCACAGCTATTATTGCCATTCTTTTCGGGTAAGTCCACCTCATGGTTAGAGCTGAAGGCCAGATGGCAGGTAGGTTTTGCATTGTCATCTCTCACAAAACGTAACTACAGGCTGTGGGATAGTTTTGCTAAATTTCAGATTTCTTAGCATCTGTTTTGGCAGAAGTGCCAGTAGGTAAATAGGTTTAACCACAAGGTAATCAATCACCCACCGAAAACAGTGCAGAATTTCAATAATGCCAGGCTAATTTTTGATGCGTTTGAGATACAGGGTAGAATCTCTGCGCTTGGAGAGGAGAGACAGCCGCGCAAAACTAGCAGGCATCACACTCTGTTGTGCAGGAGCAATTTTCATGACATTTTATAGAGGTCCTCCTCTAATAGGCTGGCCCAACCCCCCAGTTGATGTGGCTCTCAAAATGCATATCCATGACTTCACTCTCCGTAACTTTGGAATCACTGGCTGGACATTTGGCGCTGTTTGCTTGATTGGAAACTGCCTTTGTATGGCGTCCTACATCAACTTGCAGGTGCGCAGCCTGTCCTGAAAGTGTAGTGTAAGACATAACTTAGTGTAAGACATAGGCGACCGGGCTCTCAACTGAATGCTATTTCATTGCCATCCTCGTCATGTAGGGCCCTTCCACACAAAATCATGGGTTGTGAGATTTGAAGTGGCATGGTCTCCTGGTTTTGTGTTATACCCACCTCTTTGAGGTGGGCTTGATGCAAAATCCGGTTGACCATGAAACATTATCTACTGCATGCCACGCAGGTCTCCATATAGGTATTTCATCTACTTTGTCCCTTGGGCCCTCAAGCTTTAGTGTAAAGTGAAGTGAGACGAGATTTTAGATTTTCATGGTCATGGGCCCTCAAGCTCTTGTGTACAGTGCCCCTTAGCTGGACAATGGTTGTCAAAATGGAAATTTTGTGAGAGATTTTGAGGTGCCATGTCTCTTGGTTTTGTGTTAGACCTACCTGCTTGGCGAAAAATCCAGTAGACTATGAAACATTATCCACTGTGTGCCATGCAGGACTCCATATACGTATTTCATCCATTCAAAGTTCCTTGGTTCCTCAAGCTCTGGTGCAAAGTGAAGTAGGACGGTCTTAGCATTTTCCACCAATGAGGATTTTAGATTTCAATGGTTACAGCCCCTCAAGCTCTTGTACCAAGTGCCCATTAGCTGGACAATGGTTCTCAAAATGGAAACCATGTGAGAGGCGGAGGACATCTCTTTTGACTAATCGTTTGTATGCAGGCCCCACTGCTATCGCGATTCCCAGCACCCATCTCAGTGATTGCGTATTCATATCTCTTTGGAACAATTATCATGGGCGCTGCAAGCTATTTTCTAGTCCACGATCTGGCTGCATGGACCTTACACTGGAATGTTGACCTGCTCGCTGTCCTGTACAATGTAAGCCAACACCAACTCAATTTCAAATCATCAAGACAGTTATCCTTACTTATCCTTTGTAACTTTGATTTATTTCCAAAGCCAGCAATGAATTAATTTGTGTTTAGTTTATCTGATGGGCTTGACCTGATACATTCTACAGTGTAAGATATGGCTTTCCTGGATTCTAGTGTGTTCATTGTGCCTTGCCTTGTGTAGGGTATAATTTCATCCGCCTTGAATTTTGCACTCATGTCATGGGCGCTATCCAAAGTGGGCCCCTTGTTTGTGGCCAGTTACATCCCAATACAACCTGTTTCTTCAGCATTGCTGGCCCTTATTTTTCTCAAGAGCACCGTTTACTTAGGAAGGTGAGAAACTTTGCTAATTTGCTGTCATAGGGTGGGGCTGCCTTGCAAGAGAGTCTGCATGTGACTTGTTTTGTTTAGTAAGGCTATAAGTCAAGAAGACTACCTACTCGAAGGGCTTTGATTTTGAGGAACATTATGGTAGCTACCCCTATAATCGTCCTGTCAAGAATCTGAGCACAAATATTATCATTCAATCACCTTACTCTATTGAGTCTTCTTGATAATTGAAGGAGGGTTTAAATGCATGTATTTTCGACACCATAGGAATAAACTGAATTGTCAAAATATTGAGTATAGTTTTGTCCAAAATCGACTCTACGCTCTCATGTTCAAACCATGTCTGTTTTGGGCAAGAGTTTATAAGGGTCGCTTTTGGGTAAGGGCAACTATCAGGTGTAGTTACGTAGTTACCATATGCAATGTTTGGTTTCTAGGTACTCCATGTAAGTTTTGGACACGATAGGAATAAACTGTGAATTGTCAAAGTATTGAGTATAGGTGTGTCCAAAATTGACCCTACGCTCTCATGTTCAAACCATGTTTGTTTTGGGCAAGAGTTTATAGGGGTCGCTTTTGGGTAAGGGCAACTATCAAGTGTAGTTACGTAGTTACGTAGTTACCATATGCAATGTTTGGCTTCTAGGTACTCGATCTTGTTATTGTTGTTCAGAGTGCATGTAAGCAATTCTCAAAATACATGAACACATTCTCTGGTTCATCATGATATGATTCTCATATGTCTCTGCATGAACACACTCTCTGATTCTCTGATTTTCTGATTTGATTTCAAGATATATAAACTATTAATCTCTACTGGATGGTTGCAGTGCATTAGGGACAGTCCTAATTATCCTGGGATTGTTACTGGTCTCCTGGGCTCGTGAAGAGGCTGCAAGACTAGCTGCTCTTTCATTGATAGTGGAGGGAAGGCGTCCGATACCCTCCCAGGCGAAAGCAGAAGCCCTTGTCCCAGGTCTCAGGACGCCACTACTTCAGGTATAAATTTTATCACCTGCAATTTTGTAGCCCTTCATGAATATTTAGTTTATGGATTCAACAGTTCGGCTCCATAGCATTCTAAAAGTGGCCTGATCAGTCACTGATCGGGTATCTGATATTTCACGATGTGAAAATTAAGATGGGGCCAAGCACAGCCAATTGGGAACAAATATTTAATATTTTTAAAATAAAGGTAATGGCCCCTCCCCACATGACTTACTAAAGACTCGGTCTTAAAGCTAAAAGCCACTGTTATATCCAGTGGTAGGGTATTATGGTCCACCACCAAGTTTAGCAATATTGGCAGCTTCGGCCTAATACCCGGGGCCGTCTTAATGCCTTTTGTTAACAACTTTTTTCACTTTGTTGGTAAATCAAAGATGAGAGTCCCAGTTTTTGGGCTTGTCGAAGCAAACTTCTTAACTGTGCTTGTAAAACTGAGGGGAGAGTCATGTGTCCCGCGTTTGTTGAAGGCTCGTAACGGTATGCTCAACTGTAGTAGGCAATTTTTGGAATGAGGTTTCCTCGATCAAGTCATTTCAATATGCATGATTGCTACAGGAAGCAAACTCTACTGCTCCAACCAAAAGAATTTTCGAAGAGCGATCCTCACTGTACACTACGTTTGTGTTTAGCTCACCTGGACTCCGAAATGCGCAGCTCGTATCAGCTAGAGCAACGACTTGTTGTAGGCTATGTATGCCGAAATTCGTAGTAACTTGGACTCTAAAATGCACAGCTCCCTCCCAGCGAAACCTGCATCCTAACTAATCACATGTGTACCCTAAACCTTTGACTCAAATTATGTTGATTTGCAACCCGCAAAGGTTGTGTACATGGGAATGCAACCCTGACCTCTTCCGAAATGCAGAGCTCGCTCTTACTGGAGCAGTGACCTCCTTAGGATGTGCACATCGAAATGAATTTGTGGAAATGTGTAGTAGGGTTTGAGCTAAACCAACCATCATACTAGGAGTAGTGGACTCCGAAATGTGGAGCTCACAAAACTTAGAACCCAAGTACGGTGAAAAATTTGTGAATTGTGTTACCGAAATCCCTTAAGAAGGGTTCTCACCGCCGCCGGTTTCGGTGATTTGGGCTAAGAACTTTGTTGGCCTATGAATTTCCTTATGACTTGAAATGAGCAAGCCGTTTCTTGCCTTCGCCAAGTCCGGGAGTGGGACCCTCCCCTCAATTTTACTGGTAAAGTCCCACAGGGAGGCGAGATAGCTAAAACCAGTCCTGCCCAATCTGATGCCGCGCTCTATGAGCCTTAGCGGCCTTAGAATCCCTCCACATTGTTAGCAAAGGCAGCAAGCCTCGGCACTGTAACTCTAGGATCGGGGGTATTAGGGGTGATACATTTGCTTGCCAACTTAGCTCGGAACCTATTACCGGCTCAAGTGGGGAAGGCTGGTATTAAGGATCAAGTCTTAGGCTAAAACCCACCTCACTAAAGTCAAGTGAGGAAGGGGCATAAGTGTACTTGACGGTGTCCATAAGGCATCTCCATTGCCTTATTCAATTACTTATCTTTATTGGATGCCTATAGTTGAGTGGTTTGTGTATAGGTGTGGCTCCAAGAACAAATACCAAAACGACGTGTTTAAAATATGTGCTCAAAATGTGATAACTATTTTAGGCTTATCAGTCAAGATAACTGGGGGACTTGTATAACCACTTAATGAGCATGAGAATCTTCATTTTGATTATGAATAAGGTATTCATATGAGCTTTGAAAACCATGAGGAAAGTGGCTACAGCCTTGATTTGGATTGCGAGCCATCTCGTGCTAATCATGTGTTTTTTATCCCAGGAGACGTGGGCTAGTCAGAAAAGTAACCATTTAAGACCCATCTACCTTATGTTTCACTAATCTGTGGAGTGAAAATTTTGAGGACCTGCAAATAAAATGTATTGACAAGAGCCTCCTTGTGCAGGCCTAGGATTGGTAGAGGTGTTCCAGGAGGAAAACTTGCTATACCATCTTCCCAGGAGGGCCAGTTGATTGTGGAGGTGGAGACCAAGGTGGAGGCCCAGTTGATTTTTATGACATACATTGCAAGTTTTCATATGACCTCCACAGGCGGAGGTTACTTTTGTATCTCATATTTTCAGAATACCATTTAGTCTATGGATCTTGTGTAGATGAGGTTAGATTAGAAGATGGGTAGCAAAATTGTACAAGACTGTTTCATTTGTCACGTGTATATGGCTGATTTGGAAGTTCACAGCTGTGTATTGTCATACTTTAATTGATCACACTTTCACAAATTTATGTTTGATTAGTGTGCTTTGAGGTTTCAGACAATATGAAAGGATTCATGATGCGAAGGTTTGTGTAAGGTATGTAACCCTAAATGCACACATTCCTTCCTCCATCTTTCTTCTTACATGGATCAGTATACTGATCCAGTACCAAATGAAATTCCCACACGCCCACACTCACCATTACTAATGCAATGAAAATGAGTGCAATGCAGTTTAGTGCATTGGGAAGCCGCGAGAAAATGGAAGTTTGGAATTGAGATTGCATCATGCATGTGGGATTGCATGAGATTCTTGATGAAGTTCATTGAAGCAGTGGAGGCTATGGAGCTGCGGATATGGCCTTGGCTAAGGCTATGGCTATACCTTTGAAGCGCAGCTGACATCAATCCATGAAGCTTGATTGTGCAGGATTCATCAACCAAGCACCACTTCATTGACCAGCACTCGCAAGATGGTGATATGCTGTGAACCATTTGAGAAATGTAGGCCTGATGTGAGCACTTCCAACTCCACAAACAAGTGTAAGCATTGGATTAAATTGGGTGCTGTCTCAATCTGTGGAAAGTAATTGCGAATCACAAAGATTATCATTTCAAGTTTCAAAATCAGAGGTGAGATGCAAAGGCTATAGGAGGTCAAAGTGGAGATTTTCTCTCTTTGGCTGATTACAGAGGCCCCTTAGATTGGTTAACAATTGAACCTAGACATCATATAGGACATGGTGTCTATATTTTGAGCACATAGTCCAACCTCATTGTAACATGTCTTTTTGGTGTTCATTCTTTATCAAAAGCATGGTCATGTACCACTCAAACATAGGTGTCCAATTGAGAAGAGTGAACACATAAGGCCACACACCTTAAGGTAGACAATCCTTATTTAGTTTCTTTTCTTAATTGGACACCTATATTTGAGTAGTGTGTGGTCAGGTGTTGCTCCAAGAATGAATATAAAAAAGATATGTGTTCGAAAGAGATTGAATTGCATGCTTAACTATGATAACCATTCTAGGGTCAACAATGAACATAAATGGGGGGACCTATATGACCACCTAATGAGCGTTAGAATCTTCACTTTGATCACAAATAAGATATTCACATGAGCTCCCAAAATTTGAGGAAAGTGGCTAAGGCCTTGATTTGAATGTACTATCCATCTCGTAGTGATCAAGTGTTTTATAACCCAAGAGAAGTGGGCTAGTCAGAAAAAGCAACCATTTAAGACCCATCTACCTTCCTTGCAGAAAATATTAGACCAACACTGTAAAACGATGACAGTTCCATGCAATCCACTAACCCTCACCATCATTCAAGCATTTTGCAAATTTTGTGGGTGATTTCCTCCACAGAAAGCACAGTACGAGACCATCATTATCTTTCATCACACAAGGCCTGTAAGGCAACTGCCATCCAGGAGTAGGAAAAAAAAACAGAGCTCCGGCTGAGCTCTCACAATTGCAAACATGCTGGAATAGTTATCAATAATTAATACCACCAATAGAAGCGACTTGCAGTCCACATTCTAGTGATCTTTTCAACTGGTAGGCCACATACTGGTGGATCGCGAACACAAACAGCACATCTGATTAAACAGTACTATGAGTGACTTCAATCAAGAATTGAAGTAATAATACCTCACTTACAAGTTGAAGACCCTGCTTTAGGGTTAGAGGGTAAAGTTTCGGGTAGAAAGAGGTCGCCTTGGTTAGTAGATACCTGACTAACAATCTAATTACGTGCAATGTTGCCTTAAAAGTTCAGTGTTAGCCTAAAGGTCCTTCCACACCTAACGAAGGTAGCAGACAAATGTTATCTTCAAACATTTGCTGTTGACTAAAAAACCATATTCGTTCACACGGTGGACAAGAATACGAGATATTACGGATTTTGTATGATACGAAACACCGATGATATATATTGTCTGTACACACCTATGGCCGTATCTGCCCTATATCTGTGTAACACCTCATGATCGCGTAACGGCCTTTCACATCAGAAAAGCGATGTCTTGCACCACACCGATGTTTGAATATCGTGCCTTCGCGGTCCTTTAAGGTTTCTTTTCCTCTCTGATGAGTTTATGAGAAGGAAACACAGATCTCTCCAAACCCTAAACACTCATCCACTTCACGTTACAAAAGCCCACATTGATTTCATTCACCGCCGCAACACTGCACGTCGCTCCAAGGATGAATCGAAGAGGAAGTTGCGCTCCAATTCAAGGATGAATCGAGGAGGAAGCTGCGTTCCCCGGAAAGATCCGAAGGTGTTGTGCTGCAAGTAGATCTGCCATGTTCCCGTCGTCTTTTGTCTCTTTCGCGTGCAATACGATCTATAACCAGATCTATGGTTCTTCTATTTCAGGGAAAAAGGGAGCAATCGGGGCTGGAGTGGAGAAGGAGCAGCGTGCAGCAATTGGTGCACTTGTGAAACTTTCAGCAGACAACCCACCCAAGGTGTTGACTTGAGTAGGGAAGATTTACGCACCCTTCGGTTGAAAAAATTATGAACTTCTCCCGTTCTTGCCTTCAGAGTGCAAGTTCTCTAGGGATAGATTTTATTGGGTTTGCATCCTGGGTTTGAATGTGTCAAATGTGATGACGATTTGATGCCATCGTCTCCACTTCTACCCATACGTCATGCACAATGTTGAGTGTGTGTGTTTCCTTTTCCTTTTCTGTCAATTCCTGTCTTGTGACCTAAATGTAAGGTAGTTGCAGAGGACCTTGCGAGAATGGCGCCCAGCCTTTTCGGTATGAAGGTGTTCATCGACCAAAATGATGTGAGCAGTTTGTGACGGACAATACGAGAAGATTAAGAGACTTGCATTTGGGTTTCTTGCATTATTATCGTTGATGAATGATGTTACCTGGTGTTATTGTCCTTCTCTGGCGTTTCAATAAGGGTTTCACTACTGGCTCATCTTCGTATACAGGCTCATCTTCAGCATCACGCTCAAGATCAAGGTCACGATCATCCTCATCTTCTGGGAGTGAGACTTCTAGAAGTTGCAGTCCTCCTGCCAAAATAAGGTATTTTGTTTTACATATCCCTGAAATGTTGTTTTTTTATTTCAACTCAAGCATGATTGCTGTTGAATTGAAGAGAGAAAGATTGGTACTCAGGATATATTAGATTGGTTTTCTTTAGAGGATACACAATTTGAACTCAGTGTATTATTGGGAAAATCGTTCACCTCTCCTTGTTGTGGCGTGCAGTGATGCGTCAGGTGTAAAGAAACCCATATCTTCATCACCCCCACCTAAGAAATTTTCACCTGTCAAGTAAGTGTTTGGCCAGCCACTGTCTGAAAGCATTGTTGTGTGTTGATAAATGTGAATATGCTTACATGTGCTCTTTTTGCAATTTAGGATGAGAAATAGGAGCCTAGTTAGATGCACTACCAGTATTAGCAAAACATTTTCTACAGAATTGCTTAAATAGGATCAATCAGGATATTCTGACTCTTTGTTTTGTGCTTTATCATTATTCAACTACAGAAAATTGCGAACTCCAACCCCAGAATCCACTGTGTTGCATGTTGGGTGCCTCACTCGCAATGTAAACGAGGCACACCTGAAAGAGATCTTTGGTATGCTTGCACTTTGGAATTTTCTCATTGACTGCACCAAATAATACTGAGTAGTTCATGGTTTTTAGTGTTTTCATAGTGCAGAACTTCTATGTAATTACAATTTGAAAATAGCTTAGGTTCATGATATTAATCTTTTATGTGAATGTACTGAACTTTGTCTGTTTGCTATGATTCAGGCAACTATGGTGAAGTTTGTAAATGTGGAGCTAGCTATGGATCGCACTGTATGTATTTAACCTTCTTCCATGGAGTCCTGCTGTCTGTAATTTTGTTTGTTACTTTATGGCATCATAAAATATATATGGAACGGGAATGAACTCAATGCTTCACCTTACAGGTTAATCTGCCCAAGGGATTCGGCTATGTGGAGTTCAAGACAAGGACAGATGCTGAGAAGGCCTTGCAGCATATGGATGGGGTAAATCCTTAAACTGAGTGGAAAGGTTGAGCTATTTTGCTTATTGCAGTCTCTTGAGGTTACCTTCGAGTTTGGGGGTGCCTCTCCTAACTTCATAGGCTCACTTAAAATACATGTGGCTGGAGATTGTGTACTGTAGCTGCTGTATGATCAGTTATTATTCATCCTATTCATGCTAGCTCTATTCATTCTTTTCCTGCTTTATGGAACATGTATTCTTGTTTCCAGGCAAACTTTTTCAGGTCTTACTCTCTGGTGTGTTGTGATGGATTGTCTAGCAAGGTCTGCATAGTGTCAAGATTTCAAGAACTATTTCTTTAGAGAAGAGTCTTCCAAAACTGAAGCAAATAATTGACAACAAGAGATATTACTTAAACCAGAAAGTATTAATTCAAGAACTTGTTTAATTTCTTTGATCAATTTATTTATATTTGTCACGAAACTTGAAACAACAATGGAAATGGACTTGCAATCGTACTGTCATTGGTGTTTGCAGCATATGCTCCAAAAAGTGCGGCACTGGCTTCACGAGCAAGAGATTCAGCAACGGAAGGATTGTCATCGTATCGGCGAGCGTTGGAATCCGTCAATGAATCACTATCATAGTCCATTGAGATTTGTGCAAAGCAAACTCTCTTTTAGGATAGAAAATTTGTTGTAATGATTTTTTTGTTGTAGCAATAAAGCCGCAAGAAACAAAGATTCACAGGAGTAGCAACAGAAAAATCACATACTAGTGAGTAGAAAGATTCAATTTGCAAAGGTTCAAGAACACTGGAGCTACTTTTTTTTAAGCAAGAACAAGAAACAGTAGAGCAGTCCAAAAACAGAAGCAAGTGCAAGGTCACTTTTGCGCCCAAATGATGTAACGGGGGGGAAGGAGGTGCTTTACGTAACACCTCGCTGATTTCTCTTAAATCTAGGAATTTTGAAGATTTTATAAAAATCTCTGAAATTGCATTAACTGCGGAGTTACACATTTTATATTGCAACCATCGCTTGTCCAACTCGGATTCCACGTCTGCATAGTGTTTCATACCACTTGTAATGTGAATACAGAATAAATTTACTATAAATTTTGGCATGCTAACATGGCCTACCACCGCAGGTGTGGAAGGACCTTAAGGGTTAGAAACGACCTGCATTCCAGATTCTAGTGATCATACCAACTGGTAGGCCACACGTCCCTGGCCCATGGATGCAAACATCACATTTAGTGCTATCGCACCACGAGCGACTTCAAGAAACAATTGATGTCAAATAACATACCTTACTTACGAAAAGATAGCCCATGATAGGAGTTGCAGACTCTGGTTTAGGGTTTAGGGCTTCGGGTCACCTTGATTAATAGAGACCTGTCTACTAACAATCCGGTTGCGTGCCATGCTAAGGGATGTGTAGTGGCTAGAGGCTCAATGACTTTGAGATCGTGGCAAGCTCCTTGCAAATGTCAGCGAAGGTTGGTCTATTCTGTGGCAGAAGATCCCAGCATCGTTCCACAAGCCACTTCAGCTGCTGCCTCTCATTTTCCGGAGGAGAATGTGCAGGCCACTTTGGTCTGTAGTTTTCGGACCTTACTTGAGCATAGGCTGTTGCTTTCAGATCTGAGCATGGACAGTTTCCAGTCAAGACCTCGTAGCATGTCATTGCAAAACTATAGACATCTGTTGCCTTCAGTGCCTGCAGGTTCATCTCGGACGGCTTATCAGGTAGTCCCAGCTTGGACAAATCTTCGGGGGGATCGTTATGAGGTGGCAACGTTTCGGGTGCTCGATAGAAGCTAGTACCCATGCCATCGTAATAAACCGGTGTGTGTATTGCCTGTGTATCATTAGATTCTGGAGACTCTACACCTAGGTGCGATACACCGAAGTCCACAATTTTCACCTCTATGGTTCCATTACAATGCTCCTGGGCAAGCAGATTTGGAGGTTTCAAGTCCCTATGCACCAATCCCTGGGAATGCAAATATGCCATACCCAATGCAATTTGGGAGATGATGAGCACTTCTTCACGAAGCTCAAAAGGCCTTTTTCTCAGTCGAGTATTCATCAGCTCGCGCAGATTACCATTCATATACTCCAATAAGATCGAACATTGCCCATCGGATACCGATAACCCTATCAATTGTGCTATGCAAGGATGACGGCTTACCCTAATTAAGGTAGTTATTTCCTCCTGCACTGCTGTAGTGATCCATCTTCTCTTCAATACCTTCTCAGCAAATGTGCACCCTAACCAGGTGGTCTTGTGAACTCTCGCAAACCTGCCTGAGCCGATACGATCCCCTCTCATCAGCTGCTCTGGTTGAATACGCAAATTCTCAGGAAATCTCAAATCCGCCGATGTCGCATGCATTGCACCGTTGATATTACATACAGATTGTTCATCGTCTCCTTGGCCTTGCTTATAAATAAAGTTCGGGACATGAGACAGCAGGAATTGCACCAATCCACGTAGCACATGAGCCGCCTGGGAAGAGCGTTCCTTTGAAGCTACAAGACTCTGACAAATGCTCTTAAAATTTGGCCGCTTCTCTGGATCTTGATCCCAACATGATGCGATGAGTCCCTTGAGATGCTCATCCAACTTGTTAGGCAATTCTGGTCTCCTCCCTTCCTTGATTATGTTCACCAGGTTGCGTTCATCTGTGATCCCATCATATGGATATCCACCAGTCACAATCTCAAAACAAGTCATTGCAAAACTGTAGGTGTCAATCTGCTTCAATGACTCCCAAGTCAAGTTAATACTCTGACAAGAATAATCGAGTGCCTCAGGTGCAGTCCATCGAGGTCGTCTTGTCTTACTCGCTTGCTTGAACGCCTCCGGGTTCCATTCTCCGAGTTTCTGCGAGCCTCGGAGGTCTCCGATCTTCACTTCGGGAATTTGACCGTTTTCCTTGACCATGATATTGGAACACTTGAGATCTCCGTGTGCGTATCCCTTTGTGTGAATGTAATACATGCCCTTTGCAATTTGGATTATGATGTCAAGTTTCTCACTATCTGTCAGGCGTTTGGTTTTGTTGTCCATGAACCTTCGAAGATCCGTGTCCATTAACTCCATCACAAAAACCGATTTTTTCTCAAATTGGCCAAAACCAACAAGCCGGACAACATGAGGGTGTCGCAGTTCTACCAATGAGCCAGCCTCCATCAACAACTGCTTTTGGTTCCAATCAGCTCTATCATCTGCATCACATTTGAACACCTTGACGGCGAAGTCGAGATTGAGCCATTTTCCTTTCCTTACCTGTGCCCAACCAACCTCATCCTTCGGATCTCGTTCGCTATTTCTCTTATATGGAGATACGAGGTCACCAATAATCATCTCAGTTTCAGATATTCTGAGATAACTTGGCAGCTTTTCTGGATTGTCGCCTTTCACAAATTTCTGGAGATCCACATCTGTTGCTGCTTTCTCCGTGACCACCCGTGCTAATTTCTCCCCATTCTGCATTTGGGAAAGCTTTCGAAAGTTTTCATTCTTGTCCTTTTCAGCATCTGTATTCAACGTACAGGACTCAGGACCTGTATAGTCCACCATTCCTTGCAAACCAAGCTTTTCCATGGCAGCATCTAAGTCCTCATGAAGGCCTTTAAATGCTTCCGGGTTGTTTATCAGGGAAACTACATTGGTAAGTCCTTGGTATTCGCCCTCGCAGCTTAAAATAACTGTCTGAACCTTCTGTATCTCATGGAGTACGACATCTGCAACAAATTCTTGAGTGCTGCCAAGGACGGATCCAGAATTTCCAGCCGTAGTCATGCTCTTCAACATTTTGACAATTCCACGGTAACGATCGGCAATGCGTCTGCACTGCTCTTTGTTCCACATTACAGAGCCCTCGACCAATTCCTGGACACCCTCAACTTTGGAAACCAATTTCTGAAAACTCGCCAGGGGTTTAGACTCTTCAAGTTTCTCAGCGGTCTCAATCGGATGCTGGGCTTCTCCAACGTCAGAACCACATCCTGCAAAAAGTTTACAAATTTGCAGTCACAATTGATTTATTATAAACAACCAAAGGTTAAGAACCAAAAAACGACACATGTTTTTAATGACCTACTAATGTCGACCGAAAACTTCGTTGTGATCACCAGAATTTCAACAAGTTAGAAGTTTGCAATATCAATCAGACGTCTACCGAACTTTACATCTTCGAACTGTTCTGGACTGCCTGTCTATTCAGTATATGGAGAAATACTGCAATAAGATCTAGACAACATGGTGTCTTGCTTTGGGTTGAAGAAGTTTTGACATCCGACACACCATATCCGGATCCATTACATTTACAAAAATTAACTCACATTAACTTTACATCTTCGAACTGTTCTGGACTGCCTGCCTGTTCAGTATATGGAGAAATACTGCAATAAGATCTAGACAACATGGTGTCTTGCTTTGGGTTGAAGAAGTTTTGACATCCGACACACCATATCCGGATCCATTACATTTACAAAAATTAGCTCACATTTGAAGCATGATCAACTTCGACTTCTCCTACACACAAAAAAACTAGTCATGATGGCATTAGTTTAGGATCATCTTACGGGAATCCATAGCCGTGGGAGACGACGTTGCCATACTGCAAATTCGTTTGCGAGGTAATTTTGCTCAAAGCTCCAGTACAGCGAAGATATTTGTGAAATTATAATCAGCTGCAAATATGTACCTGCGATGGTGACAACAAGCAATGAGCTGAGAAAGTTATGGTAATAGAGGCTTAGTTTTCTGTTGGAGATCGATCTGCAACAACCCCCCCCCCCCCCCGGGGTTGTCTGGTGAGATTGAAGGAGATTGTTTCACCACTACACGATGTACTATGTACGGGATCCACAAACCTCTTGGACCAACCCAAATTTCAAGATACCTCGTGTTCCAAACTCTAACAAAACTCGTTTAGCGCTGCCAGATTTGTCAGAAGCTTAATCTCTTAGTGCAAGGGCCACATCGTTGCGAAGGGATGTGATGACTTGAAGTTCCAGCAGACGCGCATGCATGCGGTAGGACAAGCAATTACGAAACAGAAATACAATGCCGACACATGGTCCCGTCGATCTAAGAACTTGACTCAGGAATAAACCTCAGAATGCTTCTGAACAAAGATTCTTATGCACGGTTACCTTCATATTCAAGTGCACAAATTCGAATCTCAACTCTCAAATCGCATTTAGCACACAAATTCCTGTACCCTAACTTACTCTATCAGAGCACATTTGGGTGCGTTGTCGGTACCGATCACTGCGACAGTGCGACATCATGACTGATCATCGGCACACGTATTTGGTTTTGTTTTTTTTTGTTTTTTTATTCAGGTTTAAATGGCAATGACGGTAATGGCGGCCAGTGTTCAAGATTGAAGCCCTCATATGAGTTTCATTTTGAAGGGCTCTAAAATTTGAGCCCTTCGGTTGAAGGGCTAGTTCAAATTCAAGACGTCAATTCAGTAATATAGAAATAAAATATAAAAAACTCATATTAAACTTATGCATGATTTATATGGTGCATGCTTCCAATACAATGTGAAGAATTAAGAATCAACCATCTAACTCCACCTCTTCTAGTGATAATGCCCTACGCTTGTTGGTTCTTGTGCCAATTTTCCAAGATTCAAAAATACTATCCCAATCCATGAATTCAACTCCTAACCCATTTAGACTAACCCTCATTAAAGCATCTAGTGTGTCAAGGTTGAGTCTAGTTCTCCTTTCACTCTTAACCCAATTTTGCTTTGAAAAACCACGCTCACAAACAACAGTGCTAGTTGGGATCACAAGTATGGCTTGCCATAGCGACATCATAGTTGGCCAATTAATCATGAACTCCCGGTCATTGCCACAAAAAACCCAAGCTTCTTGCATACTTCGGCGTTCACAAACGGAACATAACATCTCCACGAATTCTAGCAATTCCGCATTGCATTGATTAACAAGGTCATCGCTCCAACGGAAATGTGTCACCAACCGGTTCAACCATTGTTCCGTTAATGTCCCTCTGTCCAATTCATCTACGGGATAGTGCTTCGGGCTAAAAAGCCGGGCCGCATTGAAAATGGACAAGTCAGGAAATCGATCATTGAGTGAATCGATGATTTTCTGCACATACTGCCTCCCCAACATGATGCATGCCTCCAATGAGCCTCCTACGTCACACTCGGGCATGGAATCATAATGCAAGATATGCATTTTTTCACACCCAAAACTATCAACATACAATATTTGCCCATTGGGTACCACCTCGCGGAGAAACTTTCCTAGGTGTTTGGTTGTCAGGCCAAAACTTACACCCAGATAGTGTCTACGAAACAAGCTGATTGTTACATCAATCGTAGAAGCTATGCTAGTGATATCTACAAGATCAAACTGAAACTTGCGATTGACCTTATTCAACTCTGATAATATATCAGCTAGCATGTGAATGAAAAATTGGAACTGAAGAGAAGTTAGATCCTTGTACCATGTGGGTTCTTCAACCTCCCAAATTTCTAAAATTGCAGGCATACAAAATACCAATCTCTCCATGACCAAGCCACAGGATAACCATCTCACCGAATGGATCTGTAAAGTTGCACGGGATTTCAAATCAGCACTGATTTCACATTGATTGAATCACATCACACTACAACACTGACTCAATGCTTATCAAAGAAAGGGTTGGATTCCAATCTTTTGCAAGACCTAAAAAGTTGAATTCCAAGTCAGATCGATGTTGAATGAATCATTTGCTAGGTGTTGAGGTTGTCACTGTAGCGACCTCCTCGTTGCTGTAACGACCTCCTCGTCACTGTAGCGCTACAGTGTTGACGGGTGTAAAAAATTTGAAGACGTCAAGTGAAGTTTTCATTTTGAGTTTGGGGTTGCATTTTGAAGGGTTGTTTTGAGAGAGGTATATTTTGAAGGGCCAAATCGCGTTTGAAGGGCATTGAAGACTTCAATCTTGAACACTGATGGCGGCAATGGCGAAGTTACGCAGAATGATCGGCAGATGCATAAGTGAACGACAAAAGTGTGCAAACTAGGAGGAATCTTACAGCCAAATGAATTTATTACTACTGGAGAAGAATTTGACTTGTACTGTGGCTCGACCTGGTCATTGCAATCAGTGTTCAAGATTGAAGTCTTCAGTGCCCTTCAAAATATACCTCTCTCAAAACACACTACTAGCTAACCTGTCGTTCCTCACTCCGTCTTTGGAGGGGGTTGTCGCCATTCACTGCCCATTCCTGAAATATGCCCAGAGAGAGGGTCTGCGGAATGTGTGAGCCACTTTCGACGGTTTGCACGGTGAGCTGTCCAATCAGAGAGAAGGGGAAATTAGCGGAATATCTGGAGCATCAGCAAGTTTAGGGTTGCAGCAGGTGACGATAGAGCATGTATACCCAGAGTGGGCGCACACACGGCGTGCTATACCCAGATCATCAGCGGGAAGGGATTGTGACACTGTGTGATGCTTTGAAGGGCGAATTCGCAGAGGATGCGACGATTCTGTGGCAAACGAGGTATCTGAATTTTGTCGAAGTTAGCAAGGTCAACTAGCAGGTGAGTGCTACAACAGACCATCGCATATCCCTATCAAGTGAGCCTAATTTCCGTGGCTATTGCTAGTATTTTCTGTACATCGTCGTCCACCCCCCCTCGTAATTGACCACATGACTCTTCACTGACTTTTGTTCGTGCTTTGCCAGAGCCAGTCCCCGCATTTCATGGAGGGGGTCGGTTATCATACGTCGTCGCAGAGCTCAGTGATCTAAATGCAACAACATTAATTCAGCACAACCGTTTCTTTTCCTCGTATGTAGCATGCAATGCATAGGTAGCTATCGTATCTGCCAAATGGAAGCTCCGACGGGTGGTTTGAGCATAGAATTACAGGTTGTAGAGGAGCATGCAGCTCCGCCGTGCGAGGACCACTGCGACTTAACGACCCTTCGGTTCCCGGTACAGATTTGCTTCTACAGATTCAGTTGGAATTACCATCCGCCACTGAGAAGTTGGATATGCATAGCTCATAGCATAATTAGGTGTGAATTACAGAGTCACGCTAAATAAGTGTTTGTAGATACACACTGTAGGCTATGGTCGCAGTCTGGCTCGGCAGCTGCAATACATGTGTAGAGTAATTAGGTGTGAATAAGAGTGTTTTGCTGAGTACGTGCTTGGGCACGCACTGTAGGCTATAGTCGGTGGTTTGCTCGGCATACCCCTACAGCTTGTTTTGATATTGATTTTTATTGCTAATACAGAAGTTCGGCCAAGTGTATCCAAAAAATCCCGACCTAATTTTCAAGACTGTTGGTTTGGCTTGCTCGCTGAAGCCTGAACGCACATCGCAGGTGGGTGAGGAGGTCTTGGCCAGTCGATCAGACTCTTCTCGACGGGACCCACGTTTGTCTCTTGTGACCCGAAGCACTGAGAAGATCGCGAACATCCACTCCCCCGCTGAACCTCTGCGTTGAGTGAAATTCATGTCCCCAGGGGTCACTTTATACTATTCTTGGCCGTGAGGAACGACGCCCCTGCTAGTAGTGACAACCCTTCAAAACGCAACCCCAAATTGAAAATGAAGACGTCACTTGAAGTCCTCAATATACCGTAACACCATAGCAGGTTCATCACCTGGCGAACGAATATTTATTTATTTTGAAAAAATAAGGTTCGTTTGCTAAAAATAGATTTTTTTGAAATTCGTTCTTCTATTTTGAGGAAAAAAAATAATTCGTCTTGGAACAGAGTAGATGTACCAGGATGACAACTTAAATTGATTTTTTCAACAGAGTTTGCTTCACCCAACTTTCTGGATTTTCGTTCTTTTCATAATATAATTTTCCATAATTTCGTTCTTCATGGCCTGGAATTTCTGATTTTTTTCGTTTTTTTTTTTTGGAATTATTTAAGAACGAACCTGCTATGGTGTTACGGTAATCTTCCTGCCACAAGAACCAACAAGGGTAGGGCATTGTCACTACAAGTAGTGGAGTTAGATGGTTGATTCCTAATTCTTCACATTGTATTGGAAACATGTATCATATAAATCATGCCCAAGTTTAATATGAGTTATTTATTTCATTTCTATATTCTTGGATTGATGTCTTGGATTTGAACCAGCCCATCAATTGAAAGGGTAAAATTTGAGAACCCTTCGAAATGAAACTCATGTGAGGGCTTCAATCTTGAACAATGCTTGCAATCCCAAATTGGGCCTAAACGATAGGATTTTAGTGATATTTAGTGTCACGTACGCTATTTGCTAAGGGCCTAAACTAGATGCCTAGAGGTCTCAAAGTGTTGTGCCCACTATACTAAATAGGATATTTAATGTTTGATTATATTTAATGTTGGTTTGTTTGATTATATTTAATGTTGGTAGCACCCTACCCTACTCAACATTGATTTTCAATTCTTTAACAATTAATGTTGGAAGATATGCTATAAGATATGCTAGAATTCTCCTTTTATCATTGTTAAATATTTTTTTCATATCCTTACTAACACTAAATTCAAACATGTAACTTCCACATATTACCATAGTTGATATTTGGTGTTTGAGTTTACATTTAATGTTACTTACTTTCATAATGTTATTGATATTTAGTGTATGCGTTCATATTTTAGTGTATCAAACACTACGTATCCTATTTAGTGTAGCTACCACTATGACTTCACTCGCCAAAATAAGTAACTTCAAGTGAAAAAAATATCTACATTATGACATTTAGAGTAGCACATTGGGATACATTAGATAATAATCTTGCATTTTGGTATGCAAGGGAAGATATACTGGAGCATGCTAATGAGCTAGTGTCATGTGTTTACATTTTAGTATGCAAGAGGAAGATGTTCTTGAGCATACTAATGGCAAGTGTCATTTGTGTACACTTTAGTCAACTTATAGACCATTGACGTGTAACATAAGCATGCACCTCATAGCACTATTGAACATGCTCGTGCTAAGATATTAGTAAGCGCACTTGAATGCCAAGGGTCATGAGGTGGCAATTATGGTGAAGTTGTAAATCATCAATGTAACCTAACATACGCCTCAAAATAGGGTAAGCGACCTATTATGCATGTGACACTAAATACCATAAACGGTGTATTAAGCTATAATTGACATATTTTGGTTATTCCCACATATGTTAGAGAGACCCATACCTTGGTGAAGATTCTGTGGTTGGGGTTGTGTCACAACAGGCACGGTTTTTTTTTTGCACTATGCAATGGTTAGAGTATGAATTTGTTGCAAATCGGCCAGCTATACGCACACAGTGCTAAAAAAATTGGAATTTACGAGCTACAGGAATTCATGTTTCACTTTGTGTCGGGGGAGATTTTTGGGTCTCTCTAATTAAATACCCCCAATGAGCGTTGCATGCATCAAAGAGACTGGCAAGGGCAGCATCGAAAAAGTTAGAGCCTTGGCCCCCCAACCATGGCATGACCCTTACATTCTTGGAGGCTGCTTGTTCATATAACCCATATTGAGTGCACTTAATTTTCAAGGTCCAAAATCCAATATATATGTTCACTTTCATTGAGTAAATAAGCAATTGATTGGGATTTCCTTTTCGAAGTGAAACTGTCAATAAAGCATGTTATTAACTTGGAAGTCAAAACATTACAAAACCCTCATTACCACTGAGGTTATAATTTTTGTGACTTACCAATGAAAAGATTTTTATCATTCTAAATTGGAACTAAAATTAGTGTTTTATTTTTATTATATTTTAGTATGATACAACTAAATTATCTTTTTCAATTGCATCATATATTATGTTAGACTGAGGTCTTGATTTTGGTGGTCTCATAATTTGTAAGAATTTCTTTTAAAATAGAATGTGTACAACATTTGAGGTCGTAACCTTACGCCTACATAGTCTGCAAGTTTTACATGTCCGAATGCAATGCACAACTATTTCATTTTCACATGAGGTGGCATGGATGAGTCTTGTTATTGCAAAGCATCTACAGATTGAGTTGCCAACAACCCTTCCTCTTATGGAATTGATAGCCCTAAATTAATCTTTTTGTTCATGAAGGTTTCATATCTCAAACTTTTTGTCCATTGAGTATAGTATATTCATTGCATTATAAAAACTTACCGATCTGTATTTGAAACATGACTATAATGTCTCACATACTTATAACAAATCATCAAATATTGTAAGTTGGTAGAATCTCTAAAGCCTAAACACTACAATCCTTTAACCATGACATACAATCTTGGAGATGGAAAAGCAAAGGCCTGTTGTGTTGGGCTATTTGCACAAGAAAGTGCAGGCTTTCACATAACTTGCTACACCTACTAAATTCTCAAGAATCTCATACTAGAGCAAGTATCAATTAGGTTACTGGAAAACATGTGTAGTTCTTTGTATTCAATTGGTAGTCGTGTTTCGTCGCGACAATGACTTCAGTTCTCGTTGTCATGATCTAGTGACGATTGCTATTGCAGAAAACAATGAAGGAAGTGTTGTCAAATTTCAAAGGTTAATTTACGTCATGCATCCAACCCGGTTGCATGAGCAACACCAGAATGCCCGGATGTCAGCCCCAAACTCCAAGACACAAGTACTAATTAACCCCCACATCAACACAAAACCCTTTGAATGCTAATGCAATGTTGGTCAAATGCAATCTGATTCATTGCCAATATGATAAATCAAAGTGACTAATATCCATCAGAACATTTAACAAGCTCAGAGTGACCCACAACCAACATCAAGTCACAACGGCATCAATATACAGCTTACTTATCAAGGTCCTCAGAAGCGAAACGAGCAGTTTTAATTTAGGAAAAATGCATCTACTTTTCCATGGAGGCTGCTAGTTCTTCTACCTGCAAAGATCATAGAAGCAAGTATTAGTGATGAATTTTTCTGTCTTTTTGTTCACTAGAAGGCCTGTGCAGATGAACAATTACCTCCAGAAATTTGAATATTGGTAAAATCGACTCTGTCCAAGACTAACGGAGAGCTCCGAGGATGCAAAATTATGAGCCTGTGTAGTATGTCATTTCAAACACATTCTAATGCGCGTATATTCGACATATGGTAACTACACCCAATTATGATCCTTTTCTCAAAAATGACGGTCCTCATAAGTTCTTGTTTGAATTGCATATAAGCTGAACATGAGAATCTAGTGTTGATTCTGAACACACCTATTATCAACAATTTCGAGAAATCATATGTTATTTATATGATGTCCAAACACTATATGCTGAAATGTTGAAAATTACTAACAAGACCCAATGAAATTTAGTGAAATACACAATCAAAAAAGACGCTTAAGTGTGTAAAATGTCGATTATATTATAGGTGTAATTCCCATAGGTCGTACATTGTAAAATAAAGTCATGGGTATCATGTGGATTCTTACGTAAGTTAGTTGCTTCGACTGGTAGATGGATTGGTGATTGGAAGTCTTTCAGTCTTTGGCCAGGTGAGAGAAAATTTCTTGCTCCAAATTCTCAAAAAACCTTTGGACCTACACACAACGAGAGTCATCAAAATCAGTTGCATATCTAGTTCGACATAAAGTAAGTAGTTTCTGGATCAAATTTGCCATGAGTTGTTCTCGCATGGTGAGAGGGATAAATCGCATGTGAGCATATAGAAAAACCTTGAACTAGTCCAGACTCAGCTTACATTCTTTAAGTTAATTTGACATCAAAATTAGCTTCACAAACCCCAAACTAATTTAGCTAGTCGCATTCATTTGAAATGAATCAACCATAAATCTGTAAGTCCACGGTCAAGTTTTTATGTTGGATGGATGAGAGATATGCCCGAGGTATATGCTCATATGCAGTAATCCCTTTTTTGCTTATTGCATTGGTTGGGACCCTACCAATTCTCATGTGGAAATGATGTTTCAGCACTCTATAATATCCAATACTAATAGTAACTGACAGATGTTAAGATCTCACTATAAGTCATCTCAACCTACAACATAGAATCCGACACACTGTGAACATGTGTTAACCACATAACATTATTCAGCATTCAGCTCTCGTTCTGTGATGCCTGAAAAGCTGCACCAGGAGACTCAGAATAAGACTGAGCTCCCAGCATCACTATTATTTTCTGAGGGGCCACGTCCCTGAGTAATGTTATGCATGTTGTCAAAGGTCTACTAAAGCTTTAAATATCCAAGTGACATGAAGTAGTCCATCTCATGGCCCCAGCATCAAAACATAACTTGCCTAGGAGAATACTACCTCAACCCTTTTCTAAGTTCGATACCTAACACATTTCGGACGAGGCTACCAGGAGTATATTAGTGTGCAAAGCTTTTAAATATGCCCCCAAGCGTTGAATGAGTCCTTGAGCTAGAAATCTCTTGACAGGAGCAACTTAATATGCTCCGAGATTCCTTGTGGAAGGTTCGGAGGTTCAGTGACCGCTTTCCAAGCAAGTTGCTCCTCTTTGTGAAATCACCAGTCACCAATTCATCGGAAGCATTTTAGAAGGGAAACATGATCAACTGTTCTAAAATGGATAAGTTGCCACCCTGGTTAACGACTCAAATGATGAAATTAAAGTTAACGAAAAGTTAGTATAGTCATACAATCCAACCCCCTTGGGCATATCCTGATCGATCGTCCATAACAACTGTGCATCGGAAGCTTAATATTCAATTTATTCCAGGTTGCAGGAAATGTAAGTTTGTACCTTCCTTGGAATTTGAGTTGAAATTCGCCCCCCTCCTTGACGACTGTCACCTGCTCCTTGCTCGTGAACTCGTCCGAACTGACATATTTCCCTGTGTTCTTGTCAGCTGAATCATGCAACCAATACTTCTCATACGTCTGCGGATCAGTGTTGACTTGTATTGTTTCGGAGTGGAGATTCTCTACAGTAAAAGTTTCTCCAGTGACGTTTTTAAACGCGTGTTTCACAATGATCTTCTCCCCGGTCTCGTTCCGGAACGTGAAATCAGCTTGCCCCATGGCTTATAATTAATGACCAGCTCTCAGATATGGAACTGTACAAGACAACTCCCACTAGATCATTCTCAACGATTTCAATCTGCAAGCAGTACAGCTGCAATATGTGCAATCATCCAACCAGGATCAATCCAGATTTAAAACTAAATTCCTTGCAAGAATCTCCATTCCGCTCTAATGTCCATAAACCACCTGCCTGGGGTGGGTATATATGCAGAACCAAATATGTACATTAGATCCCACAGTATGTATCAAATGCGTGTCAAATTGACCATTTTGACACAAAACGATGGGATTTTTTTGCCGTTGTTTCAAATGGGCTGGGTTGAAACACCCTGGATTCTCCTACAATTAAACCGGTAATCGTTGCTGACAACACCAAATATGAACATAACATGCAATCCCAAGATACCTAATCAGACCTTATCTGTCATTTGAGAGAGTCAGAAAGTTGTAGCTAGCAAGTAATAGCACCCCCATGAATTGATGACCTAACTCATGAATAAGAAAACCAAACCACCGACATGCAGATGTTTACCTTCGACGATGAGGAAACCAGCCCCTGTAACAGCTTGAAGAAGAATTCTTCGGCGTAGCTGCTAATCTACTCCTCCAAGAAAGTGTGATGAAATGTGATGAGACAATTATGTCGAACGCGGACCCGGACGAAATTGCAAGGCAAGAGGAAGTGTGATATTGAATGTGAGAATTATAATATTGGACCCCGCCCCCCGGCAGCTACACCTTCCAATCTAAGCATCTACTTTGCAGAACCCAACTGCGAAGCATTTACTTATAATCTATCTCCATCGCAGACACAATCTTTTGCAGAAGAAGAATTTTGGGCGGCATGAATCCACTCATCTGTCTGTACAATGGAAACACCGTCCATCGACGTGCAGACATAAAAATAATTAAACTATGGGTACTTTAAAATACTATGATTTTGACCAGGTTTCTGTTTTGAGTATGGCCCACTTTACGAACAGAAACGAACCATAACCCCAAAAAGATAAAGGACTGCATATAAGTAACTTTTGTTTAATTGAAGGAGTGAAAGTTCTAAAGCAAAATCCTACATAAATAGGCAAATGTTTATTGAAGCGATAACCAAAATTTCAATATGATTGGATCACATTTGGATTAGTTATGGTTTTTGGCTTGTGAAAAGGATATAATTGAAAATAAATATAGTATAAGCATAAAACTTCATCCAAATTTTCATTTGTGGAAGAGATAGTATGCAAAGAAAGTTGCAAAGAAAATTGTTACGTAACAAGAGGCACACAATTGAAGCATCTCTAGAATTCAATTTGCATATTGGCCACTCAAACTTCAATTTTCTCAATAATGTAGAATCTACAAATTGGGTCTTTTGCTTAATCCCAACCGTCAGAAGATGCATCGTAACCTAACTCAAACATCTTTTACGAGGAAGTATTTCCAACAGAAGTTTGGAAATTGATGATTTGGCATATCGCGATACAAACTGAGAGCCCTTAGACCATTCTATAATATCAATGAGCAATAATGATATTATAGATTACTAGTCAGACAAGACATTTTCTAGTGGACCGCTACCAATCACGACCTTTTTTCACCTATATGCTATTCACAAAATAGCAAGTGCCACCTATATGTAGCTAGGAGGGGACAAGGGGTCTTAGGCGCCACCTCAAAGATTTTCACCTAATTTAAGCTTCATCTTAGCCTCTTGATGGACTTGTCCCAAATTTGATACTAGATGACTTTACTTTAGTGCCACAAATCCTTGGCATGTTCCCTATGCATGATATATACAAGATACTAGTTCTTTTAAAAGAGTGATCAAGACAGTGTGCATGTTTCGCTAATGTTACACTAATATGAATCTTCCAGAAGTTCCTAAGTTGCTAGAAATATATATGTCATCTTGCCAAATTGTGTATTTCAAATCCTATGAGAATTGGGCACATAGCTAAGAGCCTTATTTTTTTAGACTTGCTTTCCTTAAACACCATCCACCATGCTTGCCCATGACAAAGATGAATTGTGTGTCATGGGCAAGTGACCAAATAACCCCCTCCTTTAGAAGGGCTTGATCTAAGGGGGACATCAAAGTTCCCCTACAAGCATTTGTATGGGGGATCTACCCAATCAGGACCCGCATCCTGCCAACCTTAGGCAACTTGCCCAAAACTTCATGCGTGAATTCTTTTCTTCTTGAAAAAACATTGCCCACCCATGCTTGGGATTGAAAAACCTTGTCTTTGTATTCTTGAAGGGCCACTATGTACACAAAACCCATAAGTTAATGAGTGATAACATATGCATCGGGAAGTTTTTGAAGCCTCAGTGGCTAATTGCCGGTAGTTGCTACGAAGGGTCGGATTTTTTCCAATTTACATTGGCAAGAGCCGGTCTTTTGTAAAATCAATCGGCCAATTGCCTATATTTTCATATTTTCATTGGCCAATATCCGATTAAATGGAATTCATATCGGCACTAATTGTTTTAAAAATGTATGAAAAGTTATTAGAAATCATTTCTTAGTACAAAATCTTGAATAAGTGAAAAGAAAGGCATGTTCAAAACTTTAAATTTGAAGAGTTAATATCCTTGGCAAGAATTGAACCTATCAATGCCTTCACCGCTTGAAGGCCAAGGGTCCCCCAATTCTTCATAGAAGCAATTGGATTTGGTCATGGAAAGGTTGCATAATTCAAAAGGTTTAAGGTTTAGGGTACTTCCTCAAGTGCATCGTCAAATGCCCCAGACAAATAACGCTCTGGATGCTTCCGGCTAAAATCCAGTAACTCACAAAAAGAATCGGCTACATTTCCGGGATATTTTCTGGTCCATTGACTAATTGCCGGAGGATTAAAATTCCAGTCGGATTGCCATCCGATGGTTGGAAATTTGGACCGGCCATGAGGGGAAATCCATCGGCTGATAATGAACTAGCCGTCGGTTTTCCCCAAACATAGGTGCAGACACGGAGGAATCTTACCGCCAAATGAAATATAGAGTAGAAGTTTTGACTGAGTTCTGGTGCCAGGTAGATCATCTCTACATTACTTAAGTATATTGTGTGCAGACACCTTTGTCCTCGTCATGTACAGACTTGACTAGATCAGGAGTTAGTCTGTACTAGATTAGGCTTTGTCTGTAAAGTTGGAAAAGCCCAACTTAAGGTATTATTGGCGACAAGCTGGCTTGCTTGCCAACAGTATTACGAAAAGCTCGAACTTCTTTGTACTTGATTCCTGAGAACTTGCCAGATGATGCTGAAATAAAATATTTAGAAACTTCTCAGTAACTACTAACAACGACATGTAGTGTCGGGACCGACTCAACGACGGTAGAGTCTGCCGTGGGAGCACTCGATGATCATTCGATGATCACTTGCACCATATGAAGATCGCCGGACTCGTTATCGATCGGACCCAACGGTCACAGATTTATTTGTGGACCTGGGGTATATGTGGAGGTTAGTGTTGTTGAGCATTCAATTTCATAATCACACATTTGCATTTTGGGGACTCCCTTTTACATGTGAATGGTTGTTGCTAGCTAGTTGCAGCGCTGATGAGCGAATGCACCAATCCTCCTGCACTATTTATTGCTTCTCGCATACTTTCACAGATTTCACAGATTTCGATTTTAAGGTTGCTCTCTACATTCATGTTTGTATGTACTACTTGCCATCTGTTACCCTAAGACCTTATACGCAATGAAGAAAGAAATCGTTGTAATTGAATTTGCCTGAGCCTTGAAACTTGATTTGCGGAGTTAGGCGCTGGGTTTCATTTGTCCCCGCCCTTAGTCACCCTCCTCTTCACACTGTTGCGACCACTTCTTCGAGATGCATTCACCTAAAAATCAACCCCAAAAGGTTTGAATAATGCAGTAGCGATCCTGCATCACTGCTTGTCACAGCTCGTCTTTTGTCAAGCTTATTCTGCATTCAGTTGATTAAAGTCGTTTTCGTATGTCCTGAAAATCCATCTGTTATTCTACGAGCTACTACGCCTTGAGAAGAGCAACGATCGTTGTAATTCAGCTTGGGTAAACCCTGAAATGTCTACGTCCCGGTTTTCATCCTCACCGTCACTCACTTTTGCGACCATTTCTTTGTGATGATGCAGTAACCTAATCGAAATTAATCTCACCTGGCGATGGACAGTAGCACTCCAGTGCCTAGCCCTAATTCATTGCCATCAAACCCCGATATGGAGACTGAGGGGAACCAAATACCGCCTGCAAGCCCAGCTCGAGCCGGATCATCGGCAACATCTCAAGATCATCAGCCTGGTCAGAATCCTCCAGTACCACCACTTGTCCGTCCCTTGCTGAAGGATTTAGAGAAGGAGAACAAGGAGGAACGTAAGAACGTGGAATTGTACAGGGCGCGTTGCACTTCTGACAAGACGGAGTTATACCATCTGATAGGATTCTACAGCGTCTTCCAAGGAGTGGTGTTAAGTAATGTGGCCAACTCGCCCAGGAACATCCTCACCTGCCAGATCTCGCTGTTGCCCGCGCTGCTGTCGCTTCTCGTCTCCGTCGCAACAGCAATCAGTGTCCACTACAAGCTACGAGACTACGAGATCGACAGGCGCAAGTTGATCAAATCAGAAAATCTAGTAGAGGTGAGTGAGTATACGATTCGATCACTACTACACTCTTTCGTCTCTCTAGTCTGGGCTTCCTTATTTCTTGAAATCTGTGTCACTAATTTAGTTATCTTCGTTTAATGTGGTAGACATCGGTGTTTGTCTGGTATCGTTTTTTTCAGAAGGAATAATTACAAATAGGGGGATTTCACATTTCTTGATACTGCTGGGGTGTGCGTATTTGACAGTTATTTTGTTTTTGATACAATACAGATCTATATGCCATGCAAGGACCTTTATTTTTAGGCAAATTCATCTTAGTATCAATATGTTTTAGAATGGAATTGATCCAAACTCGGGTGTATAAAGTTTTCCTTACCTTGACATACCCACCAAAACATCATTATTTGTCTCATATTACAATTTTGATACCTACAAGTAAGTTTTTTAATACCATTGTTGATGTGGATTATTTAATCCATGCCATTGACCTATACACGAAACCAACATTGGAAATTGGAACACACTATAGTGAATTGTTACATTATTATGCAACATAGAGGAATTTCTTGTAGTGTGCAAGACATCAAATTTCACAAATAAACGTGAGCACACATCCAATTGCATAAACAATCTAAACCACACTGTCCACGTGAAGTAGTGGCGGGGCATCGAGGCATGGAAAGCCGTCTTGAGATATTTAGACACATCGTTCACTTTGAGACTACTGGTGACCGTGTGCACGGAGTGGTGGTAGAACAAGAGTGGAGGAAAACCCATGCAATTTAATCGCATGCAGATGACAATTATTTTGATGAGCCACCTTACTTCATGGAAAAAAAGAATTCACTTAAAGTGGGTCTCCCTAACATGATGGCACATTATTTAAGAGCCCAAACCAGATATAGAAGGGAAGAGTCTCCCACATGGCTATGTTTTTTCCAATTGACTTGTGTTCTTGAATGCTAGACGAGTTGGAAAACAAGCATCCAAACTATGTCACAAAACTATTACACGTGTATTACCCCGGTGTACAAAAGTCTTGGTGTCTTCTAAATTATGATCTCTTCGTGTGGATCTCCGACTATGCAGTATCGTTGCAATCATAAATAAGTCTGCAAAACATAAAAGCACTCACGGGAATTGACGAAGAGACTCGATTGCTTGCTGATCATACCAAGTTCTCTTAATTTTTGACACGGATGTAATTTGTTGTTGTATGCAGTTTGCCGAGACCAGGGTGACGTTGGTGAAGGCTAGGGAGTTCAATTTCAAAGGCATTGAGGAGAAGTTGGAGAAAGAGAAAATAAGGAAACTAGAACAGGACACAAGGTCTCGTAGGAATTTCTACCAGGTTGTGATGTTATTTCTCTTCCTCTTCTCAGTCACAATCATGGCTTGTTGTGTTCTCATTCGCTGCTGGGAATTTGATCAAGCTCAAAGTAAACTCATGCTGTGTGCCTTCACTGTATGTTGGGAGAAAAATGTCACTGTAAGCATACACAAGTTTTAGGTGGAAGTTTTGGAGACTAGTTCCAGGACATGAATTTATCAAGATGCCACCAAGCCTGAGCCAACTCATATTTAAGCAAAATTGGACGTAGGTCCAGTTCAGAATTACAAGATGCTTAGGTTTGTATGGTAGCATCATCCAATATTAGGATAGATATACATCTACAGATACGAATCTGATACTATTTGAATTATAGGTGCATTGCATAGATTTTCATCGCTTGTGGAACGATTCTTCGGCCACAAGAAAGACCAACCTTCGGTGACATTTGCAAGGGGCTCTCCACGATTTCTAGGTCGTAGGAAAATGAGCCTCTAGCCATTTCACATCCCTTGGGATAAACTTGGAGTTTGGAGATAGTAAGGCTTTAATAGGCCATGTGGCTAATTACTATTTTTTTGGATGTCCGCCTAGATACAGTCCACCCTCTATAAATGTTACACCTATAAGTGTTAACCCTCTCTAAATGTTAACTTTCTTCTACTCCCCACATATTGCACACTATAAATGTTAAACGTGTTAAGTGTTAACAAAATGGTACTCCCTTCTTTGTAAATTTGACTCTATAAATGTTAACGAATGAAATACAACCATAATTTGAATGGAGTTTCCATTCCAAATCCTCAAGTGGAATTGCAGGAGTTAACTAGTCTTTTGGAAAGACTAAGTTTGGCTACTAATAGTTCTAGTGATGGAAGTTCAAGAATGGAGGCACAAGAATATGTGCAATACAAATTAGACTTTGATTTGAACAATCCATATGAGGTCACCGAAGAGGATGTATGGGATGTTTTAGGCTCTATTGGTGGGACTTCTAATGTCTCAGATGATGATTGTGAGGGAGAGGAGTGTGAGGTGGAACCCATTCCATCTTATAGTGACTTGCAATCTAGTTTTGGTACCATTAGAAGGTACATGGAATCACGTTCATGTGATGTGTCCAAGTATGTGGGTCTGTTGGTGTTGATTGAGAAATATTTGCAAGTTGTGCATGCAGATGAATCTCACCAAAGAACTTTTAATTCATACTTCACCTATGATTTGTAAACTTGATATTGAATAAAGTTTTGATTGGGTTTGCAATTTTATGAAGGGTATTCTCTCACAAGGACTCTTCACAATTGCTTATATTTATAAATGTTAAGATTTGTATATTGCTCAAAAAAGTAAATTGTTAATTGTTAATTGTTAACACCTCTATAAATGTTAACTTTGATCCACTCCCGAGGTTTAACATTTTTAGAGGGTAGACTGTAGTGGGTCGCCCGCCCATTTATCCACATGGCATGTTACATGTCATCTGATGTGGCATAAGGTGTCAACCTATTCCCGACCACCACCCCTATTTTCGCAGCTGAGGTCAACTTATTTTTGTGCAACACAATATCAATTTCTACTCAATGTTGGCATGTCATGATCAAAATCCAAATTTAGGTTGGTTGGGTTGACATCTAGGTTTAGATTACAAGCATATTTTTGTGCCACAATTATTAATTACGAAAATCAAGCATCTTTGGTTTTGTATCAACCAATTGGTGATTGGAAATAAGGTAGCCTATTTCACAAGTATAGGTTGAAGAGAATGTTCACTTAGGAGATGCAGAGTAATTTCATTATTGTGAAAATCAATATAAAAAATATGGATTGCTTCTCATTTCTAATTCTTTACATGAGGGATGCATACCTAAACCACATATATGCTAAATTACTTAACTGCTCAGAAAAAGGTTAGTTACCTTAGGGGTTGCCCAACTAAAGGTCACCCATTTAGTGATTATAGATGACGTCTATTTCTTGAGTTGGGTTAGTATGTACCTAATTATGTTTAAAAAAATTGGCATCAAATCCAAGTTGTGGAGGCAGCAACATTTGTGGGTGTTTGCCACCACATTGCAATCAAGTGCTCACAAGTTAGAAATCTTGGTCCATCCAAGTCCAATGGTTGAGATCTACTAAGGATCCACCACCAATCGCCAACATATCAAGAATGTTTTATGTTGTCCATGGGCTTCCACGGGCCCCATGGGCAACATAAGAATATTGTAGTTGTAACAAATTATGATTTTAACAACAAATGGGGACTTACTAGGACCTCCCCAAGGCCCTTTGGAAGCCATGTTATTCCCTCAATTAGTATTTAATGAACAAAATATGGATCAAGTTAAGGAACAAAGTAGGCAAAACCAATTTCTTGAGAATTGGAGGGACATCCCCCATGAAGGCCGTCAACCCAACCTATAAAATTAGTTGAATGCAATGAGAGCACTTGCACTAATACTGGAATTATTTGGCAGCCTTCTACCAACATTCAATTTGACAACACTAGCGAAAGAACTACCCAAGTCCTATTGAGTACGGTTTCAAACAGGAACAAGCACGGGCCATAGCCCAGGTCCAAACAATATAAGGTTCGCAAGTGTTATACAACACTTCATTTTATTGGTTACTTGGTGTGGTGCTCGATTAGGATCAAATAACAAACATCATAAAGACACATGTTTAAAAGAGATTAGATTTCATCTTCAAATTTTATTAACTACTCCACACTCAATAGTGAACACAATTAGGAAGACATAAGTCTTGTATTAAGGAACCAACATACACGCACTTCAATAACCATAACTAAATTAGGGGAGGTCCAATTTTCATCCAGCTTTTGGTGATGTTTGTTCGTAGATTTGCTAATGCAACACACATTTCACTAGGTTAAACCAATTGGTCATCAATACATACACATGAGAGCATCATGAAAGTTAGTACACATGTAGAGGAGAATCTTTGAGTACGCTTCCAGGGAAAAGCTTCTGGCTGCTCAAGAGACTTTTTCAAGGCTCAACTGACCAAAAATGGTTGTTTCTTGTACTGAGGTACCAAGAACATGAAAATTTCACATAGGATTGTATTTCTCTGTCTGGAGTCTGATCATCTGTAACCTAGCAGTCACTTTTCATTTCCTGTACTGACCTCAAAGCAAATGCAGTTGGGTGCATGAAGTTATCCCTGCCACGGAGATTTGAGAGGACAGGACAGCACCAGAGTGTCTCACCAGCACCATCATGGTCTGAATCATAATCTTTTTGACTGTTCTTTTGAGATGCCTTCACCAAGGGATCTTGTATCAAATTTTGTAGTTTCCTTCAGGGATGTAATGCATCATCAGTTCTCAATGAACAAGGTTACAATAACCCGTAACCGAGAAGGAACAAAACCCGGAGGCCACTGAGCACTTCACATTCAACTCTGATTATGTAGCCAGTCAGGTGGCATGTGGCATGTGGTAGGTGGAAGAACGTACGATCATTCTGCTTACTATCAACTAATTTCAGGATAAGCAATGGCAACAACCCCCTTGAGAGACTCCAAAGGAGCCTCCATAAACTTATGATGCTGGGAAGCTGCTCATCAACACACAGTAGATAGATTGCACATTAGTATAATGCTACATACAGAACACAAAAATTTCTTGTTCCGTTTGATCCTCAAAGATGCTTCACTCATTCACTTTACATATCAGGTTATCAAGAATAAACATTTTCTGAAATTGCAGAGCATTCACATGCTCTCTGAGGATTGGGAACATAATGAAATTATAGCTGATATACCTAGACATTATTACCATATAAATATCTACATAGGTATACAGGAATGGATATTAACATTCAAAGGCTTTGATCGACGTATATGGCTTCATGGCTTTGCTATCCATTGCATTTAACAAACCAACAAAAACCTCCAGCAATTTCTGTTCATGGCAACTGCAAGTCTCACAAACACTACACTACAGCATAAAATATTTCTTAATCTTATCCTCTGCACAACAATCTCTGTTTAACCTAATTTATATCAAAATCTGTATTTTCTTTTGAGGTTTGGGGGTGATCTGAAGTTGCTCACAATAACTTCATATTACACAAATTAAAATAGACATTAGACTCGCACAAAGTTTTAAATTTAGACATTATCAGCCAGTGGGAGACATCCACAGGACTAGACAGAAGTCAACACCAACAATGGGAGCATTATTACCTGAAATCAAAACCCGATATTCTTTTCCAAAATCATCTGCACGGAGAGGATGTGGATTAAGACCACAAGTTCTCCTCACACAAACGCCCAGGTATAAAGACTTTTCCAAAATGCTCAGCAGGACAACACAAACATCTTGCACAGCTGCTTCCACGACTTTACCCTGTCTTGTCCTCAATATTTCTGTCAAAAGTCCCTCCACTTGATCCTGCAATCACCAGAGTGTCCACTTTTCATAGCCATTCTCCAAGAGATCTTGCAAATTACAGCTTAAAATTGTGGATAGTTAACTTTAGGTGCCCACAATGCAATAGGTGTGTCTGCCATGGTTGATCCTCATGAGAAGAAAGAACATAGGGTGCACAGATGCCCTGTAAGTTAGAGATTAAAAAAAATGAAAACAACATAATACCTAGACTGCATGAAGTCCAAGTATATTTTGCTAGTATAGGACAAAGACATCAAAGCTCATCCCGTAGAAGAGGTGCTTATGTTACTGCAGCAATAATCACATACGCAACATGAAATCATGTGACATCGGCAACATATATGAGTAGCGCATTCTAGATGAAGGCTGTGGGATGCACCTGCAAGGCATAAAGAACCTCCGGAGCTGGAAGCTGGGGAAAGTGACTATAATCACATGTCCCTCCATTTTCGAATCTCTCAACAGCATGATGAACTTGCTTGCAATTGAACTTGAGAAGAAGAAGCACCAATTTGTAGACATTAATAGCAACAAGATCTGAATACTCTGTACACAAAGCACTGGAAAAGCTGGCTGCTGTGCTTCCACTGCTGGTGAGCAATGAACTCGATGATGGAGAAGAGCCTATCCTTAGAGGTGATGTTGAGAGAGGGGTAGTTTGGGAAGTACGAAGGGCATTCCCGTTACCCTCTTTTGCAGTGCAACCTCTCGCACAGACTGCAAACCAACTCAAACCACACCCAACAATAGCTGGTCGAGTATGAGACGTAATTTCTTCCTTCAGTACAGGGTGGCAAGAGATGCCTAGATGGGAACCATGGAAAGCACCAGGTCGAAATAAACCTTCCCTGCTAATGTACGCCAACAGGTGTAGACTCATCTCTTCAAATTCGACTATGGACTCTGGTGATGTTCGTCTCCATGTCTGTTGGTATTTAGCTAGTTCACTCAGCAACAGCACGACATGCTGCACTTCCTGTGTGTAATTCACAACCCAGGTCATATGTGCTAAGAACAAAGATGAAGAAGAAGCATACATAGCATATCTGTATACAGATTGCTTCCTATTAAAATAGGTTCAGTAGTACATGTACACAATGTATATAATGACAAACTAACAAAATTTGATATTCAGATCATGTCTGGGATATGGACTCTGCCAGAACTTCCTACAGGTGGAAGACTCATTCTAATCAGACGAACTGGAGATATATACTATTTAAGGTTGAAGAGCATTTCAGAATCTTTGAGAATCTTCCCAAGCAATTTCAACAATCCAAGAATTATATACAATATAGCTGACAAGGAAATCATCTCATCTGCAGGCAACTTTACCTGCAATGCTGAAATGGTTGTTCTTGGCTGTTGCAGCTTCGCCTTTTTCCTGCCCTGGATATCCAAACCTGGAACAGGGGCCCGCAATGATGACAACAACAGGTCTTTCACGGCTGCAATGTAGGTGAGTGCACTTTCTACTAGTGAGCCACCAAGAACTGCTTCGCCACCAGAATGAAGTAGAGCAGTAACCACAGCCAGCTGCAGGCCCCATAATTGCCCTTCTGGTGGCTGCTCCTGGTTTGGCCACACACTGAAGGGCCCCTCCATACTTCCTGACCAAACCTTATTAACCTCCTGAACAATCCACACCATTACTAAGGAATTTAGAAATGCTTGCAAAGTATATTGATCCACTTATCAACTCAATGTGTTTAAAACTCATTTGATACATTATCTTATGTAAAGGAGAAAATAGAAATATACTCATCTGTGGCTTTGTGATCAAGATACTAAGTATGGGTTTGCATCCAAAGGCATCCAGGCTATAAATATGAACCCAAATCTTCAATAACATGAAGGTATTCAACTGATTTGAAGTTGCACTTGAAGAATGAGTTAAATTCTAACAGGGTTTATCTCGATACAATAGACTAATAATGGAAGCATGTAGCTCAAATACACATTTTAGTCCATGGCGAGGCCCATATTGGCCCTCGCAGACACTTGGGGTTAATTGAGCCTCGTCTGAAGATAAGGTCAATACATCCTTTTCTTCAAAGTCTTGGGCCAACTTACCTGCAACTGCTTGCTTAAAATAAGCAAGTGGGAGAAAACACCGGCATTCTGCAACATCTCTGCTCCCACTCTCATTCTTGCAAGGGACAGAGTGATGTTCAATGAAACTTTTGGAGATTCAGTGCCCAAATCCGCATGGATTCTCCCAAGCAGACACCGAGCTGGAAAATGATTCTGTAAGATTGAAAGCCATGTTGTGGGAGCAACAAATCCCTTGATGAGTACGTTGATTGCTGCAAGGGCAAGGTTGGTGTATGGAGGGTTTTCAACAGCAGAGCAAAGAAGTGGGAGAAAAGAAAGTCCCATAAGAGTGACATCTGCAAATGCATCTCCCGTTTCCTGGCCTAATCCTTGGTTTCTCTGCCCAACATTTGCAGCCATTTCACCATTCTGAGAGTACATGATCTCCAATGCTATCAAAAAAGCACCCAACAGTCCTTTGGTGAGCTCTTCGCCTTGTTGTCGAGAAGCTACATGTGAGTCTAATTGCAGTTTCAGGCAGCCCACAGTGGTTCGTACAATTTTGGCACAGACAGCCCACAATCGAGGCCTTTGAAGAGAGGAAGAGGTGGCACGAATAGAAAGACAACGCACAAACACCAACAGCAGGTGAGCTTGCATGGTCATAAAAGTGGGCAAGAGGTTTGGTATATCTCCAAGTGGTCCAAGCGCTGTCGCTGCTGCTTCTAAAGCCTTGCAGAGCTCCTCCGAACACTGATCCACATCATCATCTTTCCACTGTACTTCAGATGATCCCGGCTCGCCTCTTGCCTGGTCAAGAACCAAGCATCTCAGAAACTTAGGTGAATAGACGTAATCAAACACTGTCAAAGATATCTTACATGGTGTCTACAAGGATTCTTTGGCCAGTATTTGGCCTAACCATTTGTGGCCACTGGGATCAGTATTTACTTATTCAGAACATACTTTCAGCTTACTACTGTGAGCTCCAGTCTACTAGGTTCATCAGGTCAAAGATTTAATAGAAACAAGAAGAATCTGTTTATGACTATTCTTTCAGACATGCATAGTACCAGGATGCTATAATGACAAAGTTACAGAGAGAGTGAGTAATGCTTGACTTCACAAAACAATGAGCAATATGGTTAAAAGGTGCTCCATAATTCACCGCCATTTTTGACGAAGTAAGATAGTAGAATAACTCACTCCTTGCTTATCAAAGACAGTGACTGTAAGTACAGCAGCCCATGCCCTGAGGACTGACAGCTGCGCATTTCCCAAACTAGCCATGGAATTGGCACGTTGCATGAAGCTAAGGGACTTCTCAACCACAGAAGTCGGTAAAACTGTCTTTTCTGTCTGTGGCCACCACTCGCAACCTAATTCTGCTTCCAGAGCCTCAGTGTCATACACAAACCCATCCCCATATGCAGGATGAAGGCCATCCAGTGACAGAGCCTCTCTTGTTGACCCAACGAAATCCGCTTCCTTGGTCAGGAGGAATGCAGCAATCTGTTGGAACGGTCCACTTGGTACTGGTCTTCCCCCTCGGATCTCTCCTTGCAAATGGTGATAAAGGTCACTCAAAAGCATAACTTGAGCTTGCTTCCCATGGCTGCCAGTAAGAATTTGAGTTACTGGCAGTGAAACTCTACAATTCTAATAAGATTCCATTTGCTGGAATTACAGCTTCATTCACATCATAAGACAGCCCAGGCCCCAGCAAGCTGAAGGCAAACAAATTTGTTTGAACCATGTCCAGGAACAGCCCAAGTGCTTAAAGAATAATGAAAGGACATGTATGTCCACAAAGACATGCCACTCAAACAAAGATACATGAATACATATAGCACAGGAATCTAAAGTAAAAGAGAAAAACTCAAGAATCATGGGATGTACAGTTATTAGATTAGAATCTAGACCTTGACAACCCTTCCAGCCTGACCATGCAGAAATGCACCCATACCTGTACCCGCAGGAGGTGTAATGTCCTAGTAACTCTTCAAAAGATGGAAGTTGGAAGACCTGGATACAATCCAGGATTAAACTCATGAAGTACACAACGACTAGTTAGCAGAAATTACCCGCAGTTGATATTCAGAATATGTGAATTGGAGTTGCACCACCACATATACAAAGATAAAACTCCATATAGGTCCTCATCAGACAAAGAACTCCTCACCAAGGAAAGGACAGGTACATGTAAGAAAGCCTACCTGTGAAATGGTCTGCTGCAGGCTCTGAAGAAGAGCAGCACTCACGCCTCTAGTATCACCAGCTAAAATTTTACCCATCATGCCTACAAGTAACACTCGTACCTCAGCCTGCACACACTTAACAGTTCCTCTATTCCTTAGTTTCATGTAAAACCATGATGTCCTCATGTTTCCTACCTTGGACCCAACATTCCCTTGGGCCTAGGATATCTCACATCAATGGATAGATACAGAAAAGACTTTGAGCAGGGGTCATAAGCACAATTAATAAGGATAATTGGTATGACATTGTCAAGCTCAACAGCAAACGGTATTTTATCATCCAGTGCTCATAAAATTGTAAGAAAAGATTCATCAATAAGTACCTTAGCTCTGAGAATGGCTTCTTGATCAAAGGCGCAGACTGCATAGGACTTGAGGATGCTACTGGTGGCTGATACCCTAGCCCATTCACTAATAACCTCCAAGGCACCTGACTTGGATGAGGCAGGGACAAGTGCACTTGCACCATTTCCATTAGTAACAATTCCTGTATTGCTACTAGATTGTAAATTACTATTGGGACTAGAAGGATTGTTTCCAGTATGAAGTATGTAATTTTGTAGGAATACATCACAAGCTATGATGGATAATATTGATGCCTCACACTTGTATCTGTATGCATATGCTAATATTTCCTCTTGATTGAGACTGGGGACACTTGGTTCCAGCACCTGTATGGACCCACTGCCATAAGATAGACCTGATGTAAGAGTTTTCCAGAAGTTTGGTTGCTGGCGGAAAGCCTCAACAATGTGAAGGTACTCGATACCACCTTGCCATATTGATGCCAACAAGAAGAGAACCCTTGATAGTACCTGTGGATGGCTACAATATAGCAATAAAAATGATGCATTAATACAAAAAGTTCATGTGTTAATATGACCCAAATACATGCCCCAAAAACAACTCAAAAGTAGCAGATACACAGTATAGCAATAAAAATTATACATTGATACAATACGTTCATGTATTAATATGACCCAAATAAATGCCCCAAAAACAACTCAAAAGTAGCAAATACTAATTTAAGTGGATGGAAGCAATCATATTGAAGGAGGAATTAGCTCAAAAGCTATGAGGCCAAGCCTCTAGATGCCAGGGCAGTTCAATCTTATTATCTATAACAGATGTTGTGCAGCCAATACATTCTTATCATGCCTTTTCATGTTGTATCAGCAGATCATGTGTACTGACATTCTTCCTTAGCCTCATATGCAAATATTGGTAAATACCAATGGTCGAGGGCCACAATGGCCAGGAAAAAAGCTTCCTAACCTTTTCACAAGCTCTGCAGATTTCAAAAGCACTTTCCAGAGCATGCCTGACACGCCACTTGACTTGCCTTCAAGAAAAGAAGGGACAGGCGATCCTGATTGTGGTGTGGAAGCCCCACTCTTGATTGCATTGGTTGCTACAGTTTGCTCTGTAGGAAACAGAAAAAGTGCCACCAAAGACGGCTGCAAGTTCACTTGTCAACACTGGATAGTCTATAATGGGGGATAGATGTATGCCTTCAGCTATAATTTACACACTACACCTGCCCACCATAACCCAGTCTAGCTCATGACCCACACGACACAACGCTGGCCAGAATACTCATTGCATCTAATTGGGAAGAACTACTGATAACCCATTGAAGACCTCCCTAAGGGCTCATAGGCTTAACAAGTGGCATATTAGAGATTGTTAATACTGGTATTGAAGATACCTGATATTTCACTGCAGTGCTCAATAGGTCCATTGCTGCATTAAACAAACCATGGTCTGCTAACCAGCTATCTTCTGATAGAAACTGACACATTGAGCTTCGTAGTGCCGTTCTCTGCAAGTCATCCAGCCAAACAACCTTAGTCGCTGGTATTGAAATGCATGCATTCATGAATGTCTGCAGCATCAACTAATCAACATTTCACAAATTACTTAAATGACATGAAGAAAGACTACTTGACTACTACACAAGTTGGCAGCATGCAAAGAGAGCTCAAAGTAAGAATTAGTTGAATGCAAATCATGAGGATGTGAGACCTGATCGAGGGTAGATATGTAGCTTGCAATGCTAATTGGATGAGACCGTGCTTTTTGTGCTGACACACAAATACTTGTGAGAGCCTTTAAACTTGCCAACTGCATGTCCTGGAACATCAGCGCAAAGTAGAAAGGGGTTGGAAAGATGTGATGTCCTTGGAATATCTGAATAGAGTAGAAGTGGCTTCTTTTCTATATGAATGGAAGTATGACTGATCAATATACAATGAACATTTGAGTACAAATAAGACCCCACGAACATAGAAGAGAGAAGCACAGCTCAAGAAGGAAAGTAAATAAGCTTTGCATCTTTACCGCATTGCGAGAGAAGCTAAAAAATGATGCAATAACTGCAACTGCAGGTAAAGACCCTGCAAATTTGCATAGAAGTGACTGCTCCAACAATGACATCCCTGGATACTCCTGTACATTAAGACATGAAAATGCATTGAGACAATCTTAGAATGACACTAAACACAATCTTCCAGTAGATTGTTCTTGATCTTCTCAAGTAAACTAGAAAAAGAGTACCCAAAATAGACATAAACAGAAGGAACCATCAGAATGTAATACAACAATAACATCAACAAAAGTACGTACACTTCATCTTGTATTTCAGGATAAGTGGATGAGACTCACTTTTGAGGCAGGGCCGACAGTCGCCTCAAGGACTACATGGTGCAAGAGTAAGAGAACTTTGTGGAGTGCACACTGCACCCATTCCAGCTCTTTAGGACGCACTGCCCTGTTGTAGTGTAGCTCCTGAATTGCACATGATTGTGAGGATAAGACTTGAAGTAGATAATTGTCCATAGCACTAAAAACCCAGCAAAACCAGCATCATGCATTTATTCTTGAAGTACAACACTGTCATGCAATCTTTCATTTCTAGTGGGAACTTTGTAGCCCACCTCCAGAGTTGGACCTATAGACAACACTTGCAGTATAAAGTCTTGAATGATTGAGTCAAAAAGGAAAGTCTCTAACAATCCTCTCCTCAAGTTTCTGGTTGATGTTCTTGATGTTGTTCCTGCCAATAAGGTCAGGCCCACCTGTAATGCCTGCAATTGCATATGCAGATTGGTGACCAATCCCAGAGCTGCTAAGAACAATTCCTAATCACAGAAAAAAAAATTCTCTGAACTGATATCATTGTGGTTATGTACTTCACAAGCCAATAGATAGGGCACATAACACACATCATTCTCCAGATACAGCACCTGAGTGGTGATTTGCCACCGTTGATGAGGGTGTTGATATTTCCAGTTCCCATGATTCACAAGTAGATCTCGCACCATATACATAACAAGAGATGATATCACCTCCACTTCAACACCCTTCTCTACCATAATTTTAGTGAAGTCCAGAGCTGGCACACAACAGATTTAAATGTAGATTTAGGCACTTGGACCACTATCAATAACTAAGTTCTAGTTTCATTACCATCACAGCAATCAGTTTGGTGTTTAAGTCATGCTTGATATATTGTATATACAAATGTTCACAATATTGTCTGAGTTGATAAATGCTGAGAAGATTGCAATTGGGTTGAGATGGCTTGGGGAAAAATGTCACCATTTGAACGCCCAAAGTGACCAATTATTTCAGGGATAGTGAAGACCTCTCAAATTTGGGCCCCTCTTAACATTAAATTGTGTTGAAGTATACTCTACAAAACATGTTTTCAGCTCCTTCATCAGCACTCATTTCAAGATCACTAATGACTTGATTTGGGTACGTTTGGGCAGTAAGTCAACAGTTGCCATGTAGGTTAGTTAAGCCTGTAGTTATTTTTCCACTAGAGTACATGAAGGCATTAAAAGAATCTCTGTACATCCCACCATTTCCAACCTCTTATAACCTAAGACTAAAAAACTAGAAAAATTATTAAAAGCGCAGGGAGATTCTACAGCTCATAGCGTACAAGTATGAGCTTCATTAAGCTCATGGAGCTTACCAGCGAGTGCAAGGGGGTAGTTGCCAGTATTTTGCTCTGTTTTCACTAGTAGCACTTGCAGAAGGCTTCCAGCAAAAACCCCCATTCCCCTACAAGCCCACACAATAATGTCAGGGTGAAAGCCTTGGCAGATTCTTCATCATCGCCAAGTGTAACAACATTTTCACTCCTCATAGTAAGTATTATGCAATTGAATATTGAAAGTCCCAAAATATTGTCAAGCAAATATCAAGACAAAAGCACCTTCAATCATAATCAAAACACACCATGAAAAACAAATTACCTATGCTGTAATATTACTGCGTTCACAAAGGCTTTCACTTGATTGTGTCTGTTTTTATCAATTAAAGAGTGCAATGCTAACTAAGAGTCACTGGCAACCAACAGTACCTTAGAAGCCTAAAATGCTATCAGATAAGTGGCACTTATAAAGACCGATAAGAGGATGAGATTACCCTATGGAGCTCCCAAAGGGCTGAAGAAGATTTGTTCTCCCAAGATCTTCAATCACTTGCTCAGGCGAACTGAAGACAGACCAGAAATAGCAAAAAGTCTAAATATGTCTAATGGCAAGTTTCCAGGAAACAATAGACTTTGAGCAACCTGCACACTAACCAAACTTTGTGCTTACAAATTCTCAAGATCAACAAGATGTGGGGAATAATGATTGAGAGAATGACAAAGAGAAATGAAAGTAATTAGCTTACCACAGAGCAAATGAACCAAGAATCTGTAGGCAGGATGAAAGCATTTCATCATTGCCACCACTTTGCACCAGGCCATTAATGATTGCACAGATCATGCCAACCACATCAATTCTGCAAATACCAATCTCACCACAAATCAGCCAACCATCACTAACATTTCAATTTTATGTTCCTTAGCACTTGTGGAAGAAATTGGGGACCAAGAGTAACATGATCTGATTGAAGGTAAACCACACCTTAAAGAGCTTTCCATACGTCCATCACAACGAGCAGTAACAGTTGCTACAGCACTATCCAGATCCAATAATAACTGTGCTAGAACCTGTGTCATCATTCCGTGCACAATCATCAAGTTCATAACAAAGGATTTTGTCAAGGACACATATCTTCACAGAAAAAGGAACAACACATGTTACACTAATGCAGGCTCTCTTGCTTACTCCAGATGACATTGATGGTCACAGACTGATCAGTAGCAGGTTTCTCATCCCAACTATTCCCTCACAGTTACTGCAGAATAGCATAGGCATCCATTGGTCTGAAACCAATCAGAGGGCACCATTACTTGGTATCTACAACAACCCCATTTCCTTTGAATGATTTGTGTAATTAAGCCTACTCTTTAAGCTCCTTTGACAATAGCAGATAAACTGGTACATGATTTGGGGTTGACAACATCCAAGATGAGCTATCTAAATCAACATTTATTAAATCGAGTTTGCAATTATTTTTGGATACTCACTCAACAAACAATGTCCAAAACCCACCAATACACCCAGGGCTGATTCAGAATATACATGCAAGACCTAATACACAATCATAGAAAGTATGAAGCAATTGGATGCTTCTCAGAAGAATATGTTACCTTGTTGGATGCAAGCATCTGTTCCAAAAGGGTCAGGCTAGCATGAACTTCCTCTAATTGATAACCACTAGCTGAACGCTGCAGCATGCGCAGAAGAAGGACCACAATCCCACTATGTTCACACTGCCATTGCCAAGCAAACGGTTAGATTCCACCAGATTTATGTGAACCAAAGACACTTTACACAAAAGACAGGACACTACGCAATAGAGAAGGAAAGAACTACCCAAGCCCCTCTACCTGTCCATGCATTTGACTGATATCTTATGCCATCTGTTGATATTGTTCAAAAAATTATACAATCCATATGGTCCACTAAGTCCCACAATTCATCCAAGTTGAATAACTATCATCAATAGAAATGTGGCATACCTGCCAATGGACAAGACTAACTCGCCCATCAATCACTCTCAGAATGCGCCCATAGGTCCCTCGAGGAATTAGCAAACCAGGGGCATCAGGAACCTGAAGAGCAACATTTGTTTGTACAGCATCCCCTTTATTAAGCATTACAGGCCCCTCCGGATGCTGATACAGGGAAGTAATGTTGACCATCTTGTAAAGAAAGTCATACCTGCCACACAATGGAAGTGAAAGACATGCTCACAATTTTGAAATTTGTCAGATCGACCCTTAGCAGACTCAATACCTCTTTGCTGATCCCCCATACAAGTGACACTTGTATATTGCTGGCTAAAAGAGGAATGCATTGGCAATATCTCTATAATTGGCGTTCTGAACTTCTGTTTCTCGCAATACCACTACTTGCTCTAATAAGCAACTCTGGTCAAGATTTCTACATATATGTTCAAATTCAACATATTGCAGTACAACTGAAATAATTAGTGATTATGGAAGTTCCAAGCGAGTGACCCATAAAATTTCAGCTTGAACATGGCACATAAACTAAATAACACTTACACACATTCAGCAGGCCACGATCCTTTGCACTGAGCAGCCAGCAGCCGCACCAATGCCAATGTCTGGTAAGGAAAATTTTCTCTCAAAGAGAAGAGTAAGTTTCGAATAGGTCCATCAATCACACTATCACGGTCCCATAGCTCCAAACAAAGAGATTCCTACAGACAATACAATGGATATCAAGCCCAATATTTGCTTCCAATTCAGGTAGCACGAAGTACACAGAAAGGAGCTATCTCCCCTTTGAAAAATCATAAAGAATAAAACCTGAAGAGATGGTGATTAACATAGCTGACACTAACTCCACAAGAGTCATGCAACAAGAGTTCAGGTTAACCTGAGGATATCACAACAGCTTACACCAATTTTTAAGAGCTATTCTGACTTTATTCACGAAATATGACGTACTGACGTTCATAGTAAACAACAATGACAATAATGTAAGCAACAGGCCATACTGACTTAGGGTGAGTTTCCATGTCAGCTGCTCACCCACTAGATTCTAGAAAATAGTGGGTCGGAGGTGTTCATGCATACTCAAGCGCAAGCCACCATCCAACCACATTCTGGTGGTCCGCTAGAATGTGGAGGGCTGTGGACACGGCCCACTAGACTTCCATGCATCCACTAAAGAAACATCAACCTACAAGTGCCAGTCACTGAAGTTTTTGAAGACCGCTTTTGGAAGGAGGAGGTTGGTAGGTGGGCCCGGATTTGAGAAGATGGGAGTAGCTATCAGGCACATACGAACCCACCCCACTAGATTCCCTCTACATTTGGGCGGGTTTGTCCTTATTCACACTAGAATCTGGTGGGCAAACAGCCTACATGGAAACTCACCCTTAATAATCTGCCAACAGGGTGTTCAGATTCAAATATGACATGTTTTAAGTTCAGGTAGTAATTAGAGATATATCTATTGTGCTGCTAACACAATCCAGAACTAACAGGAATCGAAGCCATGGCATCCAAGAGCCAAGCTATTACAAACTGTCAAATTTCATACAGCGGTCAACATGTGAAGCTGGACTTCTGAGGACAGAAGGAGAATAACAGTCAAAATAATCTTCATTGCTGCCAGCAAAGAAGAAAGGTAGAGAATCCACTAACCTGACCACGATAAATTTCACATAAGATATTTATAAGAATGTCATACCCATCGTAATCCATCTGCCCACACAACCAAACATAAATCAGCCTTCCGCAAGTACTTGGATAAATTTACACCTAGATATCAGCCACTCTGCCCACCAATTGAAGGAACGGAAATGCAGATGGAACTTCCCATGATAGCCTAAATGGACACCATACAACAGGCATTAAATGGACATGTTCAAACTCGAACATGTTTTTTGCCACTTCTACTGTAAAACAATCAACAGTAATTCTTAAAACACTGACAAAAGCAATGACATAAGAAGTTACAATAAACTACTTACTTTGCCCTTCGAAAAAAATTTGGTTGAACCCAAACAAGAATACTGCTACTCAAAATACTTAAGAAGCTTGAGTATCCAGACAGGACAACATACCTGGGTAGCCGAGTCATAAGCTGCTAGAAACGCTGCTGTAAGAGTCTTAACAACACTTTTATATCCACCAACTTGCACCTGGAAGAAGACAAATGAACCACCATGCCCACAAGGGAATACAGTGATTGACAGATTCGAATAAGAATATGTCTGGGCAACTGTCAACCAAAGCAACAGCCCAAAATGAAAACAAAATAAGGTACTTTATATTCCTCTAAAGATGTGGGAAAATCATGTATGTTAGTTCTGAGACACCATTATAAACAGGCCATTTCCTAAGAATGGACAAAGTAAGTGCTCAAATAAAAACCTTGACAAGTCTTCAACCATTCACAGCAACACGTGACTTACATCGGATTCTTGAAAGTACTCACTTCGAAGCATTTCCAGTAGGTAACTGTAAGCCCCGCCATCATAAGCCTGCTGAATGTATGCACTGAGGTCCATTTCCTGCTTCCCACAAGGATTTTAAAGGGAAACTGCAGAAGTGCATACTAAAAACCATAACCAAGGTAACAAAAAGCATGATGATTTACAATCCTGATTTATTAACATGCTTCAGAAACAGAGTCACGTTTCAATTTCAAGAAGAAAAGCATTCAATGAACTACATTGTTTCCTTTCGCTTCTTGATTTATGAGGCCATAGATAACTTTGTAGTCAAAAGACAAACCTGAAGAGGTGCTTCTCCATTGTGTGCAGGGAGAAATGACACAAGGCAGAGGAAAGTTGCCCAGCCTAATAAAAGTGGGGCGTACTCGGGCGCCTCTGCTAGATCTAGATTGCACACTATGGCATCAAGCTCATGCACTTCTACAACAGAAAATGTATGCCCGCCCTGGCTGTTTCATCACACAACAATATCAAAATTTCCACAGCCTCTTTAGACCCAGCATGTGAATATCCATCATTGCCTCCTATAAAGTTGGAGTCCGAATAGACAGCTGGTGTCATAGTCTGGTACTAATGTACTCTATTAGACCCTAAGTGCCTTGGGAGTTTTTTGTAAACTGAGATGATCTAAAATGAAGGTTTCAAAGGTTCAACAGTCACTGCTCTAAAAAGAGAAGTTATGACATGATGACATTTACACAGTTAAATTCTACATGCATTATTTTGAGATGGGGAAAACCCACAAAGAAGCTTTAGAGATTGAACATAAGTCATTTAATCATGGACTATTTTATTTATGCGACTAAACTCCTTCAATCTATCTCAGTCCAATGAAAGCATGCTTGCATGGGCAACCATGACCAGATATCTGATCAAAAATAATTTCCTGCCAGAATCAATCACTACATTTGAAATTTGTGATTGTCAAGCCCTAAACACACTCTGCCTCTTAAGGGCCGATATACCACCACCTCAAAATGTAAAATAAAACCAAACCCCTTCACTGACTCAACACCAGTCACCACTAAGAACTTCTGTTCCCCTTATATAAACCAGACCCACACCAAAAAGAGATATAAAACGTAAGATAAACCTGAAAGGTGTCGCATTGTGGACCATCAGCAGAAGATTTTCCAAATCCAAGGCTTCAATCAAGATGAGAACTGCCTGTTGTCGCACATGCACCACAGATTTTGCTGCTTCTGGTGAAAAAGCAAGCCGTTCACCATGGCTGCTTACAAAGACTGTGTCCTGCAAAGATTGACTCAATGTGATACCTCAAGTAGCTCTCTAGGTCTCCCTCTGGTCAATACGGAAAAGAACTCCATACAAAGAACGGCTAAATTTAGATATGCAACAGGACCAATGGCTGCCATCCTAGTATCAGAAGCTGCTGATTGTGTAAGTTCTAATCTGATAACAAAGACTAGTCTTCCTTTGAGAAGAGACCCTCATGGCAAGGAAAGTTAACAAACAAGTGCCCCTTGTAGATCCCTCATAAAAAGGCATGTGTCCAAAACCCTCTTAACAGAAGTGCAATAGTAATACTTGCCAACTATATTTACCTGAAATAATTGAAGCAACTCCATTAATCGGGTTGCCTTACAGGATAAGAGGGGTTCATAGTAAAGTAGAAAGAGGATGTCAAGGAAGAGGCTTTGTTCCAACACGGTTTCTTCTGCCCAAAAGACTGTGTATTCCCGATCCTGTATTGCAAACTTCTCTGTTCAGCAAACTTCATGACATTTCCACATCTTGATTTTTCTATGACATTCTGCAATCCAGAAGAAAAGTAATCTCGAACCAGAAACCAAGTGATATCAAAACAACATCAACACCTGAATAGGAAAGGAAATAAAAGACTCACTAGATGCTGAGGCTGAACCGCAGCAAGGCGACCTTTGAGAGACAAAAGAGTTTTATCCTCAAGTCCTTCTTTCAGAAGCTGCGTGACCTCCGAACACATGGCTTTATAAGAGCTCAGCACATCCCGTTCATCCGCCACTGTGAATAATTAACATCAATCTTGAAGTAAGAAAGTGAGATCCATTATAGGAAAACTTTGCATGTATGTCTTTACACCACTACATGAATATTCCAGTATACAATTGTCCAACAAATTGGGCCTTGAAAGCTTATTGTCAACATAATGAAACATTTCTTTAATAGGAATGCAAAAAACTCATATTGAATGGACAAATTCCAACAAGCTTCAAGTTGCACATACTTTGAAAAGTAAGCAAGAGGCGGGTGCACTTCAGCAGACACTGACGTTCCAAATAGTAATTCATTGTTATCTGCAAAAAAAAAAAGGTGAAGACCAATGAGTTTGCATGACATTCTTGAGCACATTGCAACGAATGTTGCTTTCTTTGCCTCAAGAGTGGTTCCAGGCTCAAATCTCTCCTTTCTCATTTATGACGATCCAGCCTTCGCATAACACATTAATGGTTTTCTAACTACAAAAAATGGATACTTACAGCTTGCAAGAATGCTCGATCAGCTGAGGATGGCACCAGAGCACCTGCTTCACTGTATCTGCTCAGCAATATGTAAGCTTGCACTTCATCCAGGACCTGAGATATCATAATATCAACCTAAGATACTATGCAAAGGCACAGGCAAAGTCACATTCCACTTCCACATTTAAGAAAAAACATGAAAGACAATGCTCAACTAGCCCTAGATGTATTTCCAGCACTTTAATACGATCAGAACTCCAGCAACACAAAACGCTAAATAGCTGCTTGAATCATTTGAATAAACTAGTCTAAGAATATTGCTAAGAATTTCTTGGAAAGAAACAGGAACAGACCAGGTGGGCGCTGACTTGCAGAGCAATATCTCTCAACTCCAGCTTGATCTCCATAGAATGGCTGCCCATATCAACGCGAGACGTTGACAAGGCAGCCTTAGAGGTAGCATTTGGTGCTTTGAAGAATGCCAGTGTGTTGAGTAGCCATCCATGATGACCTTTCAAATTTTCAACCTAAAAATTGAGAATAGGGCCACAACACACACAATCTATCAGTTTCCCAATGTCACGTCCTATTAACAACGGGTGTCAGGTCATTCCCTTACCTAAACACACACACACACACACACACACACACACCCCAAGCCCTCCTCCTCCTTTCTCTATTCAAAATTTTCACATCCTTAAAGTATAAACTGTAAAATGTCCAAGGAATACCATATGAATCTTATGAAACGTATTCATTAAGTATTCCATTTCGTGGAGTCTACGTAAAGTCCACTAGACTGATTTGAGGTCTCTGAAATCATTTCCGGAGTCAAATTGTCTTAGAATATATCATCTCAGACTATAGAAATGGTCATTACGTTTTCACCTTCCCAATGGACTCCTAATGCGTGAGTTGAAATGCCTACTTCAACAGGTGTAATTTTAATGACCAGGGTATGAGGTGCAGCAGTGTGAACGTACTAAGTACTACATTACTACTGCATATAATTTAGAGGAGGAAGGTGCTTAATTTTGGAGTGAAATCCTACTAAAAATGAGCAATGTAACAAACCACTTCCAAGGTCCAACAGAAAGGTGTATTGTGATTCATGGCACATGGGTACATAGAAAAAGACAAAATACGCCTGAAGTTACTGTCAAGGAAGTTTAGAGGACAACTTTATATTGAAAGGATCGCTGGTAACAGGATTGGTACTTCTTAGAAAACTGGTCATTCGTATATGATTGGATATTTTTCTAAGTGAGATTGATATGTCATGTGACATTGAATAGCAGATGGCTCCAGCTGGAAAAACATGTTGTATACTCACTAACCCTACATTCTATTGTTTGTGTGGGTTAGGGCGGATTTGTCATTCCAAGCATACCTATGATCCCACTAGACTATCATCCCCCTAATCTATCCTTATTCAGTCCTGAAGGTCCTGCTGTGGAAAAAAGGGGGTCTCTGAAGCAGAATCCAGTATCATAAATTCGTCGCGACCAAAGCGTGGCACTTTCCCTTGCAGAAAGTAGTTTAGTACACGATTGTATTAAAACAGAAGCTTAAGAAGAAGAAAGATATAGTCAGGACATGAGCCTTGCTTTAAAGGATGCTTTTGCCATTTGTAGGTTTCATGATTGCAATATCTTACTACTGAAGTCGTCGAGGTAAGATAAGGTTGATCAGCTCGCCTCACAATTCGAATGCTTTATTTTGAATTGCCTGCAATCCGTGATTCTCTCATTGTAGTTGTCCATACTAATCACTTTCTTTTTCAAACAGGACGCCAGTCTTCGATTTTCAGCTCAACTTAGAAATCCGAAGAATGTCCACCAAAGAGAAACCTCAACACCACGAGCTTCAAAGAAAGAGAAAAGAACGACAATGCTTCAAGGTATCAATCGTGAAGAAGTCTGTTCACCATTAATAACCAATTCAAGTGCGTAGGCCCATGTAGAACAAGAGAAAGGAAAGAAAATTTGAGAAACTAGAGAAGAGAAACTGGTTGTTTAATTTTACATAGTCTACGATAAGGATCATGAAAGCAAGGTTTTTAATAGCAACCCTATGGAAGGCCTCCAAAAGCTTTATGATATTCGAATGAGATATTTCAATTTCAATTCTGAAAAGGTGTTCAATTGTCGAGTTATAAATTGCACAATGAGTAGAGGTACATGCGCTTGCTAAATCTCTTTAGATACATGTCTGCGGCATTTCATTGGAAGAAATAAAGAGTAGTGAATTCAATCATAAATCACTGCGATCCTCTGTTCCAATCGTCAAACAGAGGCACAATCTCATGAAATTTGATACACCATCCCATTCCACCACCTGGTCGTGTCCAAATCGATTAACAGCTCACAATTGACATCCAAGAAGTTCTTAAAACCCTACAAACCCTAAACCCCAAGACTTTGAACCCCTGCAAAAGGACTCACCAAGCGAGCTTCGCCTTCTGGATTCTCCCCTTCCGCTGTCCCGCACTTGTCCAGAGCATAGAACAGAGCTGTGTGGGAATCCCACCAGAGCTCTGCGTCCACGGATTTGGAAGCCGCTTGCTCGATTGCCCTCGCCACACTTGCCATAGCAACGGCTGCTCCTGTAACTCCTCCTCCACCACCGAGGCCTCAAAATATCCACTCCACCCAGCTGCCATTCACTGCATCCGAGCTCCAAATCTCGCCCTCGCCGTCGCCATTTCCATCGCCATTTCCATCACCATCGCCATCGCCATCGCCAAACCTAATACAGCGACAGACTCGCACACAAGGTATGAATACCCGGCGTAAAGAATTGGTACCCTCCGGGTATAGGTCAGCCAGGGCGTCAAGCGGGTTTCTGGACATTTGAACTGACAGTTCCCGCTCCAGTCACGTGCTTTTTGCCACGTGGCCTTTGGGTTGGGGCTTCTCAAAGGCCCATTTCACACAATCACTGTGAAGGGTCGTTTACCACTTTAAGTGGTCGTGGTTGTGGTTAACCACCAAAATCAACCACAACTAGAGTAGAGGTGCCCATAACCGATCACCTTAAGATATTTTGTGCCAGATTAGGAGAAGTGTAACATAGTGCAATTTTTTCTTGTGAAGGAAGATAGTAATAGGGAGGACTGTAAAAAATTTAGTAATTTTATTTCTTAAATTGAAACTTCTATGATTTTTTTGAAGTCAAAAGTAGGCCTGAACATAATACCAATGCTTAGAGTCTATTATAACTACTCGTTTTAATCACTCATTCCTCCTTACTTTAACACTCAAACTAGGGACATGTGTCATGGTGCTATTTGTTCCAACTTTATCAAAATTATGGCACCCTATAGGTTCCCGATGAGGTCATGATCAAGAATAGGCACCTCTACTTTGGTCATTCTCATTCACACTTATCTTGTGCATATTCTTATGGTTGTGGTTCATGTTTGGATCAATTTTCTAAATCACAATCTATCATTGCTTTAGGTCATGGGCTCAAGAGGAAATTAAAGTGATTACTATCCATGTTGACTAAAATTGGTAGCATAAAATGATTATCTTCAACTTTCTCCCTAGATCTTGGCCTCAAAGCTTATAGTGATGTTCAATGAGCATAAACAACCATCCCAAGTGTGGTAAACCACACGGACGCGGGGGGGGGGGGGGGGGGGGGATGGGGTAAGGGACAACCGTGGAGGTTGATAACTAACATTTATTATGCCTTTCCATGGAAATAGAACCAAAGAAAGTATACCACTACCACCGCCATGCCACTACCACCCCTAGTGTAAATGGCCCTTGAATTATTTTTATTTCAAATAGGTGCACTAAACATTTGTTTTACTGTGGCCTACAATATGTGTTCATCATCAATCCACATTGATTGTCTTGTAGTCATTAGGTGACAACTAAAGAGGGAGTCATATGGCATTCGGTGCTATATGACAAGTCATGAAGACTACTATAACTAACACAACATACTAGTTTTAATGCCACATTAAATCATATGTGTAGTGTACACATATCATGTTTTTTGGTTCATACTCATTGGTCATGATACCAAGTGTCTCCAACACAATAGCGTGGCAAAATGTCCATTAGGAAGAGATCAAGGTAGAAGCACCTATTGCGGACACTTTGAGCGATATGGTCCTATACCTTTACCCAAACAAATCACCCAATTCTCTTTATTTTGGATTCACAATTCTACTTTGAGCAAAATTAATGGCATTGAGATCATATCATATCCAATTTTTTTAGAAATGATCCCAAATAAATCATAACCTTCATTTGACCCTTCTTAGTCACATAGGCACCCCAAAAGTGGACAACGCCAATCATTGACATTTTGTCTCTTTCAACAAGACATTGTATTCATTCATAGTCCTTAGAATATTAAAATTAGTGTTCATGTTAAAGTATGTAGTTGTCCACTTTGGGGGAAAGGTAAGTGTCAAAACTAAGGTTGATGATAAGAATAGAATGACAAAACGACCCCATTTGCAACCACTGCAAACTCACCACAAACATAATGCGATTGCACCATATCCACATCTGCAAACAACCTCACTTTGGCTCCCTAAATTACCTGCAAATTCTTACCTTAGGGTTACTCATTTACCTAAATGTGACTCATCTCCACCTAAAGTGTGTCATTGCCTTGAAATACCATAGTCCATGATGCTTAAATTGATGAGCTCATTACCATATCTTTTTGCAAGACAACATGAGCTTAATAAAGTTTTTCCTCGAATGTGGATATGGATTTGGATACAACAATCAGTGGGAGAATGCACTGTATCCACATCCACAAACACCAAATGTGGATGGATGAGGCAGGATTTATTATGTGATGCAGTAACAGGTGGGCTTGCCTAATTTATGTGGCAGGTGTTTTATTGCCACAGTTGTTAATGTGCAATGAAGACATCTAATAATGTAATGCCAATGCTTTTCAAGCTTGCCGAAGTCGCTACAGTGCACATCATTAGTTCAGTTGAGAAGGAAGTTTGGAATAATGTTTCTCAAGCATATATTCTCCAGAAAAATAGCTCACTTCTAAGCAGACTTGATGGTCTCGTCTCTCTTGCTGCACAGAAAATCTTCACCCTTCAGAAATTCCCATAAGCAAATGGTCACAAAATGTTGTAGCTGAAGCAAGGAGCCAGGGTTAAATGTAACATTCACACACATTTTCCATATCCAATGTTTCCTGAATGAGGTCTCTTGGATCTCTGGGCCTAAGTGGAAGACTCTCCTTGTTAGCATTGACAAGCCTATAACGAGGAGTGGTGCACCATGGCGTACATGTCACAGGAAACTGTTACAAACGAAGGTTTACAGTAAGGTTTTTCCTTTAACTATAAATTCTTTTCTGGATTTTGTGCAATTACATCTATTGGTGTCTATGAGGATGCTCAGATTACACAAATGTATGTTCAGGCAGCCATTTTGAGCTCTTGGAGCTTTGTTTTAGATAGCTAACTCAAATCGATGCCTACATTACAAAGTTCATGCAACTTAGGGGAAAAAAGTTCGTAATGGTGAAAATTAAGAGCATATAATTCTAATTTTGTGCACTCAAGATGTGGACACAAAATACAGCATACTCAATATTGATTAGCAAAGTTCCGTTCTGCAAGTCAAACATGATCATCAATTAGAGCAAAAATGCTTCATCCATCTAATAATTCTGTACAGGAGTGACCTCGGTGACAATTGTAAAATCCAGCATCAGCCTCAGAATGTAAAGAAAGAACCCTATTAAGAAATGAAGAGGATACACACAGAGCAAACAAGAGCTACCTGTGGAGTCAATACCTCTTGAGCTCCATACCTAGTGTGGCCTGCGGCGACACAGCCCCAGCTGTAGGCCTGACACATTTTGCCAAACACATGTGGAAGGATTTCAAAAACTCTAAAGGAAGATGGAAATAACACAAGCATTTGAAGCAACCAACCTCAAAGGTTCACCTGTAAAGTTCACATGGCACAAGGCTTCATTACAACTGAAAACTTGTACAGCAAGGACTGTTGACAGGATGCCAGAGTATGGCAGCGATTGCCGCAACTGGTTGGACGACAGGTGACCTTTGCAGGGAATTGGTGGACCCCTAAAAGAGAGATTTGCTTACAACAGGCCCTATCAAGTAAACCGATCCTCACCCTTCACGGATTTTCGGTCAGCTGCCAGAGTGAGCTCTCTAGTCAATACTGTGATGAGCTTGTAAACTGGAGGGTTTCCCTTGACTTTTTCAGTTCACAACAACCTGACAATCTTCGAAGAACATCGAGACATGTGGTCAATGTTTCACCTCCTCTGTGCAAGCTGAGATAGCTCACAGACCAAAAAAAAGAAAACAATGCCTTGTAAAAACACATGCATATGGGAAGCCAACTTCTAGTTAAGGGAGATGCTGCTTCCTCCACCAGGTGGTTTTCTGATACCACCAATGATATCTCGGGCTCTAGGTTTGTCATCTGAGAAGATGTCACTGCCAGACATCTCCTTGAGCTTCGCCTGGCTAAGATGATGTTGCTGGTTCTTGTTTGCATAGTTGTTCCCTTCACTGAATATATCGTGTCCTGAAAGTTCTGCACTCTTCATCTCATGCTTTTTGCTGTGGGTTACAGCATCAGCCTCCTCTTTTGAGCTAAATGATATCTGACTCCGCCCTCCTGCAGGCTGAACCATTCAAAAGAATCATAATTCAGTGATCAATGTAGTCTAATCTGTAGATATCTGATGAACAGTTACACTGGTTAAATCAGACTAGAACTCTCAACCTGTTCTATTGAAATCCTCGTGCAGAAGCCCAGTTTTCCAACTTACATTGGAGACTTTCACTGAAGTGTGGACACTTCGGGGTTGTGCAGCTTCGGACCCTGCAGCCTTTATCTCTTCCCTCATCTCCAAAGATCTATTATGTTTCTTTGGTTCTACAGGAGCAGGCCCAAAGATGTTGCTGCCAACCAATTCCTTAGCTTTTGCATTTGAGAAGCACCGTCTTGCTGTAGCGTCATCAGTAGTCTCCACTGTACCACTAAGCTCCTTCTGCTTTGCCACCTCAGGAATCGTGACTGGCTTCTTTGGTGAAGCACATTCCTCCCCACCAAATGAAATTTGACTAACTCCACCAGCAGGCTGAGAGAATATAAGCACAATTGTTATTATTTTGTGGAGTCCATGATTCCTTGTGCGATTTTGAATTAAGAAAAAGTAAACTTCCCAACTCGAAATAGATCCAAAGATTGTTTTTTCGCAAATCAACAACAATCTCTTAACCACCATTGGTCACAGCCAAGGGACTGCACTTTGATTCGGTTCTTTAACTTTAATATCTTGTCAGATAGAAACTACAAATAAGGGCCTAGAAAGTGCTAGGACCAGTCCAAGATTGGTACAAGTGCACACCATTGATTCCTCTCTCCTAGGATAAGTGGTATCCATTTTGAGACATATCACAGCTGTATCAGCTCTTTCAAGGGTTTTTCCACACTCAGGAGTATTGATATTAAAGAATAACTTATTTATAAGCTAGAAACGTTACAAACATTTCGTTGCAGGTCATGTGGAGGGTAGCGGCATTCTTGATGCTCCTTCATAATTCGTGGTGAAGAGTCAGAGCAATCAATGTTAAGGTACCCAAAAATGTTACTTCCATTCAATTCCTTAGCTTTGGCATCTGACGTGGGCCGACATCTTGCTTGCTGTGATTCCCAGCAACTACTGACTGTTAGTACTCATCACCACTATACAGTAGGTAATTGAATTCTGGCATTTAATAGGTCAATTATGAATTGCTCCGCCACATGTCAGGAGTATAAATTTAGTATTGAGCAGGTGAATTTCAAACCTACAGGAAATACGTTGCTTCCATTTAGTTCCTTGTGTTTAGCATTTGACTGTGTTCGCCCTCTTGGTTGCTGTAGTTGCTGTAATTCGGCAACATCTCCTGACCCTCAAGTTCATCAGTTGTTATCATCATTTAAATAGAGCCTGTAACAAAACCTGGCTGATCTATAAATATTTACTGAGATCAAATATCACTCTTCTGTTGTTCAAATGAGCTGAACATTTAGACCTATGTTAATGATAAGCTGGAACACATACAATGACATAAATGAGGAAAAAAGTGGCAACCAAAAAACAAGCAGAGTGACTGAACAATTTTCAAATCAAGTCTTTGATGAGTGATGGAGATGATGCTGTAGGATACAGTGATGGCCCTTACATTTCAAAACCAAGTAAATCTTGATAACCAAGGAAGGAGACATACAGAGAGCAATAATTACCTGGTGCATTCGCACAGTAGTTCTATCTGCATGTGCCCCATTTCCATCGCTCTGACCTGAGCCACTGCCATTGAAAATGCCACTTCCATGCATTTCTCTCCTCTTGAAGTCTGACCCAGGCCGTCTACAGACAAGTATGCAGAAAGTTACTATTTGCAGTTTATTCCAGGAGATGCTGTCAAGTTGGATACAAGAGTGGAATGACATGACATGACAGGCTTTCAACCAATGAAATGTCAAGTATCACGAAATGTGATACACTCAGGTCCTAGAAAATCAAGCTCTTCAAAAAATTGCAAACTTTTCAAACTTCAACATTGACAACTCACCATGTAGCAGCGAAGACTATTAGATGAAGTATATTCTGAGGGCGTACTACATTGAACTAGATCTTCTTTCCATTCTTTCTAAGGGAAGTCAGGATTTTATTAGCCTAACTTCTCTTGGATCTATTTTCACCTGATAGACTTGAATAGTGAATGACTTCCATCACTATAATTTTTTTTTATTGACCCATTCAATGTCCTCAAACACATCCTCTGCTTCACTATGTTCCGTCCAAACTTGTATAAGACTCGAGGAAAAGGTGTTCTGATGTACCACTACAATTATCCAAAAAGTCTTGTGTGCCAGTCACATGCTGTATCAACAAGGTGAAACCTAGACTGGGTATGTAGTAAAGTGGTTGGCAAAAAAATTGAAACCTCAATGCTGACTTGCTATCGTCTTTCCTGTATTGAACAAAAAAGTCTCCGAAATACATCGTAGCTAAATTAGACTGGAAAGAGAAGTAGCTTACTTCTTCAGCAGAGCTTCAGCTTCTTCGGATGAGAGTTGCTCCCCAAAGGTTATTGTGCTAACACCTCCTGCAGGCTGCAAGGGACAACATATCATCAAAGTCAAATTAGAGCTTAGGAAGCTTTATCAGAATCCAAGCCAACGAATGCAGAGATCAGAGCTTTACACTAGACGAGCTGCAGACCTGCAACCAAACGATCCGGACGCACAGATCTGTCCAGCAACAATGTGGCTGAATAAACAGACTATCTCCACGAATAGTTTGATGATCACTAGATTATTGAACTTAGTGCAACGAGTTTTTGACCTCACTTTTATTAAACCGCTCAAACCAATGAGTAACATTCTAGTCCTTCCAAGTAAGGGTGTCTTGCTTGGATCCCTTCAGTTTTGAACCGGGGAGCGAACGCAGAAGGATTTTTGAACTCCGGGCGATTGCTCAAGGACCTTCCAGAAAATCTAGCAAACCTGCGCAGAGTAATATTCTCTGCAGGGCTAAAGGAGTGATAGGTGAGCATAAACAGTGATGAAGGTGGACGCTGCTTTTGAGACTGTTTCAAGGCTTTCTACGAAGGTAAGCATTCTGAGAGAAACGTGCACAAAATAATCAGCAAGTAGTGCAAAGGCATCGGGCAAGGATTTTCGTCCATGAATGAGGCACACACTCAGAAAGATATGTATACTTTTCAACAGCCTTCAACTGCAACACTCGCCTTTGACGGACTTCATATCATTTGGATAGTGTAGGACGACTCGTCACTCAGATATAGGTACATACAATGACATCAACACTTGTTTATTGTAACAAGGTAGACGTAAGAGATAGTGTCTCGCACTGTTGAGACTCACACTTACTTACTACAAGATAGCAATGCTGCTGATTCGAACCACGATCTCTCCCTACCTTTCACTCTCTCCCTTCCTTTCTCTCCCTCCGTGAAGTTTTAAGAGGCTACAATTGCAACACACACCGTTGACGGACTCTTGCTATCATTCAGATAATGCAGGACGCCTGGTCACTCAGAGATACATAAAATGACATCGACATTCTAACAAGGTAATCGTAAGATAGAGTGTCTCTCGTACTATTGAGCCTCACACTTACTACACGATAGCAATGTTGATGATTCGAACCTCGATCTCCACCTCTCTCTCACTCTCTCCCTTCCTCCCTCCGTGTACTTTTAACAGGCTTCAATTGCACCACTCACCGTTGGCGGACTCTGCTATCATTTAACTATGTAAGACGCCTGGTCACTGAGAGGTACAGACAATGACATCAACACTTGTTTATAACAAGGCATTACACTTACTACAATATAGCAATGTTAGTGATTCGAACAACGATCTCTGCCTCTCTCACTCTCTCTCCCCCTCGGTGGTTCATGGTGCACACCTGATGCATGCGTATAGTAGGACGGCCGACCGGACTCTCGCAGTTGCTCTGATCGGAAGCATGTAGAAAAGGATTGCTGTCGTTGGAAGCATTATGCCGCACGATAGCAGGGGAGCGAGTGGTGTCCGGGCCTTCGGACCAACTGAAAAGGTCGATGGTGGAAACGCCCCCTGGAGGGGTCGCACCTCTCCTGTTAGGAGCAGGGCTGGCGTAATCGACTGGCATTGCGATAGCTTGCTTCAAACAAAACTCCACGAACGATCCTGATGTCGATAGGAATGTCGATGGTGACTGCACCTCCTCTTCACTCTCCCCTAAGCGTGGAAGCACACACAAGTCCTCTCCGTCACCTCAACTCGATTTCCCCGCCCGCGCAAAATATTACTCAACCGTCCTTCGCATGATCAACCGCGACGTCATTATACCTCTAATCCGTCCGTCCTAGCAAATGCCGCGTCTTAATAAGTTAAGCAGCCACAACAACCATGCCCGCCGCTGCTACGTGCACAAAACTAACCCACAGCCCGCTCGCTCGTCTTCGAGCTTCAGGTCTGACAGCTACAACTGACACACGCCACTATGCTCTCTCTTTCTCTCTCTCTATCTCTCTCTCGCCACTCGTGATGATAAGTCAAATTGAAACTCAAAACTCGCACTGCAAGCAATGCCTCTCCCGCTCGAACAACCACGTCACGTGCGAAGTTTAAACCAGGCAGAGAGAGGAGCAGAGTCTCCTCTTCCTCGAAGTTGAAACTTGAAACAACAACCAGGTCTCCGCGACCAGCGGGGCCCGTTTAAGGCACGAAAACGCGCGAAACAGGAAAGGCGAAACGCAGGGAATCAGGCGAGCAATGGCACAAGTGAGCAGTCTCGGTTGCCTCCCCTTCCTAGAAATCGAGACTTGACAAAAACTTGAAAACACAGCCCGTTCTCAGCAAACAGCGGGCCGTTTGAGGCAGGAAAAAGCGCGAAATAAGTTAGTGCCGCGAAAAGCAGGGAATCAGGCTGCAATGGCAGAACTTGTAAGCGGTCTCCCCTGGCTTCGTTGAGATGACAAACTTGAAACAACCCGTACGTTCCACAGCGACCAGGCGGCCGTTTGAGGCACGGAAAAGCGCAAAACAGGGAGCACCGGGAGTGCGGAAAGCAGGGGAATATCGAGAGCAATGGCGGAAGGAGAGAGCGAAATGTGTGCCTCGTTGTGCGCTGCAATGCGAGAGAATGGCCCTGCAAGGCAGGAGGAGGTCCGCCATCGCTCAGGCCCGAGCTCCTGCAAGGCAGCAGCAGGGACCGAACCGCCTGCACGGGCCGGGCCTTGTGGGAGGCCCGGCCGAGCCACACTGACCCGGCCCGATCCGGTGGGGGGGAGGTCACCAGGGGTGGTGGGACCCGTTGTCTGACAACGGGGCAGGGCCAACTAGAAAGTTCTACGGTTCTCGTCCTGACCTGTCAGGTCTCATCCATGTGGATGACTTCGCACAATGATGTGCAACTGCCTGAGTGTGTTTACAGTTTATTACAGCGTACACCACTTACGTATTTGAACGGGCCTCCCAAGCCCAACTATGGGCGGGTTGTGGGTTTACATCCCTCACATTATATGGGCCAAAGTTTGTAAAAGGGGAAGGCTAAACCAGTCGCTGCCAACTATGGCATATGCACAATGATGTGCAACTGCCTAGGCGTGTTTACAGTTTATTACAGCGTACATCACTTACGTATTTTAATCTATTCTGAACAAGCCTCCCAAGCCCCAACTACGGACGGGTTTAGGGTTTACACCCCTCACATTATATAAGCCAAAGTTTGTAAAGGGTGAAGGGTAAACCAATCGCTGCCAATTATGGCACATGGCGGGGTCCAACATGCGTGTCCGCAGAGAACATGGTGTCATTCTAACAAATCAAATCGAGGACGTGTGTGAACCAGACTTCAAGACTCTCACCTATGACCTAGACACATAGACATGGGGCATAACACTTGACATGTCATGTAACATGCGACATAGCCAATTGGAACATGAGCATACTTCGAACACGTCGTGTTCATACCATGGGATATAGTCAACACCATGACCATGATGTCATGTATTGCACCAACCTTTGACACATATAAGAGGTGCTAATTATCAGTGATTCCCATCATCATCATCATATGATTGCATTCGTTGTGTTTCCTTTTTAACGTCGTGTGGATGCACATAGGGTGTACAAAGAGGTTTCGCATGAGTTTGAGTGTATCACGGCAAAGAGGCGATTGGAGTGCTCATGCACATGTACATGAGGGTTTTCATTAGGGTTGGAGAATATCTCACCACATGTACAGATCATTGCGCCCAGAGGCACCACAATGATTTGTGTTATAACACCCTAGTAGCATCCTAAACAAGCATTTGGAGTGTTGTGCTCCATCCACTAGAGCACTCATTGATTAAGTTATTATGTCTTTGTCTATTCTATTGTGTTCATTTACAATTTTTTGGTTTTTTTTTCTCTCCATTAGTTTAGTATGTTTTGTTCTTCACTAGCACTTTTGGGGGATGGGCATTAGGATGTGAATCCATGCCATTCTTAGAGTGTGGATAGATGGTTCTTTTAGGCTTTCCCTTGTGTTCTTCCTACAACTTGAGATGCCTCCTTGTCGCATTAGCTCGGTCATTAGATTTAGATGCTCAATACTTGCATTCCACAAGGGACTCTCGTAATCTTTGAGAAGTACCATTTAAAACAATCGTTGTTTTGACATAATAGCTACTTTGAGCTCTTCGGTGCTCTTAGCGAGTCACTTGTACCATTTACCATATGTGTTGACCCCGTATATTGTTCGATGCATGAGTGTTTTTTTCTTTCTACAAATTGTTTAAACCCTCCCATCCACTCATCGTTTTTGGGTGACACTTGGTACTATTTTATTCTTGAAGGTTTTAGGTTTAAAGCTCCACATGGTGTCTTCTGGTGACACTCAATATTGTTTATTCGTGCAAATGTTTAGGCCCTCTCCTCCACACAACATTATTGTGGTCACACCCAATATGATTTTTTCACTACCTTTGGATGAAATCCGTTCTCAAGCTATGCGAGAACCAACTACACCCAAAGGTTGTGGAGAAATCACAAATAGGAGTATAAGACATTGCAATTACATTGTGAGTAAATTCATAGTGGTTTTTGCAATATATGTGTAGAAACCACCATTTTAGTAAAGGGTTTGTTTCTTCTCGGACCACCACAACCCCTGCTAATACAATTGTCATGCATCCTCACGTCCTTAAATCATCATGCCTTAAAGATCACCAATTTTCTCAAAAATAAATGTTAATGAACACGAGGTTGGTAGTATCAGTTGGTGAGCAATGAAGGCCCAACTAGTGTTTTGTAACACTCCATGGAGTCATGTCATTGTGGCACAATTGCTTAAGTGTAGATATTATATCTCCAATGCACATTTGGAGCAACCAAGAAGAACTTTCCTCCTAGCCACATATGTAAATTTAGTGTTGCATAAAATATAATATATTGCCAACACAAAGCGTCGCCTAGGATATAATTATGTTACATTATGGATACCAATGGAGAATGGAGGTTTTGTGAAGTAAGTCATCTATCAAAGACTCTACGTTGAGTTGGAAATGGAGTTGTCCACCATACGAGAGTGAGAACAAGGTAACCAAAGGGACATGTTTTATTACAAGTTACGTGGTGACAATTGGAGCCATAATATATGGTGATCTGTCCATCATGTTATGCCAACCAACATGGGAACAAAATGAAGCTTCCAATCCATCCTCATATGACAACAACACTTTACTTCCTCTCTATGCGAGAAAACCTCGTTAAAAACAATTACAAAGACTAGCTAGTGGGTGCAACAAATGAAAGAATCGTCTGTGAACACATACCAAACCGCATGAATAGATTATAGTATCCATAAGATGTGTTTGCTAAAGAATATTGTGAACTCGAAGGTCTCTCATCGTCCCAACACATTCATTTTCGGCATACAAAAATGGAAGGCAACAATTGGTAAGGGTATTTGGGTACTATACAATATGGTTGAAATACTCTAAATCAGGAAGTTCACAATATTACATTCTTGATGCCCACTATGTCCATAACATGGTAGGAGCAATTGACACAAACAAGGAAGGCTTTAGTAGCCTACATAATTGGGCGCACAAAAATTTCAAGTTTTTTACCGGTAGTGCATCGATGATTGTAATGGCATACATGACACAATCACGTTGGAGTTTGGTTGTAATGAATGGCACCGGTACAATACATATGGACTTTGTAAAGCGATATCAACATATCCAAAAAATGAAAGTCCTCTTTAAGTGTGGTTGCAAAGCTCGGGCTTGGTGTAGAGGCATCACCAAATCGGCTAATTAATAACTACCAATCTATCATCCACGCTTCTATCCACCACATTAAGGTTCATGTGCAGACAATTGACTAGGAATGTGGTTTCCACATTTTGAAGTTTGAATACGAAGATTGTGCAACTCATACTGTCCTCTGGAAAGAAAAAAAAAACTTGAATTATGTCAAGCCGCAAAATGGAGTGTCAAACATAAATTTCAAGGGGTTTCATGGCGAACAATGCGCATGCCAATAGGATTGCGGTCAAAAATATATATGGTGAAGGTGACCCAAGTCTGCCAATGGTGGGTCGCGAGTGCACTTGTCTTTCCATTGGTCACCAAGTTTGGAAAATGTTACGCAAAAGTATATCAAGGCATCTTTACAAATTCAAAACAAATATCTATACAAAGACTACAAGGACGCAAAAACTATATATGAAGTGAAAACTAAATATCATGTCATTCGTTCATGGTAGTTGTCATTTGGAGCTGCCACAAAAGGATGCATTATTGGGCTCTTCGAGTCGTTGGGCTTTTGGCACTTTTGTTATAAGCAATGGGATGATCATATGATTTTTGTAAGTACATCATCACTGTGTATTTTGCAATATTCTCTCATTTAAGTATCCAATATACGTACGATCTACTATAATTTATGTAATGTTTGCAGTATCTAACTATGGATGAACATGCAGAAATGCCAAGACATACCCTTGCAAAGATTGTGCATGACAAGTGACTTCATCAATCCGGAAACATAATGACTTGTTTGTATGAAACGATAGTGGATGGTTTGATCCGTGCATTCATGCAGATTGCAAATTACAAGTCGTGATTGAAAGGTGGTTCTATTGGTGAAGGCCTTGATTCCACGTCCTTAAAATTGGATGTGTGTTGGTAGGTGTGGAGATCCAAATCTACTGGCAGATGTCATGACATCTTACCCATGGAAGCAATATCTCAACATTAAGGATTGTACTTTGGAGGTGTTTGAGCTTTTTGGATCTACTAAATGGAAGATTAATCTGCTACCAGATGCAGACTGCGATTCACATCAATCTAGCAAAGTGATCTACTCATTTCGTCGCTCAAATACTAGGGCTAAAATGATATGCATAGAGGAGTATGTGGAATTATGCAAAGCATGGTGTGGTACATACCACATTGGTGTTAGAGATTGGCTATCCTTCTTCCCATTGGCATATTGCATCCAACTTTACAAAAAGATATTGGACGTTGCAAGCCAATACTAGGGCTTTGTGCAATGGCAAAGTTGGAACTGACAAATATGGCAACCCTACTCCTATGTACAAAGGATTGAAGAATGAATAATGCTCCACCAACAATGTGGAATACGAGTTTTGGTTTAGCCCTCACAACATCAAGTGTTGTGTAAATGATAGCAAAAAGAAATTCATGTTGGATCTGCATGTAATACCCAACACATGGTTGGTGAAGACGTGTAGCAATCTCTCAATGCAAGAGGTATTGGTGCTCTCCTCGCCGCATGCTATTCACGATTGCAACACTCCTAATCTCCCAAACGGATTAATTTGCTTCACTAAACCTAGATGCACATCCAAATTCTAGGTTCAATGCGGCGCAATCTAGGAGCACTGATGACAATTAAAAAAAAAATATGGGAGAGCGTTGGACTCATGAACGGTTATTATATGGTCGGAGTAAGTACCATTTCATATCTAGGATGTGGAGTGTCGATCAACATTAACTCCAAAGAGGACATTGCATACCATGTCACAAGTGGTGACATATTGCTTTGCACATGCCCTGACTTCACAAAATAACATCTTAGTCATTAGGAAGGAAAGGAACATGGGTGTATTGCAAGCATCTTTATTATGTGTTCAAATTTCTATGCAAGATGGATTACAATATTGACAAGTTCATTCACGCTCCAACATACTCCTATAATGAGGTCATGCAGGTGCTTGAACTTACAAGTGTGATAGAGTGCGAGTAATATTCCAAGTGTTGTGTTCAAATAAATGTTTGAGAATTTCATTAAGTGACATGTATTGGTGTGGATTGTTATAATAAAAATAAACAATGTATTGATAGTTATTGAAAGTATCCATGGTAATAGGCTCCCTTCACTCTTGTTCTATCAAAAGCGAGTACTTTATAACTTGAAAAAGAAACAAATACCAATTTTGAGAATGTGTACCCTAAAACCATGGCCATTTACTAAATATGGTAGGTAATACCGCTTACCGCTCATCACTCGTGTCTTAGCTTCCCTTGTTCATGCGGCACCATCGTCCTGCCAAATCTCGACAATCCCCGCTTGACAAAATATTCTTTCTATTTTGCAAAATCAATCTTCAAACTTGGGTCTAACTTTGAATCTAAAATTAAGATGCTTTGGTGTCAAGTTTGTTGGACATGGATCCTAGTGTAAACTAACTCAAAAAAAGAAAAGAAAAAGAAATTGAAACGATCCTATTGACCGAGAACAAAGCTTTAGACCTGAGGAGTTTACACTAGGGTTCGGGTCCAAGGTATGAAAAGATGAGGTGGCACTAATGTGGCATCACTATCCTGCCAACTCTCGACAAGCCCTCCTCCATAAGCCACTCCTCTCAATATGAAAAACCAATCTTTGAGCTTGGGTCCAACTTCAGCCCGGGCTATAACTGAGTTATATGGTAGATTTTGCACGAGACGGAGCACTTGAATCTACAAATGTTGGAGATTTATGTCGGTTGAGAGAGTCCCTTGCTCACACACGACCTCCCTCAAGCCAAAGACAAGCTTGCAATGCTCAAACTCCCCACCTTTGTCAAAGGAATCAGATTCACTAAGGCTCATCAAGCCGTGTTTTGAATCCAAGTCTCTTGGACTCACACCCATACCCTAATGTAAACTTAAGGGGGAGGGGGGGGGGGCACATGCAAAAATTAGGCATTTAGTACTACTTTACATTTCTAGAATTATTTGGGGCCTATAGGAACCTAAATTTTTAACAACGTCAACTTTCCGCAATCCTACATGTAATTCTAACTTGTAAGGGGACTTATTCTTCAAGTGCTATGTTATCTATAATCCCTCTACTGTTGTTTGATTCTAAGATACTCTAAACACAACCTAACAATTTGATTCATGGTTGTATGCACTAGATGCTTCATACCACAAAGTAGTCATAATATATATCATGAGGGTGGACTCTTCATACCACGTATGCACTAATGCGAGTGTAAGAAGGGGTATTATTTGCGGTAATAGCGTACATGGTATACACAAGGGAGAGATGTTATTTATTCTCCAGCGTGTACATCTATATTTTTTAATTTTTTTAAAAGTAAAGGTAGATATACAAAGGAGGGCCCTAAAAGACTTCCATGTATGTTCTTGTTAGGGTTTGTATTTGGGTTCTAGGTTTTTACAAGCTAAAATGCTCTTGGAGTGCTTATGGGCTTCCTTGAATTTTTCTCTCCAGATTGTGGCTAACTCATTATGATGTTGTCTTTGTTTGTTTGGTACAATTGTGAGTTACATGCTATGAATGAAAAAAGTTCAATGATTAAGTTCTCATTAGAAAGTGACAACGAATTTTATGTGTAATGAAGGCTTATTTAATTCATGATTTATATTTTGTATATATAGTGGAGGCATGAAAAGCTTAGTACAAATGCACGAGTCTATTTTCAAGCATGCCGTAAGTACGTATACATTCTTTTTTCTCTATAAACTTCTTCTATATAGGGGGTTTAATTTCATAGTGACCCACACATGTCATTTAGGTTTCCAATGAAGAGGTCCCCCCCCCCCTTCCAGGACTCGTATTCAATGCATAGAACTAAGATGCATAGGTATGAAATGGAAGAGAAATAAAATGCATAAGAACTAGAATGTACAAGATTATTACACTCGAACAATAAAACATAAAATTCAAGATAGCATGTTTGAAGGGTGTGTGTGGTGTCATAATTTAATAAAAAAACCCTAAAAAAAATTCTCACAAATTTATGTGCAAGTATTATGTTGATAAGCACAACATATGTGTTTGAAACACAACAATGGATGTCATTGTTGGAAGTCAACACCTCCCACCACCTACATTTCCATCTTGCTAGACACATTTTCATCCATAGTGGTCTACGGGTTGTCCACATAAGCATCCCATGTCACTCAGAAAGAATGAACCGTATCATAAGATGATTATGAATATCAACTTCCAATGAGCAATTCGAGAGTATGAGAATTTATATAATTTCTATTTCTTTGAGCTTTGAAAATGACTTTGAAAACCAAATGCTATGAATTGCCTCCCAACCTATAGGGGAATCCACTTTACTAGAGTCAGACCCATCATCCACAATGGATGAGTTTTTACTGAGACGTCACAATGCAAAAACCAATATGTTTTAATTCAAACACTGTACTCAAGAGTACACATGTATATATGTGTGAGTACAACAACATTAACATTTCGTCAAATTTATGTTAAATTACATTAACATAATAAATAACAATTATGGATTAATTATATTTCAATAGTGATTGTATATGTCAGATATAAACTAATTTGTATTATACTACTTTGAAACATGTAATGATAGATTTTTTTGTACACACAAAGAGAAAGAGAAGTTGTAGAGATCTTTGTCAAGAAACAAACTCTTATAGTTATCATGTCAAGCAAGGTACATGGGAGCCACCCCCTCACATGAATGAAGTCCAATTACTACTCCTTACCTCTTCCCAAATTACTTAGACATAGAATACATCACATTTCTCAATCGAGTTCTTATATCATTATTAAGCAATGTGCGTTCATTCAAGTGGACCCTGAGAATACAACCATGGGACGCCTCAACCTGAAGCAAGGATTCATATTGAATTTAAGTTTCCTTACATTAGGTTGGGACATCCCATGGTTATATTCTTACGACCTACATGAACGAATGTATACTGCTTAATAAATGTTATACATATATCACAGTAGTGTATGATTCCATAAATCATCTCCTTCAAGCAAGAGTAGGATCACAAGCTTTAAACACTTGGAGCCACACAAGTATCGTCAGAAGCCCACTAAGCTTAGCACAGATTTGAAATCAAGAAATACTGCACCTCAAGTAAACAGTCACAACAGTAATTCGCACTCCATGCGTGTATTGTTCCAGAGTACCCTTTTAATTTTGGGATCGAACCGGAAAGTAACCCTAATTAGTAGGACTGCAAAAGTTCTCAAAAGTCCCAAAAACATGAATACTTATCCAACCACATCCTTTCAAGGTTGTTTCCAACCTACAGTTTCTTGGGTTATTTCCAAACTGTGGTTACAAGCACCATTTGGTGAAGCAAATGTATGAAAGCAAATATGGCAACAGAGTTGCCACTGAAGAAGAAGAAGAAGATAACATTATCTAGATCCATAATAGTGTTATGTGAGACTCACAATATTTCACATGATATTTTTTGATATTTTTTCTGAATGTGAAAAAGATCAAGGAATATTATGGCATTTACTTTTCATGTTGACTCCAAGTCTGCGACACTATGGGCACAAATATATTTTACTACATTACAATAGGGTTTGTTTAACACTCGCCATATTCACACAAATATGTTTTCACACATCATTGTCATTTCGCGATCTATGTCCACATCCATCAATACACAAGAATACCTACTCATTTAAACCGGATGTACATGACATCCTCTCCCTGACCCTAAATGTTGCCATAAACAAAACCTTCTCCAAAGTCGTTCCACCAAACTGCACCACCAAGCTTGCCACCAATCTCTTTGCCGCCAAGCGCCAACCCCATAATCTCAAGAAAATCTCCACCACCAATTATCAACAAGGGTCTAAACCACTATGCATCCTTTCAAACCATAAATAAACTCCCGAAGCTATTCAACAATGTTCTTCGCACTCACTATGAGGTACATTGCCGCAACCACTCCTACACCTAACCCCAACGCAATAACATATCCAAATCATCCTAGTGGTTACTCTTTGAAGCGGAGTCCCTCTGCTCATCCACCAAAACGTTTTGATTGCTCCGATTGCGTTTCTACAGATGCTCGAAATTCCTTAAATATCTCAAACCACTATCATTTGGATTTCATTACGTAAACCCACATCTTCGTTGAAAAATCACCAACAAAAGTAACAAAATACGTTGTCCCTTCCACATATGTGTTTTTCATGGGGCCACACACATCTAAATGCACAATATTTGAGAATTTTGTTGTTTGCCTTTCCGCATCATTGCCCAACATTGCCGCATATTGCTTACTCTCAATGCATGTTATGCAAACCAATGTAGAGGTCGGACAAGAGGTTCTAGGTACCTAGGTTCATGTCCCCCACCGTGCTTTGGAGTGCATAAACGCCCCTCACATTCAAATGTTTGAAACGGCGATGCCAAAGCTCTATTGGATCGTCTCCCGCATGTGAATGCATGAAGTTGGCCGCATCCGCTCTGCATACCTCTGTGAAGGTCATTCAATACAAATTCCCTTTGCGTCAAGCTATTGCAACCACATCGCCATTCGCATTCCCACAATGCATTCGGTTATAAGAAATTACACCTTCAACCCGTTCGATAAAAACTTGCTCACCGAGAGCAAGTTGGCTTACAAATTCAGCATGTGAAGCACATATGTGATGCAAACAATATTCCTTATATCTTTCATTTCAACACCAATGACAATAGACCCCATTCCGATGGCTTCGGCCATGCTATCATCACCCAAACGCATATTTCGTGGACAAATTACGTCATACGTGTTGAATGTTGCCCTATGCAAAGTCATGTGTTTTGTGGCTCCTGAATCCCTGATCCGTTTGCAAACGCTCTTCAAATGCACTTTGTGTTGCGTTGCAAATGCGTATGCATCCTCCTCCTTCACATTTTTGGCATTCTTCTTCTTCGTGTTCTTTGCTTTGATGCAAAATCATGCAATGTGGCCCGGTTTGTTGCAATAGAAATGTCCATATGTCTTATTGTGAAAGTGAATTGCCCACTTTACTTTGACGTGACACCATTCCCGCGTCTTTATCTTGGGTTTCTTCTCCTTGCACTTTGACATCATGTGCATCAAACGTGTTGTCACGTACTTCATCGTCAACTGCTTCATCAACATCGACTCCAATGCGATGATCAAATACTCATACGAGGTCGGCAAACTCTCAAGAAAAATCATAATTATGTCTTCCTCCCGCGCGGGTACTTCTAAACACGTGAGTAATCTGCAAGCGCTTTGATCTTGTTGGCATGGTCCAACAAATCGCCGTCCTCTTGTATCTTGCAGGTGAAGAATTTGCAGTGAACAAAGATAATGTTGGATATACTCTTCATTTTATGAATGTTACAAAGGGTATTTCACACCTGCGTGGGTCTATTGCAACTCTTGATGTGCACAAGTTAATTATCCACCAAGTTAAGGCCGATGATGGATATGACTTTCTTGACGCATCTTTGGTACTCCTTCAATACTTTAGGATCAACGTTGGAAGGTAGACCCTTTTCGGATATGTCTACAATGTCTTGAAGATCTATGGACGCTAATACCATCTCCATTTTGAGTTTCAAAAGGCTAAATCTTTCTTAATGGAATATTTTCGTGACTCTCATCCCTTTGCTCTCAAGATATGCCATCTTCCGTTCCAAAAATGAGTTTGTACGCTCAAAACCTACAAATCAAGCCCTACCCTAATGCTATTAGATAAGTTGTCCCTCTCTCAAAATGCACTTGAAACTCTCAAAATACTCAATTATGCTCCTCTTAACCTCAAATGCTTAGAATTATCCCTCCAATGTATTTTCCAATATTCAAATTACCCAAAACACTAAAGTATGCTCGTTTTAAATGCAAATATTTAGCTTATTTCTCACATGTCTTTTCAAACACTTAAATCCCTCAAAACACTGAATTTTGCTCATCTTGAACTCAAATGATTAGCTTATATTACAAGTAAGCATTTCAACATTGAAATAACCAAGGTCAGATCATTTAAAATTCCAATGTTCAATGTCCTCAAAGAAACCTTTAAGGATTCAAATCAAATTCAAATACACCCTTCATTCTTTAAATATATTCTTACAGTTTAATGCATTTGAATAACACCCTTTCAATCTCCAATGCTTTCAATTTTTGTGCTTCCATTACAATCCAGTTAAATAAGGTCCATTTCAACCCAACAATATTTTCGTGGTATCAAATGCACTTTTGGACTGTCAATATGCCTCACATAAGCCTAAAATACTGAAAACACTCAAGTCATATGTTTTTGAAGTCTAAACACCTGCAATCTTTTCAAATAAATTTTTCAACGCTCGAGCCTCTTGAGTCATGTGCTCTTGGAGTCTAAACACCTTCAAAACTTTCAAATAAACCCTTAAACGCTCAAAACACTTAAGCCAAATGTTTTAAAAGTCTAAACACCTTCAAACCTCTCAAATAAGCCTCTCAACACTCAAGTCACATGCTCTTGCATCAAACATGCATTCAAACATAAACAAAAGATAATGTAACACTTACAACAACCAAATGCACCCTCGGATACCTCCAAGGCTCTGAAGCTCCAAAACTCCAACCCTTCAAGATCCACTCCGCAATCTCAAAGCAATGAAATCTCTAAGTACTTCACTTGCATGCACCGGCTTATAACCTATTGGAAATCAATAGGACTAGAGATGAGAATGCACAAGCATGAACACATACACAAAGACATGAATAATGCTTGAAGTCAAATGGTCTCATGCTCTTCTTGCTTTGTCTTCTATTGCTTTTAATTTTTCCTTGGTTCATACAAACAATAAGGAATAACTGTAATCCCTCTCGGACCAGCGTTGTAGCCTTATTCTAACCTTATTGTTTCTCATGCCTCTTCCATTATATTTATATTGACTACGAGCAATCTAATGCTTTACCTTCTACAATTCCTTTTAGTATTACATTTGATTGACTACGAGTAATCTAATTTTCCACCTTCAACGAAAATGTGGTTGGATGGCAACTTGTGCTTAAGTACATGCAAACACCTCCAACTTGCTATTATATAAAATATAGTGGGCTTTTCATCCATGTGAATGTGTTTGTTTTACAATGCTTACTTGAGTCCATTTACATTGTGGGAATGAGTTCTTGAAGAAGTTGTTGGATTGCATGTGCATTAAGATATATGTAGTCACACCAACAATCGATCACCACAACAAAGGGAGCGAACCATCGTAGTTGTCAATATTGTTGTCAGTGGGTGTACATTAGGGTGCAGGTCTAAGATTTTTTTTTTAACCCCAAGATTGAACATGAATTTGTAAAATGGTGATTGTTGAGATTTGACCCCCAAAAAATGACATCGCATCAACACCACTTTATTTTTTGGAAACCTTGAACCTGGACCATGGTGTAAACTCCTTGGATCCAAAAGTTTGCTCTCGATGAATAGGATGTCTCAATATTGGAGTTTCTTTGGCCTTGGACCCTAGTGTAAACCACCCACCCCAATAACACCCTTTCATCCTTATGGACGAGTTGTTCCCCCCCATGATGGCGAATTTTCATCCACATGGATGAGTATTTTTGCATGATGGTGAGTTTTCATCCATATGGATGAGTTTCCTTACCGGGAGGCGATGGTGAGATTGTTTGATTCTTTATGTTCATCCACATGTATGCATGATACCCAACACCAAAACTTGGGTACCATGTCCATGTAAAAGCCCCATCAACAGTACAAAATTTGCTTCCGTGCTGGAACTTTGACTTGGCAACGGTAAAAGAGTCCATATTATATGCTAGAGTCCAGGCATGTCCTATTCAAACCAATGAATGGGGAGAACCGATCGCTAGTTACAAATGAACTGGTTGAGGTTCAAATACTTCACGAAAATTACGGATCTTTTGAGAGGAATCTATGGAATATACCTTATATTGATCAAGAGAAACCAAAAGATCGTAACATATGTTTGGTTGGACTTGGAAACATAGGATCTTCACTGATTATGCCCAAAAATCTCCTTGGACACTGATTCGAACACTTGTCATTATATTCGGTAATTGGAGACTTTTTTCATGATTTTGAAATTATCTAAGGACATGGTTTTCAAATAAAGAACAAGAACAACACAAAATATACTCGATGTGACTTCATAAAGTGATTCGCGTGGGCAACACTAAATGATTTGACACAAATACATGTCATCGTAATAAGAAATTGGGAAAGATATTAAACCATTTGCATTTCTTTTGAGACTTTCCAAAGTCTCTAATTAATGAATATAATGATAAGTATACTTTTGGGTGCAAAATGATTCAATACGACGTCTCGTTGGTTGGAACATAGATGTACCTTATTCCAAGGTAGCAAGAATATGGACACCTACATTTGAGTGGTATGTGGTTAAGTGTGGATCTAAGACGGACACCAAAAATACATGGGTTTAAGAGGGACTGGACTCCATGCTCAAAACATGCTAACTATTTTAAGTTCAATAGTCAGCATGATCAAGGGGGGGGGGGGGGGCTTATATGACCACTTAATGAGCACAAGAATCCTCACTTTCTTAATGAGTAAGATATTCATATGACCTCCAAGAATCATGAGGGATACGGGTACGGGCACAATTTGGATTTGCTAATCATCTCACACTAATTGCATGTTTCGTATTCTACGAGATGTGGTGTAGAGAGAAAAAGTATCCAAGTATCACAAGTTTGCCTTAGCCAAAATAACACCAATGCTAAACACCGTCTCATCACTAACCATAGCAATCTTTAGCCATGTGACCATGTTTAGTGGTCCCGGAGAGTTGCACCATATATGCCCAAATTTCTAAACACCTATTAACGACATTCAAGTGGTTCCAATATAAACACGCAAGTGCTAGACATGTTAATATGTGAATATGAGATAGGTTGAAATATTTGCATTAAATGTGGACATATCCACGACTTTGGTGAACTGAATATATTTAGATGTATTGTGCTACATGTAGGTAGTATTTGGTGACAAGGAAACCAAAAAACTCTTCAATATCGAATAATGTGATGACCACCTTGTGTGCACCTATATAACCATTGGGAAAGAAAAGAAAAGAAAAGAAAACCCCACATCCACTTTTTAAAAATTGATCACAAAATTGACATTTCGTCACCTTAATCTCATTCTTATATGGCATGATTGGATTCATACTATATATGTCAATCAAATGGGATTCTTTCTTCATAATCTATTCCACAAGAGAAGAGGCCATACCTTGAGGAAGTAATTATACTAGCTTGTCTACTCTAAGCTAGACAATGCCAATATATGTGGAACACCAATATAAAGATGAGACATGGGTCCCAACATGAGTGCACGTTTGACTCTATGCCTTTCTAGTTCACCGAACTCATAGTCAAACATGTGGAAGAGTGGAAAAGGCTTCCACCTTCCACCAACTGTTTAGTTTGTTTGGGTTTAGGAAACTTTATGTGCCATAGCTCAAAAAACTAAAAGCTATGCAAAGGAGTATTTTAGAGAGGGCTATTGTTGTGGCAGTGATGATTGGTTTGTTCTTGATGTACAAGATCTTAAAGTGTTATTAGCTGCTCATTTGTACATGGAAGTGAAAAAAACCCAAGTGTCAAGCTCTATTGGGCAAAGAGTGAACCACTCTTGTGTCCAGTCATTTCCAATGTCATGACTAGAGATAGGTTTTTAGATATGTAAGAATGTTTGCATGTTGTTGACGGTACTAATGTTACTAGAGACCACAATTCACCATCATATGACAAGTTGTATAATTGTCAAAGGTTTCTAGATTTTTTTGCTAAAGCTATATGGAATTGGAATTTGGGAAATATATTGGCAATGGACGAAATGATGGTGCATTTACAAGGGCAATTATTGCCCCATAAGGCAATACTTGCCCAACAAATTGGTGAAATGGGAATTGAAGGTGCAACACCATTTGTCTTATTTCAATTATTTTGATAATATCCCAAACATGATGAGAGTAGTTTTTATAACATGGTTTTGGTCAATGATATACAATGGTGTGGGTTTGTAGATATAATTTTTATATGATGCAAATAGAAAGTACGTGTACAAGTTTGATGTGTATGCATTGTAAATGGCACAAAGCAGGTTTAGTGGGGTCCAAAAAAGGAGATGAAACAATGTAAAATAGTTGTTATGAATTTGGTGAAAGGCCTTGAGCACAAAGGACACATAGTAGCAATGGGAATTCCCCCCAAGCATAGAGCTTCTAAAGAATATGAGGTGAGTGAGTATCTATGAGACAAACATTGTTTAAGCAAATAGGATAGGCATGCCTAAGTCCATAACAAACACTAAGAAATTTGGGAAGAACCCACAAGGTGCGCTAGATTGGGGGATGCATGATTCTAGATGCATGTGCTTGGTTGTTTTCATGGACAAAAAGCCATTGTTGCTAATTTCCACACATCAACATCCTTTGCTTAAAGAAGTATAAGCAATCCATGTGCCTAGGAGTGGAGGTGTTCAACAAAACATATACACTACTCCAATCCACCTCCAATCCACCACCTTCATGCAAGGTGTTGACGTGGCATACCAACTTAAGGGTACATATTCTTGTTGGGTCAGGTCACACAAGTTTTGGCATGGGTTTCCCTACTTTGATTTGGATACATCAATTGTCAATATGTGGTTGCTCCACAAAGACATCATTAAAGAACAAGGGACGCCTAAGGACACCTTGTCACACCTTCAATTCCAAATTGAATGGCAAAGGCATTAACAAGCACATGTCCGGACCTCGTAGTCCATTTTCAAACCAAGTACCAGGTCCACTCTACATGCACCATCACAAATGGTCTTGAGACATAAGTGAGCGCATTGCCAGACTCAGACGAATTGGGTTTGTGAACCATGCAAGGAAGTTTGTATGTGTTTGTGAACTTGTTTTTACTAAGGTCTCCACACCTAGCCCCCACATGAACATGTGCAAGAAAAACTCCACCCTTGTTTCTTTTTCTCATTGTTCAAGGTTTTGATACAATTTGGTTTCTTTTTGATTCGTATGTTTTCAATAATATTTTTATTGAAAATTTGATTTATGGACATGCTTTGTTTCACAAAGAGGTGGAATTGATTCACGAGGAGGGCTCAAATACACCTATACTAGGATCAAGTAAATGTATGTGACATATGAAATATGCTCCGGTAACAAAGTTGTGGCCAATTTCAACCTTTGAAAGCCAAAAATGCCAAATGTGTGTCTTCGAGAAGTGGCACTAAGTGTCGTGATGTCACGTGGCAAACATTGTAAGCGGAGGATGATGAGGATGATGGAGATTTGAAGATGTGCATGGAACATGGACTTAGGCAAGTGTGGTCTAGGTTGGGAAACTTGGTGTTGTTGGTATTGTCACAAGGTGTGGACCTACCCCATCACCTTGCATGCTTAGTTGGCATTTGAGAAAGCCCAAACGAGAGCCATTTTATATTTTGGCTAGACAAACATATAGGTAATGATTAATACGTAGATTTACCATTCAATTGGGCGATCTAGTGGTGTTTTATTTTGAAATTTCAATAAAACAAAATGATAATTGGGATTTTTTTGATTTGACTAGACTAATTCCAAACACGATGGGATAATTGAAGTTGGTATTTTAGAGTCTCTCTCTCTCTATCTATATTCCATCATTTGTGTGGTTTGCCGCATTTGGTAGAGGACCTTGAACCCCAAACCTTGGACTCTCGGGGGGGGGGGGTAGTCATTGGTTGGAGTAGCAATATACGTGCGAACAAATGATAGGGTATTTTAAAAACATGAGGGCTAAAAATTATAAATGGACTTAAGAGTAATATAGGGTATCAAAAATGGCACTGGACATCTTTAAAGTACTATAGGGTATGGAATAATAGGTAATTTGGAATTATAAGTAATGCAAGCCATTTTTCTATTAACCCAAAGTAGAAATTTACATAATGATAGCATGTGAAAAAAATAAAGAGAATTGAAAGTAATACCCCCCTTTAAATAGTGGTTGTTCACACCTATATCCTTAACTTTTTAACACACTTCCCCCCCCCCCCCCGAGCTTGGACTTTGGTGACTAAAATAAGAAACGAACCCAAGCAGACAATGCAAGTGAAGGTTGGTTCACATATGGTTCCAAGTGCTATTCATGTCAACAAGTCCCAACATGGAGGCAAGGTCCCAACTTTTGAACCTCAAGAAACCAATAAATATAATTTATGTCTATTAAAACCAAATCTTGATTAGTTTGTGCAAAAGAATTCGTCGAACTTGTATTAAGAATTGAGTCTAGTTTTTCGCTCAACCCAACTCTCAACACAAGTCCCAAGCCTCACCTCCAAAAAATGTTGCCCTGTAGGCACCTATGTCATATTTGGGACTTTTGACTTAGGACCACGTGTGAAGTGGGAAGTCCCAACTTCCATGCTCTCAACGGCTAAGATTGCAAGGATTGACCTCAAGTGAATTGGGACTTAGGACTTGGGACCCCGTGTGAACCAACCGTGAAGGATTGGGCATGTGACGCAAAATTGGGTAGCTTCAATTGTAGACAACAACTTGGGAGGCTAAGCAACCAATTGGGTGGCGAAAATGTGCATCTAAATCCATGCTCTAGCCAAGGCAAACTACCACGTAGGCTGCAAAACACAATAAATAACATAACTTTCATTCACCTCAACACAATAAACGCATAGCATTTCTTTTTTGTTGCGTTAAAAATTAGATGCTTTTACCACAAAAGTTGTATCATGGCGTTTATATTCTTACTTTTTAATGTTGCAACCCACATCCTCCAAGGGCAATTTGGGTTGGCTAGTAACTTTCTTGTCCAATCGTTGCAAAAATCCACATTTGAATGGGTGCAAGCACGGTAAAGTGACAACTCTTGATCCTTGCACAAGTTTAAGTGAAAGTGATTCAAAACTATATGCGAACTTTGAGTTTTATTAAAAACAATGATCATGAACATTCTATAAACATATTGATCTACAAAGTCAAGTAATTTGTGTTGACAAAAACAATGTCCAAGAAGTCTACATATTCCAAAGGATGGTGCAAGTGGTGTGCAAGTGTTGATGTTGAACAAGTAATTCTCAAATTTTTGTTCAAAATAGTATAAAATAACATTGAAGTGATGCTTTTCTGCCAAAATTATTGATGATGACCTTAAGACTATATTTAATTCGAGAGATATGGATATTTTTTTAAAGTTAAGGCCATGAACTTTATGTCCAAAACCAAATCTAGCCATTTGCTTTGAGCATTACTTTTAATGATACGTATTCAACAATGTCTGGAGAATTGTTTTAGCATAATCAATTGAGATCCTAGTCTTTTCAAGGCCAACCAGTCACATGGTACAATCTTTTGGTTTTTCTTTATTAGTTTGAGGTATATTCAATAAACTCCTTTGAAATAATTGGTAATTTTCCTTCAAGTCTTGAACTTCAACTGGTTGATTCTCAAATTAAACCGATGCATCTGTAACTAACAATCAGTTCTCCCTGTTCATAGTTTTTGAAGATCTTATTTTCATAATCTACATTTGAATACCATGAGTAAATACTTAAATTAAATAACATTTGACTACTACTTTCAGATGTTTGACCAGAAGAACTATGAATATAGAATACTGGAGCACTTTTTTGATCCACTTTACTATGATGCATTCGAACTAATGAGAAGCTCTTGGGGGGAGAAAGAAAAAAGAAACTTAATGACCACATGGATGTTGGAAGCCATAGACGTTATCCTCCGCTTCAGGGAGGGGGTTCTTGAATGCTTCAAAGGTGCACTGCAAAGCAGTGTATGTAAAGAAACGTGGAGGATGGAAATAATTGTAGTGAATTGGCATTTATAAAATCGGCGTTTGCATTATGGGACTGAAGGGGCCACTTCCGATATGAACGTTTTCAAAGTTATGACGTATTTGAAACTCTTTGATTGTGGAGACTACATACATGGTGGATTCGTGGTGTTCTATGCTTGGGGTTTGAGCTTCCAAAATCATGTGAAGGATGTGCAATCAAAGTAATGGGTAATTTAGTCGATTTTACTTTTATCATTTTAAGATAGATAGATAGATCATTGAAGGTTAGAAAGCAACCATTTGGAAGTTGGAAGGTAGGCTCTTCGTTAGGGACTTCAATGATGTGCATGGGTCACTATGAAGTTAGACTTCTGTATACGAGCAATTTATATAGAGAAAAATTGTACACAAACTATTGGCATGCTAGAAAATGGACTCATGTAATTATACAAAGTTTTTACGTTAAGGGATTGTTCAATTGACCACACACAAGTAAAAATGACCACAAGGATACATGCAAAAGCGTTGGCTAGGTTGTTAATCTATTTAGTTTGCCAAGTTTATCAACTCTAACCTTGGTTGTTACCTTGTCCTCTTCATGTGCGCAGTGAAAAGTCGAAATTGAATAGGCCATGTGACCGTGTGACACATCTTTGTGGTCATTTAACAAACTACGTGGTTGAATGTACAAAATATAAATCATGATTTATATAGGCCTTTTGCATATAAATTTCACTCACTTCCGATGAGAAAGTCAGTGAATATTTTCTCATCCATAGCATGTAGCTCAAGGATTGCATCAAACAAACGAAGACAAAAGCCCAATAACTTATCCACGGTTTGGAGAATAAAACTCATCGGAGCCCATGATTCCTGACAAGAATGAACAAGGTAGTCATTGAGGACTTTCACCATATGACAACGATGGATGAGAAATGCGAATTGAATGAGACCTACACACATATAGTGTCAACTTTTTTTTGTTGATAAACCTTAGGGCCTTCTTTTGTACATCTACCTTTACTTGAAAGAAATCAATGAACTTTTTAAATGTACACAACATAGAAAAATAATACCTCTCTCTCTCATGTATACCATGTACACTATTGCCTCAAATAGTATCCCTTCTACCACTTATGTTAGGTTGTATGTGGTATGAAGAGTCCACCCCTCAGGTTTGGAAGTAACAACTATAGGCTCGTCTACTTTAGCAAGTCCGAACATGAAGACAAAGTCCCAACTTTCAAACCTCAAGAAACCATTCAAATATGGGTTTTTATTTATTAAACGCAAATCTTGACAAAAAGATACACGGGACTTGTGTTGCGAGTTGGGTCCTACTTTTTGCTCGACCCAACTCTCAACACCGGTCCGAAATCTCACCTCCAAAAAGTGTCACCATGTAGGCATCCATGTCATACTTGGGACTTAAGACTTGGGACTCGAGTGAAGTGGTAAGTCCCAGCTTCCATGCTCTCAATGGCTGAGATTGCACAGATCGACCTCAAGTGACTTGGGACTCAGGACTTGGGACCTGAGTGAAGTGGTAAGTCCCAACTTCCATGCTCTCAACGGTTGAGATTGCACATATCGACATCAAGTGACTTGGGGCTCAGGACTTGGGACCCGTGTGAAGCGGTAAGTCCCAACTTCCATGCTCTCAACGGCTGAGATTGCACAAATCGACCTCAAATGACTTGGGGCTCAGGATTTGGGACCCGTGTGAAGTGGTAAGTCCCAACTTCCATGCTCTCAACGGCTGAGATTGCACAAATCGACCTCAAATGACTTGGGGCTGAGGACTTGGGACCCGTGTGAAGCGGTAAGTCCCAACTTCCATGCTCTCAACGGCTGAGATTACATAGATCGACCTCAAGTGACTTGGGGCTTAGGACTTGGGACCCGTGTGAAGCGGTAAGTCCCAACTTCCATGCTCTCAACAGCTAAGATTGCACAGATCGACCTCAAGTGACTAGGGGCTTAGGACTTGGGACCCGTGTGAAGTGGTAAGTCCCAACTTCCATGCTCTCAACAGTTGAGATTGCACATATCGACCTCAAGTGACTTGGGGCTTAGGACTTGGGACCCGTGTGAAGTGGTAAGTCCCAACTTCCATGCTCTCAACGGCTGAGATTGCACAGATCGACCTCAAGTGACTTGGGGCTCAGGACTTGGGACCCGTGTGAAGTGGTAAGTCCCAACTTCCATGCTCTCAACAGTTGAGATTGCACATATCGACCTCAAGTGACTTGGGGCTTAGGACTTGGGACCCGTGTGAAGTGGTAAGTCCCAACTTCCATGCTCTCAACGGCTGAGATTGCACAGATCGACCTCAAGTGATTTGGGGCTTAGGACTTGGGATCCTGTGTGAACCGGCCCTTATTATCACCATGGGTTTTACTTTGAGTTTGGTACTTTGAAGACATCTTCTCACACCCACTGCTCACTCCCAGAAAATTGCAAGCTGGTGAGGAGTCAGTGTTGGTGTATTATGGGTGTCAACGGCCAAGCTGGCGACCATGAGGCACAGGTGATTCTGAAACCAATGATGATGCATATGTACACAACGAATTACTCCTCGGTTGCGATTTCAACATGGGATGAATGTAAAGTCATAATGCAAAAATTTCCACTATTTACTGAAAGCTTGCCAATAGAAAGTCGGGAACTGAGGAAGAAAAGCACTGACACGAGTTCACTATAACGTGAGGTGTTCATGCCCATTTGGTTCCCGTTTGGTTACTTACACTCTACCTTAAATGCACGGTAACTTACGATGCAATCTGTCTGACATTTGTGCAGGTGGGCCATGACATTAACCTCAACCTCGACAATTCTAAGTTACGTCTGAGTGATGAATTTTCGACCAAGTTTAAGTTTATGCAACTAAGTAAGTAAATTAACTTACAGCTGGACGCCGTGACGACGCTCAACTTAGGTGCTAGATTGTGGCGAAGTGGCTGGCCTCAGGAATCGGGTTGGGGAGCTTGTGGCAGTTTGAATTGACTGGACTTTGGATGGATGTCGTCATGAAATTTGTGCCAGGATTAATTAATGCCTCTGGATCACCAAGTAAGATTCAGTTTGTCTTGTAAATCGTGACGTTTCAAATGTTCCAAGCTCCACCAGCTGCTGCTGAGATGTTTCCACTGATGTTGGATACCAGAATCAGGGTTCGTCCATGCATTTTCTGGCACCCACAATCCAAAGCAAGGAGAATGCAAATTGTGTCATCCTGTGCACTTTGAGGATAGGTTGTGAAAGTCAGAGAATGCAAGTCTCAGCTTCCACTTGAAATGATCTAAGTAACGTTTTTTCTGCTGTTCCTGAATTCGAAGACGCCCTTTGTCTGCAGTTCATGTCTTTGGACTGAACTGAACCGATTAGATGGACCCGCTTCCATGTAGGGATGGTTAACATTGCGACCCCATCCCTCTCTGCCCATCATTTCCTTGGGTATCCCGCCTCATGCAACCTTCCAATCTTACTTCCTCCCTACCGCTCACCTTCAACCTGTCCATTGTTTATGATGGAGAACCCAAACATTTGAGGACAATCCTTGCAGTTCCACGCAAAAAAAATTAGAACATGACGGCCCGCACAACACGGTGGCCACTTCACCTTTTGGAACCCTCCTCGCTTCGCTCTGTTTCCTTACTCACTTGTTCCGTTGCGCTTGTTTGCATGCTCTAAAAGTTGATTTGATAGGCTTAAAGCACGCAACATCCAAAGGTTGTAGAGCATGTGAAGTGCGTGACGGCAATGTGATCAAGTCCAACCTGACTTCCCTTGCTTGAAGGACAACTTATGGTTGGTCGCATGCAAGCGATCCATTCCAAGAAACTAAGGGCAAGGAGATACTGGGCCCCTCTGAAACACTTTGCTCAACAGGGATAGCTCAGATGAATTTAGACCATGCCTTTGCTGCTGAGTAATTGCATTGCCATTACCTCCCTTGAGAGGCTTGGAGTGGAAGGAGGCAGAGAAATATGACCAGGGTGAAGGTCATGACAGTGAGCATCACACAGCTCTTGAGCATCAGGTTGAACAAGGTATGGCGAGCTTCCACAGGAATTATTGTCTTGTCAGTAATCTCGAACATTCGATGTACACATTCTCGCACTCTGTCACGCAGCTCCCGGAATGCCTTGTGCGAGTTAAGAATGAATTGAGTTATGTCCTTTTTGTGAAGCGCATGAGATTTGTCGCAGTCCATGTGATCACTGACAACCACACCCGCCTCGTAATCACCTACAGTTGGTAACATGGAGGTCAATGAATTATTGTGTGCCTGGGGTGGCAATCCTCCTCTTTAGAACAGGTGATGTTCCTAAATCACTTCTGCTGCTTCTAGTTGATTGATGATTGGTTATTTCAAAAAGAAGAGCAACATGCACCTTGGAAAGAGGGCATTGAGAGGTCAGCCCTGCTAATTCCATTTGTGTGTGACTATAAGATTAGCCATTTCAAATGTTGTTCCTAGACCTAATTAGAAGTGATGTTCCTAAAGCAGTGGTCATCATCCATACAACTAGGTGGTGTTTTTTTTTTTTTTTTTTTTTTTCCCTCCCCATTTCTTAGAATTCATGATCTTAAAATAGCTTATAATACAAAAGGAGCTGCAAATTACTGATTCGTAAAATGTTTTAGCAGCTCCAAACGAGGTTTTAAGGACATTGACGTTGCAGATGCTACAGATAGTTGCCACTCCATAAACGGAACCAAAATGACAGATATCCATAATTATAACGATTTCTGATCCTGTGCACGTGCTGCAGTTGAGCAAGTGGAAAACATTACTCAACTTACCATCGAAAGCAGTGCGCCTGCTGTACTCTTGAAGCTTCTCGTTCGCAAGGAGTGCACGCCATACTTCCTCATCCGTTGCCAGAGCAACTACCATTTTCTGTCAATAAAATGAACCAATGATTTTTTCTCACTTTAATACGATGATCAACTATTTCCCGTCATAAAAATAAATCCAGAGTGAATGCACACCCGGCCATACACATCTTCCACTCTTCCAAATTTCTAAGTACATTGGTCCCCAATCCACAACTTACACTTCTATCTTCGGAATTGCCACACAAACCAAAAAAACTGGTGCCTTCAATTACCGTTTTGGGAGTACAGATGATAGGTTGACCACTCAACCGTGAGAAAATGCTAAGGATTTGAGATTTTGTAGAATAGAAAAGATTGCATTTGTAAAAGACAATTTTGAGCCTTCCTTCGCACTGAACCTATCTGGACAACACCGTACCCTAGGTCACTTTCAACACTTCTATGTCGAAATACTTTAATGTTGGAATTTAGACAGTACGAAATGTCATTTTTGAGCTCCAAAGTTGACAAAGTGCTAAATAGACGGTGGAAAAAAAAAAAAAAAAATCCTCTTGGACGTGGGTCTCCATATTGATCAAAATTTTGACATGCTTTCGAAACTTGTGCTCAGTTATTTCCAAACTGATCTGGACGTAGGGTATAAAAGAGGTAACTAGATAGCCATACTTACTTGAACTTGAGGATTGTGTTGAAATTGATGAAAAGCCTCCAGCATGATACTGTCACCCCCTTCACCCGATATTGACTCTGCTGTTGTTTCCGGAGGCGGTGGTGGCTCCATCCAATCGAACTCTGTTGCCGACACCATCATTCTTTGAGAATGTGACGCACCGACCTCTGAATTTGCCATTCCGAAATAAGCATTGGGTTCACCATCTTGATGTAGACTGGTTAATGAAGAGGGCTCAGAAAGATGCAGCGAAGGATTGGGAGCTGTGTAATTTGTGCCTAGGCTGTACAGACCCACCAGGAAGTCCTGGTCATTCAGAAGTTCGTGAGGATTTACTACATGTCACATGCAGCTAGGAAGTTGTTGAAAATCTTACGAAGGTAATCAGATCCCTCAAAGTAAACATTTTTGAAGCGTGCAACCTTTTTTTTAAACAATCGAGTCTAAGGATAGACCAATGCAAATCACGGTATCCCTAAACTTGATGTCCCAATGCATTTTCCATCACCCTTACTCTCCCAAATAGTCCATAACAAACCTCCCCTCTCAAATCAAGTCCGGGTAAGTTTCTCTGCATTCAGTTTCTAAACTCCCAGGGCGCCAAATCCTCCTGATAACCTTTTCACTTCAGAAGGAATCTCTTGAATGATCTATTTCTGAAGTGTTGCAAATCAACCTTTACTTAGACAAAACTACTTGGGGATGATCGACGGCTATGGCCAAAAGGGCATGGGATGTCTCGTACATAAATCATCATTTCTGGTTTTATAGTGCACAAAATTAACTGCCTCTCATCTGTTTTCTCTCTTTCTCTCACCTCTCCGAGCACCTTCGCTCCAGGAGCCAGCTTATTATCATCGAATTTTAGGTCGATCCAACTTTCACCATACATTTAAGGCCTAGTCTGTTCTTGTTAGGTTGCTATTTTCACAGGTTCGGGTGACGGAGGTGCTTAAGTTACTTCCATGTTACTCGACGATGATATCCTTGCCCAACGATCTGCTTAGCATTGAATTCGTAACCTCACTTCGGCTTTCATTTGGAAATCTTTGATCTCCAATTACATGCTGAGATGCACACATAGACCCGTCTCCTTCCTGGTTGATATATATCTGAAGATTTCTTAGAGTCGTTGGTTTTGCCTCTTCATCTCGTTGGGAAAAATACAAAGTCTATTTGTTCTGTAACAATTTTTGTCTGTATCCAATTTTCTTCAATTATAAAAAGAAAGCTCCCTCTCAAACAACGATTGGAACAGTACTGAACCAAGGATCGACAGTATTATACGTCCATCCAGAATATCATATTCAGGATTTGCTAAAAGTTATTCAAGAGTTAAGCATTAATAATGATGATGTTCATAACTTACAGGCGAAGGAGAGTGGAATCCTGCATATGACCGTCTTCATGGTTAATGTCTCTGATCTCCTCATCTCCAGCAAACTCCCAATCTTGAAGCTGGTCCATGACATGATCACAAGACCTTACCACAGACTGAGTCGCAGGCGAGTTGTTAGAGACCTCCAAAGCCTGGCTGCAGCTACAAGACTCTATAGAGGCCGACAATGGTCTGAATGAGGTGCTGCTACAAGTGTTGCATGTCATTCTTTGATCTGCTTGAGTTGGCGGTGCTGCTTCCAAAAGAGGAGGTCCAGGCGGATGCCTCATCAAGCGAGCCAGAGTTGCAGTAATCATATCGTACCGAAGTTTTGTGCACTCACACAATTCAATTCCTCTACGAAACCGCTGAGAATTAATTTCACTACTATGATAAAACCTTCTCCTAATGCAAGAATAATTCGACACCGCCTTGAAACGATCACCTGGAAAGACAATTATAGGATGTAAACAATGAGGAATCAAACTTTTAGATGAACGATTCATGAAGGAGATGGAGCTATGTTACGAAGACCTCTTCAGTGATCAACATTTATAAGCTTCAGATGAACATTTCACGGAGGAAGAAGCTATGTTAGCAAAGCCACCAAGACCTTGTCTGCCGAGTATAATCACAGGATGTCTTTATCTTTGGCAACTGTCAATAAGAACCTGGTATCCACCTTCAAAGTGTGAGATTTCCTCTAGAATTCAATATAGCAAGTGAGAGGACATTTAATTACAAAAGGCGATTCTGCCTAGTCATTTATACTCAGAGGAGAATTGTGCAATTTTCCTCCACTCCTCACTAATAATTTGACATAACCTCCATGTGGTAGGATGTAAACAATGATACGAGGTTTATGTGTCAAGAAACTAAGGTGTACAACATGAATACGCTTCAGAGGAACATTTCACAGAGGAAGCTGAACCTATGTTACCAAACGAATTCGGCCGACACAAATCAAAGCATAGGTTGTTCTCCGTGCAGATTCCAGAGCATAAAAAGTTGGCACCTGTCCCTCACCTTCCAAGTCTGAGCAGCCACGAAATCAACCAGAAGAAAATGAGGAGAATGCAGTCTGAGCAAGAAGGAGGAGATAGAAGAAATGAACGGCGACCGGGTGAGTGGAGGCCACTCCACCCCTTGCTTTCCATCCTCTCCATTCCAAAAGTAAGTTACTTACACCCCAAACTGCTGATGAAACCACTATGAGTGCAAATCACGTGACTTCGAACCACACTGCATTTACCTCCACAAGTCACAGGGACCCCCGAAATTGATAACCTATGTCCCAATTATCTTTCATTTGAGTAGATGTGATACTTTCACATCTACCAAGATACTTTCACATCTACCAAGACCATAGGTGATGGTGAACTTGAAGGCCCTTGGGACGGGTCTTACCAATTTTTTGTTCTGAAGGAAGACATCGCCTCCTGCTTTCCTCCGATTCACACCGCAGCTCAACTAAGAAGTATCTAAATTAATCGATATGATCATCCAGGAATTGTTCAAGATGCACGTGCAGATAAGCAGATCTCGACAATGTGATCAGACGCAGAATTACTGACTGCTCGCTCGTCTTGCAATCAATTACTTAATCCAAGTCCTCAAGAACTTCCGGAGTATCGGAAAAATGTGATGAAATCTCTAGAAGTGCAGATCAAGAATGTGCTTCCGCAATCACGGGGATCCCGAAGATGATCACCTGTGTCCCAATATCTATGCATCAAGTAGATGTACAGCTTTCACATCTACCAAAATCGTAGATACTCGAGAGAGATGGTGAACTTGAGGGCCCTTGTGATGAGTCTTACCAAACGTGTATTTTAAGCAAGAGGTCGCCTGCTGCCTCCCTCTGATCCACACAGCAGCACCTCACCAAAGAAGTTTCAGACTGGATTTCTCGACATGATACGTCCAGGAATTCTCGGGGATTTCTTCACGGTGCACTTGGAGATCGGCAGGGTTTGACAATGCGATCAGACGCAATCTACTGGCTGCTCGCTCGTCTTGCAATCAATTGATTACTCCAAGTCTTGAAGAAATTGTGGAGTTGCGGAAGTGCGATGAACCTTCGGTGGGACTTTCATCCGACGGCGGAAGAGTCCTGGCGGGAGTTCACTCAATCTTCTTCGGGTTCACCGCATTGCACCTTCTACGATCGATCGGCTGGTGACACTGATGAGCAGACGTGAAGAATGTGGCGGCGGCGCAAGCGCAACAATTGTTATCGTGTCGTTGTGGCTTTGCTTGTCAATGTGGACACCGAAGCTTAACCATAACTAACTGATGCCTGACGTGGCATTCCAGGATTGGAGAAAAGGATGACTTCCCTAGAGCTTAAGTTAATCTTCGTCTTCCTTCGTCCTCATTCTAAGAAGTAGATGTCCATGATCGGAGGGCAAGAGATAGTGCCCATTGAATGGTTATGGACTACACTCCTTATGGTTTGTAATTTGGACATATTACTTATGTGGACAATATAGCTTAACCATAACCACTTGATGCATGACGTGGCATTTCAAAATTGGAGAAAATGATGACTTCCGAAGAGCATAATCTTCAATTGTATTCCAAGATTGGAGAAAATGAAGACTTCCCAAGAGCAGTCTTCAGTTGCATTCCAGGATTGGAGAAAATGATGACTTCCCAAGAGCATAATCTTCAGTTGCATTCCAAGATTGGAGAAGATGATGACTTCCCTCGAGCATGAGTTAATCTTCATCCTCCTCCGTCCTTAATCTAAGATGTAGATCTCTATGATCGGAGGGCAAGAGATAGTGCCCATTGAATGGTTATGAACTAAATTGTTTATGGTTTATACTTTGGGCATATTATTTATGTGGACAGTGCAGCTTAACCATAATCACTTGATGCATGACGTGGCATTCCAAGATTGCACAAAATGATGAATTCCCAAGAGCATAATATTCAGTTGCATGATTGGAGGGCACGAATAAGCGCCCATTGAATGATTATGGACTACATTGTTTATGGTGTATATTTTTGGCATATTGTTATTGTGGACATTGAAGCTTAACCATAACGTAGTGGATTAGTGGTGGCAGGAACGGAGGAGATCAGGGGAGGAGGGTTACATCGGTCAAATCCGACGGTCGAGAAAGCACAGGCAACGTGGCCTCACCAGAAGCCAGAAGCTGCTTTCATCGCCCATAGACTTCTTCTCGACCGACTAGTGCTTGACGTGGCAATTTAGGCTTGGAGAAAAGGATGACTTCCCTAGAGCATAATTTTTGTCCTCTTCGTCCTCAATTCACAATGGAGATCTCTATGATTAGGGGGCGTGAGATAGCACCCATTGAATGGTTATTTGGTTATGGACTACATTGTTCATGGTATATACTTTAGGCTTACTATTAGTGTGACTTACCCTCTGCAACAATATAGTGCGGCCCACACAAGATTGCTATATTTAGACGACAACACCTTACAAGAATTTTTTAACAAAATTATTAATTTCAATTTGATCATAGCCGATTTTTTGGAAAACATAATAAATATTTTACGTTTAAATCCAAAAACTATTTAGATGGGATGGGGATGACTTGGATCTCACTTTGTTTATTTCTCGAGATGGTTATTAGACATAACCAATTCACTCGTGGACAAAGCCTTGCATTTATAGGTGATATTGCACCTACATGGATACAACATTATGACGAGTTCCCAAACTTCTATTACTCTTGTGAACGATAGGTTATGTCCAGTAATCTCTTTGAGGATACCTAATCCAAACTTGTTTATGGCATTTAGTGGCATGCAAGTACCAGACTTTCCACAACCATGTAAATAGAAATGGCATGTCCACTTATTATAAACCATGAGTGATTTTTTGAAGCGACATTTGTGTGTGGAGTGAGGAATGAAGTCATGTGTGAGTTGGCAACCTAAGTTTGGGAAGCCATTCTCAATCATATACTATGTATATTTACTTGAGAAAAGCATGTTATACTATTATTGGCGTTAGTATCATGAAGATGTATTTTATTAACAAGATATACGAGATATGCATTATTATTTACATGCATTTTACCCCATTAGAGATAAGTTTTTGACATTAATTGAGAATGCAGTATTAAATCGAATCATCAAGTTGATTTACTTTCTGTTGCAATTGACCTCATGAACTCTATAATCAATGACATTTCATTTTATTACTCAAACCTACTTGAATAAAACAAGCATAATCATACATGTTTGTTTGTGGTTCCACTGAGACCACCATGCCTCAACTCACTTTAGGTCTACTTCTCCAAATCTCTCTTTGAAGGCCTACAATGGGGTTTAAGGTACCTTGCTCCTAGATTCCTCATAAGAGGTTGAGGCATATTACCATGGTACGTAATAAGGAAAAATGATGGTTATCCGATGATATGTCCAACAAATTTGGAGATTTAGGGTTCCAAACATAAACCTATCAAACCACCTATATGAGTAAGGAAAAACCATAAGATTTGGATATTATGCTGCAAATAGACACCCCATATCCAAAAGAAATTACTCAAATCCGTGCAAATATAATGTTTACATGCAATATCATGTGTATCAAGGATGAATTTTGGAACATGGTTATGTCATTGCCCTTGGGACATTGGTCGTATGGTCAAGTGCATGTGGGATATGGTCTACATTGAGGCCCAAGACACAAGACAAGAAACGTTGGTGAGTGATGAGAGGACGAGGGATGCACAACTCGGTTCGTTGTTGTCATAAGAACTAGTTTGCGTCCCCTGTTTCACCCACAAGGCCTACCACTCTGCACAACTAGGGTTAGTTAGCTTAGCCATTTCCAGTTATTAGCCTTGGCTCATATAATGTGAGGGTCCCTCCTCGATGAAGACTGACTTGTGTTAATGATTATCCCCACATGACCTCTAGTCCATGACATATCAATTGCTTGTCATGTTGGGATCTTGTTTGGAAGGGGGGGTGTGGCCTTGGGCATTCTCTATTCTGGTGAAAAAGTTGATATTAAGGTAATTATGGAGTTTTGGTGAGTTCGGAAATAAGCAAGCGAAAGTTCAAAATGTGAACATTTGTGCTTCAAATGTTGTTATTTGCACTCGTCATGTAGCCATTATATAGGTGATTACATATGAAACACCATGGCGATGATGTGTGCAAACATTTGGCATCCTAGTGAAGATATTAAAGTGGGCGTCCAAAGACAATTTAGCCCGAAATTGGCCGAAAGTTGGATTTATCTAAATACTACACTAATTATCCCAACTAGTGTGTGTTATTATTTGGAGTTATGCAATGCTAAACTATGTATTGAGAATAAAATACTTTTACCAAGCAAAGTCATTTAAGTTATAATTTTTTTTGAATATCCTATTGAACTTTTATTAGTAGAAATTGAACATATGAGTATTATGTTATTGCATTGCGTAACTCCAAATAGTAACATGCACTGATTGGGATAATCAATGTAGTTAATTGGCCTTTGTGAGGAGGATTGCATCCAAATGATATTTGAACCTAATGGAGGGAGACATTGAATTTGGGTTGCTTAATGACATTGAAAATCATGTAAAAAAATGTCCATGTGGGACATCTTTATTTTTTTTTAATTTTACTTCAGAACATATCCAATTTATATTTTTATAAAGAAAATATATGAAAATTGATGCATGTTGAGCACAAAGAAAGTCATAGATACAATACTCTTCAGAACTTTTCTTTGAAACATACGGTAACATGGTGAAGAACCACTTTACAACTCACTCTTTGTAGGGAACCATTTTCAATAATATCCTTATTGTAAATGTGTTGATTATGTGGATCTGGATTTTTATACTGAAGATGACATAATTAATTACAGTGATCGGAGAAATTTTTGGGCATAATTGGTTGAGATCCTAGTGTTTGCAAGTCCAATCGGTCACATGTCGACATCCTCCGGTTTTTCTATATTAATTTGAGGTATATTCCATAAACTCCTCTAAAGTGATTAGTAATTCTCTCAAAGTATTGAACTTCAACCGGTTATTTCGCAAACTCAACCGGTTCATCTCTAACTAACTGCTGGTTCTCCTCAATCATAGCATAATTATGAGCATTTAAGTAAATCTTGACATATTCTCAAAATCTAGACATTTTGGTTGCTTCAATATTATGGGTGGATCCGTCAATACACTTCTAATATACCTAAATTTTGTGGGAGATATGTGAATCCCTAGTGATCATTTCTTAAATTTAGTGCTATTAAAATGTGAAGGGAAATCAAATATCTAATTTTTGATGTTAAATCTATATAAATAGGTGTTGAAATTTGAAAATACGATTAAAACAACTACTACGTATTATCATAATCCACTTTGCATATTCGACTAGAAGATCTTAGCAAACAAATCCTACTTGTAGGATTGTATGATAAAATTTAGCATGTTGGAAGTATGGACTGGGACTTGATCCAAATCTACTGAAATATCGGTTTGTTTCATGTCTAAGCTCTGAAACAAAACGGGACCGTTGCCTCACTCGAAGGAGAAATTAGATGGGGAGGGAAGTTAGGATAGTGGCATGCTTAATTTAACCAGAAACATATATATGTGTGTGTGTATGTGAGGATGTAGAATTCTATGCTCACTTTAATAAAGTGTGTTGTATACAATATAAGCTATAATGTTGTAATATATGTATTATAATACAACAATATATTCATATGATACATATTTTTATTGATAAATCATAAGTAATATATTGTTTTCATAATATTTTGTCAACACTACCATAATTATATATTTTACACACTATTATGTGCATGTGTAATATTATTATGAGAATGATAGTATCTTCGTATTATTTGATTCATGAGTAAATTATTTGGAATGTGCTAGTGAATCATGCATTGCACGTGCATTGTTGTTCCGTGGATTTCCTAGTTTTGACTTGTATGGCTCCTCTTATATGACCGTGTCCCGTGGAGCCAAGGATCTTGCACGAAACTATGCACTTGTGTACTTGGACCGAAGATTCAACATCCCTCACACTCGGAAGAGTCATTTTCTAAGAATTGCACCTGGAGGGAGGGGAGGAGTCTGGCAAAGTTTGGACAAGCATACTGCTGCACGCTTTGCAATTCGGAGAGTCGTTTTTCGAAGAATCCACACCCGGATCGAGGAGAGGAGCCTGTGGAAGAGTTCGGAGGAAAGATCGGCACTGTTTGCACTTGGAGTTGTTCCAGACACCTGCTCTGCACCACCGAACATAACAGGGGAGTCGCAGCACCGAACCAGGAGAGAGGGAACCGAAGGAGAGTCTTGGCCTGGACAATGGGAACTTCAACAAGCTGCCGTCTTCGAAGCTGTCTAAAAAAAAGGCACGTTCTCAATGAGGCTAACATCTGCAGTCCATGATCTAAAACTTTGTTGTCTCCAAGTGGAGTTGATAGAAGTCATGAATTAAGTTGAGAGTTGGATTCATTAAGAACCTACGGTCTCCAACCACATCATCTCTCACTCTTGAATCAACACAAGTTGTTCCTCCACAAATTGAGATAGAAACATCTACAATTGAAAGTCGATAGAAGAAGTTGAGTTGAATCACAGGCAGCTTGAATCGCAGGAGCAATACTCATTAGGCACGCGTCTTCAGCTCATAATTTAGAGTTTGCTGTCTGAGAACCAAGATTCAATCTAAGCTGAGATGATAGAAGGCATGATCTGAGTTGAGAGAGTTCCTAATCCATCAAGAACCTACTGTTTTAGACCAAAATCAACACACGTTGTTGCTCCAAAACTTGAGACAGAAAATTTCTGAAAATTGAGTTAATAGAAAGTCTTAGAGCTAACCACAAAACCAAAGCTGCGAGAAGCAACTAGTTGATAAGTAGATGAGGTGATCACAACTTCAAAGTAGTGAGGCTAGTAAACAAAGACTGAGCTACTTAGACTAAGTTAATTAGATTGGATTAATTAGATAGTTAACGGGAACCAAAAATAAACCCACCATAGTAATATCACATGTTAGTATTGATTGAATTACAATACCAAATGACATTGATTAAACAATGAGTGAATAACTGGCCATTTATTGTTTTAGTGTGGATAGGATATACTAACAAGGAGTGATAATCTTCCACTCCAAATATATTGAAGTATAATAGAACTAGAGATTAGATTGCACAAGCAAATACACATACACAATGACATATGAACATTGCTCGAAGTGAGATGGTCACATCCACCCCTTGCCTTGCCCTTTATGGCAATTTTCCTTTTTGGTTCATACAATGCATATGGAACATCTCAACTCTCACTTCCCACAAACCATATGGGTTTATTCAAACATTATTCATTCTTGTACCTCTAACAATCATCATCTACAAGCAACCTAATGCTCTACCTTCAACACTCTCACTTTGAGAGTAGTCAAAGAATTGTAATTTAATAATGATTGTTGTCTTTCTATTGCAAAAGTCATGTTTTCAAATGACATTGATTTACACAATTTCAATGAATTAGAAAAATATGCCACATTGGCATTTTCTTCACGATGTTGGGACAATTCGTACTTCATCCACCATGCTCCAAACACCCGGCACACCCTTGTGAAGTAATTTCACTCATCTAAACTTTGATCCTCTCCATCAACACCTAAATTTTATTGCGTTTCATCAATACAATTGTTTTGGGGCAATGATGTTGAAGAACACATTTTGCTTCATGGTCCTCCTCTTGGTTCTTAAAATGCAACTACGTTATCTCCCACATGTTCCTTACACCCCTCAATATCTTGATCAAGATCAAACAAAAATGGTCTAGAAGATTCATCCACCCCGACCACCATGGGCACCTCATTTCTTCCACTTTGACCGCATTTTCTAAATCATTGCTTGTTCTATCATCTATGAATATAACATCTCGCACACGACCAAACACATCTGAATGTGCTATATCCAACGGATTATTTATTCACGTTTTCGTTATCATAAGGATACACTGCCCCATATTGTTTACATCCAATACATGCTTCAGAAATCAATGAAAACGTAGGACAAGAAATAATATTGAGGATCGTGAAATTCACCATATTTTAAAGTGCATGAATACCTTTCCATTCAAATGACCAAGCCCACAATACCGAAGCGCAGGTGCAATGTTTTTCCTCCATGATTGTATAAAATCGGCCGCATCCGCTCCATGCAGCTTGGTAAACTTTGTTTCGTACAAATTTCCATTACATAATCCCGTTGAAATCACATGTTCATCCGTACTCTTACAATGCATTCATTAGGTTGAAATCCACCCTAAACCCCTTTGATAAAAGTTTGTTGACCAAGGGCAAATTTGATAGCAACTTGAGCTCATGGAGGACATTGTTGATACAAATTCTTTTGTTTTTGTCTTTCATCATCACCTCAACACTTCACACACATTATCTATATAGGTAGGGAGTTTTGACACAATTGGCACTGCAAAGACCAATATCCAAGTCAAATAGCACACCCCACCTTGGATGCATGTATTTGCATAATGGATACATGACCATTATATAATTGTGCAAACATTTCAACCAAAGTCCATGAATAGTGAACACAATGACAATGATATGCAACCGAAAACATTGCAACGGGGGAGAAGGATGGGATGGGATACTAAAGAAAGAAAATAGCGGATGGGAATGCTTATTGGTTATAGGTGCATGAAGTTATCATCCTCATATTGGAACCATATGAAATTGTAACCGCAATGACAGTTGTATAGCAACGAATCATTGCTAACATTCCAAGATGATTAAGGGGAAACTAAAGAAGGAATGAAAGGGATGGGAATAATATGGCACATCTATACTAGTTACAATTATATGGTTGGGACAAGGAATGAAAACCTTTGAGGAGCAATTCATCAGCTGTAAAGGTAAAGAATTTTGACAAAATTGACAATGTGACCCATGACGAGTATTGCATCCAATTGCAATAGTTCTCAATTGCTTATTGGTTAGAGCAACAAGAAGTAACCATGCTCACATTGTGACAATAGCCCATGAATTTTTGACCGCATGTAGAAATCATTGTAACCATGAAGAATGAAGGGATGGGATACCAAAGAAGAAAAAAATGACAACATAATGGAAAGAATGTGGTACATTCACAGTAGTTAATATGTCCTAACACAATTGACAATGTAAAGAGTAGGATTAATGTCCAATTTTGACATCAACTTGGAAATTTGTGACCACAATGACAATGATGTACATCCAAAATGATTGTTAACATTGTAACTAATAAACAGGGGAGGGAATACCCACTTTGTCATAGAAAATTCAAACTCCGTATGCAACACAAAACTCATTATCAAACCACATAGTGTAGTTGTCATTGAACGGTAACATGTCCCTCTACTCTACAAGCATCTTGTTGAATCCTACAAGGTTGTTAGATTCCCAATCGTAACCAAAAAAACATGAAATGCATACACTCCACAAGGCCAACCATTGGGAGAGGAGGCGGGTAACTCGGCACAATGAATTGTTGAATAACCATGGACTCAACTTTTGTTGTGAACAAAATTTGGGGAGTTGCACGCTCCACTTCAATTTGAGACAATTCTTTGTTTTTTGTCTGGTTCTTGGTCATGTTCCTTGGTGGTGGTTGTTGCAAACCTTTTATGAAACTTGTCCACAAGAACCTCCCTCTCCAAGTTCATCTTCCAACACAATGTCCATGACATCAGTAACAGGCCGGAAGTTGGTTACATGGTCCACAATCATGATCATGAGGTTTTGTCTGTGTAAATTGGTGGTTGACGTTGTCATTCCACCAAGTGGTGTGGGGACGTATTGCAACTAAATGTAGTAAAGTTTGCACCATCCATGTTGTTTACGGTTGTGTAGGTCATAGCTAGGGCATTGTCTAGGTTTGGACAATGTGAGCCCAAAAGCATGTGCCCACATGTGTTTTAAACTAGAATAGATTAGGGCTTGAGTTGGGATTTAAATATGGTTTTATTTAAACATAAAAAGAGTGTTGTCCTTACGTGTTGTGTGGAATTAAGTTAATGCACTTGTTTAGGTACGAGTTAACAGGAACTCGTGAAATCCAGTAGAATCTACCAATAGTTGGGAGATGTATGAAGATTAGCTAGTAGGTAGTGAGTACTGTGGTTAAGGTTTAGGCAGGAAGTAATTGTTCAATTTAGGATGATGGCTAGTCGGTTTAGGGAGACAACAAGGGGACGCCTCGGAGAGGATGAGACCTGGATTTCCGGTCAGCCAGGGGGCCAGGAGTGCTCGGGACTGGGAATGTTTTCGGCCAGCAGAGGAACTCGGGATTCAGAGACATGGGGTAAGGGAGACACAGGTGGAGGGCTGCCGCTCTCGGAGATTTGGGGGGCCGCAAGAAGGCAGAAGGTGTAATGTGAGGGATCAGGGCAAGGGCGATGAGGGGATGAATTCCCAAAAAGGAGAAGTGCGATTAAGCACCGAGGTACTGAGATTTAATTAGCGGCAGGGCAACATAAGGGGAAGAGAGATCTCCAATGCAATGCCATAAGGGGGGGTTGACTGAAATGGGTTTCGGGTGAATCCTGACTCCCGAATGGCGGAGCAGACCGGGGCGCTCTCGGTGGCAGGAATTAGGAGGTGAGGCAGAGTGCCAATGTGGAGAAGGGAGAAGAATGAGGAATCCAACCTCACTGGATCCCCGAACCCACTGAATTGGGTGTAAGGCTCCGAAGGAGTGGGAAGGAGGCCGCCTCAGGAGACCTGCTGGATCATGCGAACTGAAGGGGGAGTGAATCCGACAAATGTAAATTCTTGGAATGTGAGGGCATACAATTGCCATGCAGAACGGGATCAACGAGCGGAGCTGCTACCAATAGTTCGGACGGGGCGGAGCTACTCTGGCTTTGGGATTTCTACAGCCACCGAATGCAGGGATTCAGTCAGGTGCTACCCCTGGGGGAGGTTGTGCAAAGGAGGAAGAAGGCTGAAGTTGGCTCGGAAGGGAGCACTCTGACAATGTCGAACTGGGAGGCAACTGGAGGCCGAGGATTGCAGGTTAGAGAGGAGCCACCTCAATCTAGTACCGAGGCCTGGGCTGCGGAGGCACGAGTCCTAAGAGGCTCTAGGGGAAGGGACTGACCTCTCAACTGAGACAGAGGAAGGGAAGCCGCAGCCTTCGTGCCTGCACCCAGCAGAGGAATTCGGTGGATGTAGGCCTAAGGGAGGGCTGCTACAGTGGGAAGTGGCCCTGGCGGAGAGGTGGCTGGATCGGCTTGACTCAGTTCTGTAGAGGAGACCAACATTCTTAGAGGAAGGGATAGCTGATACAGTGGGAAGTGGCCCTAGCCGAGAGGTGGCTGGATCGGCTCGACTCATTTCTGTAGGAAAAATCAGAATTCTTAGAGGAGGGGATGGATGTAGGGGTAGTGTAGGATAGGGGGTAGTTAGGTGTACGGCACAGGATACTGTTGTACACCATAAGCATTGGTGAATGCTATAGTGTGGTGTGGTGATTCCATTATAAAAAGTGTGTGCACATTGACCTTATTTAATCGCGTGTTTACCAATGTGATTGGGGAAGAATGTGACGGATTAACATAACTGTGCGAGCGGCTAGGCCAACCCCGGACACCGATGCTTAAGGGGGTGGTGGTCTTGAGCTCACAGACAACCACAGTGTGCCTACAATTTAGATATGTTGTGTTACATGGACAATTGTTGTTTGTGTTTCCATCATCATAGGCACAATGCTTACGTGGGTTACATTTGTTGCAGGCACAAATGCATTTTTGGTTTGGACGGCAGCAACCTAGGTTGACAATGTTTTGCAAGAAGATTTCTTCCTGCTATTCTCATTGCCACTGGTTTTCTCCTTTGAAAAGGTCATCCAACATTTATTTGCCATGGCTGCAACATTGTCATCATTGTTAGAAGATAGCTCCTCCAGAAGCTTAAGTTTGTTGGAGAACTCTTTGCCACGGTATATGTACAATGCATCCAAGCGATCCTCCTTTGAATCAGTTGTGCACTAGACTATCGCATTGACTGCCTCCTCAAGAAGTTGGATGTAAACAAGTGGCATGACCCACTGCTCCACAAAGAAGTTATTGCCCATGTTCACACAATATTGCACCAATCCTTCCCGAGTAAGAGCGGTGAGTAACTTCTTCGAGTCGTTCGTTACAATCATGGTCACAATTGTAGTAAAGGTTGTGACCCATGTAACCGTGGGGGGGGGCTAGGAAGGCTCCCATAGGCACTAAAACCACGCAAGGCATAACCTTAATTATTTGCTTAGGTTTTGTAACCATTGTAGGACATCCATGAACACATGGAAGATTGTGTTGTTTCAAACTTGATCAACTCATCAAGACATTATCAAGGGGTTGTGGTTTTTTTTCAAAAGAACTCATGCCGATTCTCGGGGGGGGGGGTAGTCATTGGTTGGAGTAGCAATATATGTGCGGACAAATGATAGGGTATTTTAAAAACATGGGGGAAATTTTTTATAATTGGACTTAAAAGTAATATAGGGTATCAAAAATGGCACTGGACATCTTTAAAGTACTATAGGGTATGGAATAATAGGGAATTTGGAATTATAAGTAATGCAAGCCAATTTTCTATTAACCCAAAGTAGAAATTTACATAATGATAGCATGTGAAAAAAAAAATTGAAAGTAATACCCCCCTATAAAATAGTGGTTGTTCGCACCTATATCCTTAACTTTCTAACACACTAGCCCCCCCCCCCCCCCCCCCCCCGAGTGCCGATTACATAAGAAGGACCATGAACCCTAAATCACCAAATCCTCCCTAATATTGTCAATCTCTTGATTGCACACATACCAAGGAAGCAGCTTGGATTATTTAACATTGGATGGAGCATCTAAACCATGAAAGGGGTGCAACACATGACCTAAACTAGGAAATGTAATCGTAACCATGCTCCAACCTTACTCCTTAAATGGACGTAACCGCGGAGGATGTATCCTTACATTGCATCACGGTACGTTTGTAAACATGGGGTTCCATGTAACCAAGTGTAGATGTGAGAATGGATGAATTGGCGCTCGAAGCCAACATGCGTGATGGGTTACATATAGGCTCACGTAACTACGAAAGGTTATGGAGGTTACAAGGGTCATTCATGGTATGGGGAGGCCAACCAACCCCCCCCCCCCCCCCCCTTCTTCCAAAACAACAACAACAACAACCAAAAAAAAAAACCATGGGAAAGAAAGCCAAGGAGGAAGCCTCCATAAGGAAAAGAATGTCATGGCAAACGAGTAAAGCAAGGCGTTTCCAGAGGGGCCAACAATTAAATTTCATGGCCCACATAATGTGAGGGGGATAGTGTCCTTACTAAATTTTTGTATTATAAGTTTTCATATCATAAATAACTTGGTATTCAATATCTCCATCTTGTGCGCAACACAATCATGGAACCAAGCATGTTCAAATAAGACCGAGGCCCTTCGTGTTGGATCCAACTATATAGATGGTAGTGCCAAATATTATACTAAGCTCCCTATTTCATCTTTACATGTGCTAAGATATAGTTTCCACACGGGGATACAAGTGGGTTGTGGTGAATGTGAGCATGACACATGAAATTTTTTTAGGGGAAATTAATTAGTTTGTACTAGAATAGGGAGCCCTCTTCAATAGTGAGAAATTAGATTGGCATATGCTAAAACTTTAGAATATGATTATTATGGATAAACATTTGATGTGCTCCACATTAAACCCAGGTTTTGGATATTGTTGTGGAGTCTTCGATTTTAATGTGTTCCCCACTAACTATAGACTCTGATGTGGGTTTCCAATAGTCAAAACTAGTGCAAAACTCCATTTTGCATTCAAAGTCTATTCATCCCATTGATGGTTTATAATCAAGTAAGCTATGTAGTCTTTCCAACTTCACATCAATCCACTCTACAACACATTTTGTTCTTGATGCAGATTGGGAATTGTCTCACCTAGTTCGGTCACGATAGGGCGGATCACAAAGATTGTTGGTTCAATTTTCTAAACATAGTTGAAAAGCAAAACTCATAATATGTGAACGCAAACATTTTGTCTCCTCTTGAAACGATCACACAAGCCAAGCGCCGAGACCGTGAAATTGTGAGAGCCCAAAAGAAAGTGTAGAAAGGCTATCGCAACACACTTCCAAAAATGATGTAGTGTGGTCACATGCCCTCAAGTGTCGTGTGAAGTCACATGTGATGAGGCCCTCGACCAAATGCTATTTCAATGAATTCTTATTCATGCAGGTCCTCACACACGATAAAATATATAATAAATCAACGGCGGTGAGATTTTGGAGTGCCATGGTCTCCCGGTTTTGTGTTAGGTCTACCATTAAGAGGTGGTTTTTTAAAATATTTCAGTGTAGAAATCTATGCAAACTTTACATCCATATTGCATTCACTTACTCCAATGGTCCATCATGCATAGTGTGAAGCAAACTTGGACCAATGCCACCTTTTCCACCAATGAAAGTGCTTGAAGTGCGATGGTCACGAGCCCTCAGTCTCATGTGTGAAGTGACCTTCATTGTGGTAACTAGGATACTTCACGTGGTGTCTACAATTCAAACACATACTCCAATTTCATCGTAACATGTGTGTTTTTCGTGTCCGCTCTTAAATACAAGCTTTGGCCAAACCTTGCCAAACACCTCAAATTGGTCCTTAGTTTTGGGTTCAAAATTGGACCAGAGCTTAAAATTCGGAACCTCAAATTGAGTGGAGCATTTTCTTGATGATTTGGCAAGAAAGTGGTGCCATGTCACTTCGTTTTCTCATCATCTGGACATAGGCCGTAGTGTAAACTAATGTCTCCAAGCATGTGATGATTGGATGAACATGAGAATCTTCAATGTGATAAATGAATAAGGGCCACTTCACACACAAGGTTGAAGGCCCTTGACCATGGCAATGTAAGAGCTCTCATTAGTCGAAAAGGCGGAGACCGTCCAAGTTCACTTCACACTAGGAGGTGAAGGCCTAAAGGTCCAAAGAAAAGTTCGTGGATGAAAAGTCTACATGGAGTCCTACATGGCTGGTTGTGGATAAGGGTGCATGGTCTACCGGAATTTGCGTCAGGCCCACCTCCAAGAGGTGGGCTTGACGCAAATTCCGGGAGACCATGACTTTTATAATATGTTTTCCAGTAGGACACATTTCAGGACAAACTACATGGCAGATTCCATGGCAGATTCCATGACAGACAACCATCACCAAGTAATTATCTTAAACTAATAAACTTGGAGACATATTATATTAAACCAAATCCTACCCTCTTTTTCCGCCAACAAAATATGCAATGGTCCCACAACATGGTTCATTCTCACTTCACACTATGCTTGAGGGTCCAAGACTACATGAAATGACTTTCCCAACACCCATGGTACGGCCTTTGGATGAGAGTCAAGGGTCCTCACCATTACAAGGTCACGGCTCTTGGCTCATGTGTGAAGTGGCCCTAAGACATTCACACGAGCTCCAAAAACCACAAGGAAAGTGGATGTTGCATCGATTTGGGATTCGCTTACCACCATGTACTACTATCCGTGTGTTTCATATCCTCAAAGAAGCGGGCTCGTTGGAGAAAGTAACCGTTTTAAGACCCACATACATCACACACACCGTAACCTCTCCTCGTAAGGGGGAATAGCTTGTCGGTCTTTAATTTGGCCCCTTGGGTTCAATGCACGCAGCATGAGATATTTGGTCTCCAATGCCCGGTCTAGTTATCCCGTAAGTTAAAAGGCGAGGGGGGGGAGGGGGGGGGGGTGAAGGCCCCACCGCAAGAGGCGTGTGCCAGGTGCATGCCCAATAATGAGAGGGAAGCTTCCTCCACACCGCAAGAGCCAAAACACCCCCTACTCTATATATAACCATCCCAAGCCCCCGACCTTAAATATGCAACTTGGTATATCATACGACGGTACCCTTAAACGTACACTATGTTCTACACTTTACGCTAAATAAATAGGTATGTCCTACACTAAATACGGTATTTGGTGTCACTTGCTATTCGAAGTTACACGGTCCGATATCTCGATTTAGCATTCATGTATTATTTTACCCAGTAAAGATGTTGGTGTTCTGTAATATCCAAACAACCAATTCCGACCTTTGTTGGTAAAAAAAACACAACAGTTCTATAATGAATAATTGTAGTGTTGCGTGATTCCGTATAGTAAATGACACTAAACGTCATGTTTAGTGTCACTTTACTTAATGTGACTTGACGATTCCTTTTCTGTTGGTTCAAACTCGGGTGTGGAATGTGGGTGTGATGTGACGAACCATGGCATGTTAGGAGGTGCATCTTGTCTTTGGTATGATACCGTACCAGTTGTTGTTCTACGGTGCCAACAAATGCTCGTGACCTAGGCGTGTGAAGTCCACCAACCTCGTGGCTCCCGAAAAATTCCGAGGCCCGATTTCCATGTTCCAAAAACAAAAGACACGATAACACTCATGGCCAAACCCCGGTAGGGCTGAGAATAAACAAAGCGACTCTTTCAACATGTGGTTACTCCCGGGAGAGGCAAGCTATACAAGAATGTAACTACGTTGTTTATGGTATCTAGTGTCATTTACATTTTGGAGTTACACTATGATACAACGTTTTACTGTGAATCTCACTTTTTTTACCAACAAAGGTCAAATTGGCACTACATAACATTAACATCTTTACTTGATAAAAAGATACATCAAGAACAAAATGCTATAACAATGCGTAACTCTGAATATTAAGTGACCTTCGATACCATAAACGGTGTACTCCGTATGAAACTTAGGGGTTTTCCTTTTCTTTCTTGTTACACATAATTTTGAAATAGTATTATTACATATTTAGAATAATAATTTATTAATTTTTATTATTAATTATTTTGTTAAAAACTGAAGGCACTCTATATGGACTCGTGAGGATTCATCTATTGATGTTATACTTTGACACAAAAAAGGATTGACATCGCTAATTCATAAGAACTAGATGCATGAGGTGTGTAGGTGTTAAGTGGCTCATTGATTTTCTTGTTCTCCATCCTCTATTGATAAAATTTACATCCTTGAGGTGTATTGCTTTAGCAAACATATGATGAAACACCAACGAAAACCAAATTGAATAGTTCATTTCCCCTTGATTACCATAACACCATAGCAGGTTCACCACCTGCCGCACGAATATTTATTTTTTTTGAAAAAATAACGTTCACGTTCCAAAAATAGTTTTTTTTGAAATTCGCCTTCTCATTTATTGGATTAAAAATCATTCGTGTTTAGGGTGGGAAAGATGTGCAGAAATTTCATCCTAATTGTATTTTTCATCCATTTATGGCGGCCCAACTTGTTTAAACCTAAGTCATTACCCTAATCCTGATTTTTTGTCTTTTGGTTTATATCACAGTATAATTTGAGAGTTATTCGTTTCTCTTTGCCTGTAATTTCTGTTTTTTACGTTTTTTTTTTTGGGAATTATTTATGAACGAACCTGCTATGGTGTTACGGTAGTCATGGTTATTGGAAGTGCATGATTGTTGATTCCTTCTTTGAATGCATTGGTCCTCCCAATGCAAATTGTGTTCATGGGTGAGTGTGGAGTAGTTAATATAATCCGAAGACAAGGTCCGGTCTCTTTTAACCCTCTATTGCTCATGGGTGCATTCTAGTGAACTTCAAATTTTCATATCATCCTTGATGTTGAGGGCATTAAAGCTCATTGTCATCAACATTTGTTTAGGATCGGCCACTTGCATGTACAAGCCAAACTTTGTAACGAAGGTGTGGGAAGAAAAATATCATTATTCCAACAAATTTCAGAAGATTTACAATGGTCACAAAATTGAAGTTGTCAAGCTGGGCCACAAGTGAAACCTTCTTTCTAAATTTGGATGATGGGATGGATATAGATAACGGACTAAAATATACATACATGTACAAAAGTGGGAAACCTACGTGTGAGAATTTGAAGATTGAAATTAAATATCATATGTCTCTTCTAGAGGTGGTCAACATTCATTGATCATACGAAGGTGACTCACTCATTGAACTTGAATGCCATCTTTGGAGCATGTTGGCTTTGTGTTGTTGCCCAAATTGCTAAACATAGATAATTCTTGCAAGGGGAACACTTATGGGCAAGAAAATTTGGCTCCTTGCTCAAGTCTTGGTGACTTTCTACGAGGATCAAATTCATAGCGGCCCATCGTTCTCCTTAGGGCCGGTTTACACTACGGTGGAGAAGGCCTCCGGTCGGTCAAGAATGCTTGGCCAAGACATGGTTATATGAGGCAAATGGTGGATGTGCCGGAGAAGAATTAAAGGCAATAAAATATCTCTTAAGGAGTCTTGACCAGTTGAAGTCTAAACACCTAGAGGAGAAGTCCACCGGTGAAGAGATTTTTTTGTGATAAAAATCCATAATTCTCTACATTCACATTGTATCAAAAGATTTCAACAAGAATTGTGTTCATAAGAATTGTGTAATATAATGTTCAATTTTATTCAAAAGATAATGAAAATTGCCAAATTGCCAATTGTCAAGTTTGGCCCATGTAGGAAATAAATGTCTCCTTGGGTGTTTAAGAATGAAGAGGGGAAAACCCATACACATTGGACAAAGCACTACTCTTTGGTATTATTTAAGACATGCTCTCCTCTTAATCATCCTCGTCAATTTCTCTCTTCTTATCTTTGATCTTCAATCATGGATAATCGAAAAAGAGAGATTTTGTGCTCTCTTATGATCTTTATGGTTTTGAAGTATTTTATCGTTTCAACTATGGCGATACAAAAAACCATCATGTATCACCATAATGCTTCAATTATGATGATGGCATATTTTTGGTTTGGGAGCAAGGAGAGGGTGGTGTGGAAATTTGACCGGCCAAGTGGATATGTGTCACAATTTCTTCTTGGATCATATAATGCAAAAATGTTCAAAGATCGTGTATGGATGAGTAAGCATGTTTTTATTTATTTATGTCATTTGCTTGGACCCATGTTGAGCAAGAAAGATACAAAATTAAGACTTTGTATTCCAATAGAGTGAGAGAGAGAGAGAGAGAGAGAAGCTTGCCAACACCTTAGGTTTGTAAAAAAACCAGATCTGAAATCTACGGTCCATATCTGTTTTTGAAAATTAATTTTTAATTGAGTTGGGCTTCTCCGGCCTCTTGAGGCCGGACAAGAAACTCCTCCTCCGGAGAAGCCCAACTCCAAAAAGTGCCGCCATGTAGGCGGCCATGTCATTTTATCATCCATGAGAAAAGTTCACCACCATTGTTTTCTTCACCTAGTGTAAACACCCACCGGTCAAGAGTTGCATTTTCGACCAATCACAATTGAGAAACGCCCTTTTTTTCATGACCGGTGGACTTCTCCACCGTAGTGTAAACCGGCCCTTAATATCAAATCGAAGTCTAACATGATTTGCGCCTATCTTGTCTTGAATACATAAGAATCACTATGCCACGGAGGAGACCGGGATGATGACATAAGATTATGATTTTAGGTAGATGGGTCTGAAGTGGCTTGTTTTCTTAATCAAACCCCTATGTTCCATCGGTAAGTGGTTTGGTGAGGATCAAAGAGAAAACATCATAAAGACACGTGTTTGAAAAAGAATGGACTATGTCTTCGAATATCAATAACTACTCTACACACAACAATGAACACAATTGGGAGGACCTATGTATCTAGTCAATAAATTAACAAATACACACTTATGATAACCATAACTAAAATAGGGGTGGCCTGGTTTTCAATATGGTTTTGGCATATGTTTCATCGTAGATTAGCTAATGAAACACGAGAGTTGTTGTGTAAGTCTAACCAATAGAAGCTGGAGAACATGAAAAAACGATCCAAATAACACCTACAAAACTAAGAACACTCACTTGGCAACATATGACCCCTCAAGGCACCGGGGGCCATAAAGGGTTAAATACATATCTTTTTGGTGTCTATTATGCCATAGTCATGTAACCACACACTGATCAAACATATGTGTTCCAATAAATAAATAAACAAATAAAAACAACCAAATAACACTTGCATGCCGCATCGTAGATAGGCAATTTGAAAGGCAATGAGATTACGGACACCCATGTCCTTTCGGGAGTCATAAGCATGAACTATATACACTTTAAATTCCCTAATATCATGCTTATGGCAACCAAAGTGCACGTGATATCAAGGGCTAATGCAGTGGTAACATGAACGCGTGATATTGTGTAGCTTGTGACACCATGGCATAACACAAAGGCAACATTGCGATAACGATAACGATCACAATGTTACGCATGCAAACACGTGGTTTGAATTCTTCAATGGTTTACTCTAATGTCGAAACCCATGACATGGGAAATGTGATAACAATGATTGTAATTTAAACAGGACATCCGTTTCCTAGAGTTTAAGGACATAAGAGAAGGAGCGACACTAATCAAGGCGGTTGATATTATGGAGTTTATAGAGTGTATATATGTACACTCTAAACTCCGTAGTATCACACTTGTGGCAACCAAAGTACACATGATATTACGGAGTTTTGTAGTGGCAACATGGATGCATGATACTATAGAACTAGTGTAGCATTTGACATCATGGAATAACACAAAGGAGATGTGAGGGCAATTTGAATCCGTTCCCCCGTCACCTACGTCAGCGTGGCCCACTCCACTTGCCCTTCCCTGACGATGCAACAGGTGCATGCACCAACATTCAACAAGTGGCAAAAGAAGAAGAAGAAGATGCCACTCCACATGTAGACACACGGCGCAATACAAGGGTGTGAGTTGACTTCTTGGGTGGTTTGCACTGACGACAAATTCCGTGATATAAGGGAGAGAAATGTGAGAGTGTGGGGTGAGATTTGAAGCACGAACATCCGTTCCCTAGGGTTTCGGGACATTAGAGAGTGTGTGACATTACGGAGGTCGATATTACGGAGTGGAGGGTTGTAGAGAGAGAGAGAAAGAGAGAGCGAGAGCGGGATCGGTGTTGTAGGTGTTGTGCGGTAGGAGTCATAAATAGCAAGGACTTGGGAATAAGGAAGAGTATAAAGGGTGGTGACAGGGAAGCACCTCCCCCAGGCTTGGCCATGCTTCCTTATCTCCCAATGCTTGTGTCACTGGCCCACCACAGCCGTCCATTCTGAGATGAGAATCTCCATAGCCCACAAGCAGACGATGTGGCACGAATGTCGCCATGTGGTCGCTTGCTAGTGTTTATTACATACCCAAAAAAAATAAAACATAAAAAATAAAAATAAAGAAGGGGATATTATTACGTGGTATGCATACAAAAGGCGGAAAATCCCTTCCACAGCCACTTTCCGGTTCCGTTCCGGAGTGTGTGGATGGGTAAAGTAAGTTCCATGGTACACCGAGAAAGTTCGAAATACCATACCCCGTGAAAGTAAGGTGATTTGCATTGAAGTTTTGGTCTGACAATCATGTAATAATTTTCCAAGATAGATGAGAAGGATTCATGAAGAATTCAAGTTGTTTCATATTTTTCTGCCCTATACAAAAAAAATGCTACAATTTTTTGAAAGTTGTCTGAACCCCTACTCGTTCACTGGATTCTTCCTACACCGAACACGGTAATCCGCATTTTCCATACGGAACATCGCCTCGGTTACCTCGTGAGTACGTTAACACTTGACTTATGTTGGCTACGCTAAGTTTACACGCGTTGAAGTTGCCGCCGAGCCATGATCGGTTTTAGAAATGGCACTTCACCATTACGACGGCGGTCTAGTGCACGGCTAGAGGGTGGTTATCGGGTTATGGTATTTCTACCTTATGGTGTTCAGTGTCACTTACCATTGGGAGTTCGCACACGGCTTGTATCTTGTCTATGTGACTTATTTGATCTTTGTTGGTAGCAAATGGAATCTACGGCGAGAAGTTATAGACTTGTGTGTGTTTTTCAAATAGTAAATGACGCTAAGTACCTTAAATGGTGTACATTGATTATCCCTTTAAGAGTATGTTACTATGTGGAGTTACGCATCATGCTATAACTATTTAACGAGGATGTGGTATTTTACCCAGCAAAGTCATGTATGTTTTGTAATGTTTGAACAACCTATTGAACTTTCATTAGTAAAAATTGAACCCTTGAGGAAGACGTTATTTCATTGTGTAATTGTGAATAGTAACACACACTAAATGAGATGATCAATATAGTAATGTAAACATGCGGATAACAACCAAAATCGTCTACACTAAACAATCCTATTAGCGTGGGCCACGCTAACTTTATGATAAAGGTGGGAAACAATGTGGAGTTCAAGACCTTGAATCTTCCACTAAGACTTCGTGAAGATGTCCGACTAACAACATTGCATATTGGTAACATAACAAAAGTAGCACAAAACAAATCAATCGCCCTCATTAACTCTTACTATGAGAAATAACATGACCATTAAAACTCAATGTAGCCCACAATATTATAATTATTTAGCGTTTTCCACCTTCGGTGATAATGGTGGGAGTCCAACTCAAAGAGGTGGGCGACTAGGCTGCCCCCTTCCAGTGGTTCGCCCTTCCCTGCGAAGGCCATTGCACTCCGACACTCTAGGGAACTAGTGATTTTGAAACCATCTTTATGTACTTTAAGTCCTATGAGCCATTTGGCTTCACGGTCTTTAATCTCAAATTCATTTCATTACCAACAATGCACCCAAAATTTCGATGTCATTTTATTTCCGAGGTCAACATTTGGTGTTATTATTAGTGTGTATCAACTCAATGGACAAAAAAACCATTCAATCATTCATTCATTCATCCATTCTATTATTATTGCTTGTTTATTGTCAATAATACTAGACACAATAAACCTCATATTGGGCAGCCAACTTCATGTGGGAAATAAGTGCTTTCTCGTGGTTGTACGAGCCAGTGTTTTTAGCAATAGGTACACTAATTTCATTATTAAAATAACAGGGGAAATTTTAAAAAAACCCCCAAAGCACAAGTCACACAATGTCAAAGATTAATTAGGTAAATAGTAAGATAAAGCATTTTGCCCTTGATTCAAGGTACCATTGTGCCTACATGACCATTTGTACATGCTCCTTACAAATGTATCGAAGCTACTTATTAGATTCAAGATGTATTTAACAATTTTGCAAACATTTTAAATATTACACATCCTATATTGTGCCTGGGCTAGATCACATCTTCATTTAGTTGGGCCCCACGCCTCCTTCATTGCCTGGTCTTCGTGCCCACACCTGCATGGGAACTCTTGCCCGTTGGCGTGATAATACCCGGTCACTTAAGCCATTGAGCTCCTTTGGCATGTGAAGGAACTCCATTAAGTTAGTTAAGTTAGTTAACTTGGGGATAATGGATGTGATGTCGACTTGGTTATTTGTAATTTTGATTGGTTATAGTCACATTGGTTCCCAATGAGGCAGAGTTCCCATGCATGTGCCGGCAAGAAGACCGGGCAGTGAAGGAGGCGTGGGAGGAGTGGGGCCCAACCGAATGAAGATGTGATCTAGCCCGGGGCCTATATTGTGAGGTATGCTTTTATAAAAGGGAAGGCTTTTAGGTTAAGTAGTTGGCCCCACTTTCATGGTTGGATATTTTGTTGTCACCCGCTCAACTAATGTCAAACCCCATGCAACAAACAACAATTGTTGGCCTGCGTTTTTTAACGAACAAACTTTCAATATTGCACAAGTTACCGAATCCTTGGTTTGGCCATGTTGTCGGTTTGCTTTCATTGATTTAATCATATTTATGTTGAGTTTTGTTCATTGTGTGAAGATCATCCAAATGTCCAATGGGCCAATAATGCACCCAATTTTTTTGATGCTAGGGTGCAACACCCTAGTGTTGAGTAATGTTATGAAAGAGAAAGAGAAACTAAGATTATATGTGACAATGGTGATCATATACATACATACATACATACATGTATGTATGTATAAAAATCTAGGTCATTTGTACAAACTCACATCTCTACATGTACTCGTCCGAATGGAAACAATGCAATTGAAATAATACTTAAGTTAAAAAAGGTATTCTTTGCAGATTATTCATACCACATGTGTTCATAGGGTACTAAATAATCTCCCTTTATAAATGTGAAACATAACAAGTAACATGTATATGCATGCACAATAAGCTTTTAAAAAATGGTCATTTGTATATGTACCATTGTTGACCATTCAGGTATAGATAACTCAAATAGATCTTTACCACGATTGGACCACAATAGAATTTTTTGCTTTGATCTTTTTTTTTAGCACATCCCTTAAATTCTATGAGAATGGACTTGAGTCCTTGGAAGGACATTTGTAGCCTTTATCTTGCTCATTCATGTTGTTTGTTCCCACCCGTTCCCATGCCATTCTCTTCAATCCCTCAACATTGAGAGCATGTTCAGAGGCTCTCTATCCTTGCCAATAACACAACAACCATGGGTTGGCTATAAAAGATGGCCCAACCGTTCCCCATAATTTTTATATTAGGACCGCTTTACACCTAGAGGCCGGGCCAATTCGTCGTGTAAGAGGCTTGAAATCCTCGCTTATGATTGGCCAAAAGGTTGAAGTCGGCCCCAACTCCTTTACACCTAGAAGCGAGGCCAATTTGGTGGTATTAAAATTTTAATCAATAAATGCATGGTCTGACACAACCTGAGCTTGTTGAGTTGGGTACACCCAAAATGAAGGCCAATGTCATATTTCAATTCTTAAAAACTTTACTGTAATAAAATATGATTTTTTTTCAACAAACCGTATCCATTGGATTATGCTAGATCCATGTGGAAATTCAAACGGTTCTATGTTGGATTATGCTAGATCCATTGAATTGTGCTAGATTTATTGAATCGGCCTAGCTTCTTGGCCCTAAAGCCTTTACATATGGGAAAATTGGCCCCCATTACAATCTCATCATAATGTGTAGTTGAGGCTGGCCTCCAACCCAAAAAAGGCTGAAATTTCATGCAATCAACCTCAAGGGGAATTGGCCCGGCCTCTAGGTGTAAAACGGCCCTTATTGTTTCCCAACCCTACAACGAGTGCCCGGGCTCCAACCCCGAGGCCATATTTCGGGGTTGCATTCAACTCCTCAAAACCTAGTCAAGGCATCCAACAACTTAATCCTAGCTCAAAGGGACCCCACATCCCCCTCATGAATAACTTGCTTTGACCTAAGTTGTAGGCCGCCTATGCCTTGTTGGCTCCATGTAGTTGAGTTGGCTTGGACCCACTTCAAGATGGCACCGCACGCACCCACATGGCCTTCACAATACCACGGTTTACAATTAGTATTGAGCAAGACACTTAGAATTGGCGACACTAAATATCATAGTTAGTGTACTTATGTTGTTTGGGTGAAAGATGATACACCCGGTAACCTATTATAGCAATGCGTAACTCTAAACGGTAATCTAAACTACTTGGACACTTTAGTGTAGTGGTGAATAACTAGGCGTGGGAGATGGGAAAAAGTAGTCGATAACATGCACTCAACATGGGGTGTTCAAATTTGGAAAGCTCGAAATTCAATAGATTTCCTATTTGGGTTGCCAAAGCATAGTCCGAAGGAACTAGGCAGTTGCTTCACATGACTGTGCTATATACACCTAGGCGGCTTCAATGAAATTTATATGATTTCATAAAAGTGCCAAAATGTATATAATTTATTATTTTAGGAACTGCCAATTCGTATTGGTTTTTTTTTTTTTGGAAAACATCAATTCTCAAGTTTGTTGGTTTAGTTTATGAAATTTTAAAATTCTTAGATTTGAAACGGGCCATGTAGGACAATACTTAGGGTTGATTCACACTATGGCCGTCCAAGTTGAGAGGTCATGGAATTGAAAGGTCAAACTTTGTTGAGAGTCCAAAGAAATGGGCTGAAAATAGCCAATAAAATACATGAATTGGAGCCTTTCAGCCAACCATAGTGTGAAGCCTCCAAAGGCCAAGCCCAAAGTCCAAAGGAAGAAGGAGCATCCCACTTTATTCCTTGCCCAAAACAACGCTTCCAATCTAACGGCCAAGATCTTGTCTTTCTTTTTCTTTTTCTTTTTCTTTTTAATGAAAAAAATCAACGGCCTCTCGACCATAGTTTGGGTTTCCATTCCCGTCCGACCCAAACTTCCTTTGAGAGTCCGTTGCCCTTGTCAAAAAATATTGCCATGTACGCATTTTGGAAATCGACGGCCTTTGGACTTTGGCCTCTAAGAGTGAAGGGTCGAGAAGCCAAAATTCTTGGTTTCTAGCAATTTGATTGGTGGAAATCAACAACCTCTTGACCTTCAGCCATAGTGTGAAGCGGCCCTTAACAATGGACTGAACACACCAAATTAAGTGTATGACGGGGGACACTTTTAAAATTTATGTGAAGTGGGTCACACAACATTTGTAGCACCCAAACCTCAATAACCCCATCATTTCCCCACCCTACGTTTTGCATTCAAATGTTGGTTGGGGTGGCCTCACTCTATTACTTATCATCATGCAACTCACATATTGTGCACCATAGGTCACCCATACAATTATCCGCCACTTGAAGCCCCTACACCAAAAATCATCATACAATTTATAGAATTTACATATTGTAACAACATGTTTATTGCAAAAACTCTTAAGAGAAAAACCACAAAATATCAACCGCTCATCAACAGTGTCGCATTGAGAGGATGAAATTTAGCACCACATATGGTTTTAGTTGCAGATGCAAGAGCCTCAACTCACATCCCATCAATGAAAGAACTATAAACAAAACTTAAACCCCCTACCATGAAAATCAAAAACACATTTAAACAAATCAACATAATTGCCATACAATATATGCACATTTCATATTAGTTCACAATAGGCAGCTAGAAAATAGACAGCCTATCACAGACCTACACGATATGGCATAACTAAACACTTACAAATCCGATATACCCCTCCCCCATATAACGCCATCATGACTACCGCTACTGAAGGTCACGTACTACCGGTTACCGGTAAAGGCTATTGTCACTGATGTGGTGTTTACTCCCTTCAAAGGGTGAAGTAGTTTTACATCTAATGCCATTGCCCTAAGGTGTGGCCAAGGATGTTTTATGAACATAAACTCTATTCACTCTGGCCTCCTTCGGAGACCGGAGTTCTTCTTCTTCTTCATCATGCAACAATTTCCCCATCGTAACTAGGGTAGACAACGTAGAGATGGATGACATGTGGCATAGTGTTAGTGGATGAGCAAGCATGATGGCACAACGAATGAGCACGTATATCAAAACCCACAAATCATTATATCCAAGTCTTGTGTCAAACACCTATAATCTATACGATATTGGACTACCACGATTCCCAATGTGTCACGTGACTATGGTACATTTTATGTTCATTTACCATAGATTTCAAGAATATTAATGCATGTTTATGATCAATGTGTGCCACATGCTTGTCAGTGCGGATGTTTTTAATGATTGGTGTCAAGTGTTGATATTTTCATGCCAAATGCCAATACTTTAAGTGAATAGTGTCAAGCGCCGAGATGAAGAGTGCTTCCTGGATCTTTTGGTGGCACTAATTCATAATGTAAAGGAATTTCGTATTGCTTTCACTAATTTCTCACCCTCACTTATTGAAGTATTTATTGTAGCTACTTCTACCTACATACCAACCTTTTTTTGGAGTATTATGAATTTTGATTGGTTAGCTTTAGGCAATCACAGATTGTTGCATATGTGGCTATTACAAACATGTTTATTTAGTATACATTGACAAAAATAACTTTATATTTTCACACATTGCCTATACATAGTGAAAGCAAGATTGAAATATATGGAAATATTTCTATATATATAAAGTAGTAGCCAAGGGCGATACATAAGCTCTTTGAGTCTAAAAAACAGTTATGAGGGCCTAGAGCCAAATCTCAAATTGGCAAAAAAACATGATTTTTTCTCATAGTTGGGTTGAGCATGAAGGGCAAACCTCGTGGCATATCAACTTTACATTGGCATTTGCTCGGGGAGGGGTGGAGCATTCGAGGTCATAAATCTTGCTCCCACAGGAGAATGCCTCCAACTCACAAGCACAACAAGCAAGCACATCGAAAGGCCCTAGATTGCATGCATTCCTCAAGCTTACAAAGTATAGTTCGAGGAATGTGTCGTGCTTCAACTTACCCCCCCCCCCCTTCCCCTTTTGAAGTGATTATGGTTGACATGGATTCAAGAAACACATTCAAGGTCGATCGCGGAGGGAGGGTTGGCCCCACAATTACCAAGAAAGTGAGATTCACCTTGCTTGCGGGGAGCAAGCACGGTCAAGTATACGGAAAAAGTGCTCCAATGTACTCAAACCATGAATTTTTGGTCAAACACCTAAAAGTAGTAGCAAAGTGTTGTTTAGTTCTGATTATTTTTTCAAGGTGCCCTCTATTGTTGTGTTAGGTGCTCAAATATAGAATATGAAGATGAGATCTTAAAAACTTATCCTTTAAAATAATGCTCAAAAGGTAATGGCAATATATGGATTTGGTCGTAGATTTCAAGACCTTAAATATTTTGAAGTTGGATTTATTTTTCATAGTCCTTGAATACATTCTAAACTTAAGGGCACCATTACAATTTTTTTTGTAGAAATACATCAATTTAATGTAATTTTATCATGTTTTAGGCAAATCTTAGACAATTATGTGTTCAATATAACTACTTGCACAATACTTGCTTTGTCTTCTAAAATATGTAGATTTTTCCTCTTTTTTTGTCAACATAAATTGCTTGGCTTTGTAGATTAATATGTTTTTTAAAGGTTTGTATTTTTTTATTCACAAAATTCAAAGTCAGTATATAATTATGAATCGGTTTCACTTAAACCTATGTAGGGTAATGGAGTTGTGTACTTGACCGTGCTTGCACCCTGCGCTCATACCAAACTGTGAGATCCACCTCGCATTTGACCACATCCCATGCTATACCAATAACATTCATAAGAACAACCACATATCACAACAAAACATACACGACATAAAACATAGGCGAGGAAGGGTTTGAGATTCCATGTTTGGCTGAGGCAATTGCACGTAATCAAGGTATGGGCCCTTGATTCCACCCCCTCCCCACCCCCAAAAAAGAACATCACATAAGTTCCAAACACTTTCACAACCACCATAGGACAATTGCTCACCGCTCCCCCGACTCCATTGTGGCGTGAAGTGCGCAGGTTCAAACCAATGTTGGATTGGTATATATGTGAATTGCATGGTATCAATAATCAACATAATAATGGTTTCAAAGAACCTATACATGGGTATTAATCACGGGGAGGTCACTTCATTGTCAAGTTGACACCACGTGCGGACAAAGTTTGCTACCCCTATATTACATGCCATATATAATTTTAAAATTTATGATATTTTTTCTACATATACATAACCATTGATAGTATCTTTTGTATATATTTTTGAAATTTTTAGTCATCTTTATTTGTTTAAGTAATTTTTTTAGTTCAATTATGTGTCATTCTAGTTAGAAACGGTATGTTTTATGAAAAAAACAAATCATCAAATTTAGTTACCACTTTTAACTATGTCATAGGTACTATGTGTATCTACTCATGAAAACAATTTGATAAAATTTTGACCCATTTTGGTGGTGCAACTTACCAAAAGAAGATTTTTTTTTGGTCGCACATGGTGTTCAACTTGACAATGGAGTGATCTCCCCGTTGTATTAAAATTTTAATACCAACCAGTTATTAATATTTGGTGAGTATGTGAAGGTGGGAGAATCTTTGTATACCCGACTTATTATTTGAGTCATAGCCATTTTGAATCATATTGGTACTAGGGTGATTTTACATGGGTATGAAAGTTCTTGCATGGTATATAGACCCGAATGGTATAAAAAAAATACCCTCGACTACCTATACTTTACTGATATCAAAAAGTGTGAAATCCTCATTATAGATACCCAAATGGTATTTTTTATTTTTTATTTAAAAAAAACGATACCAGTCCAACATTGGTACAAACTCCCCATCAAGGAATATAAAATTGGCAAGTTGTAACTAGGGAGTAATCAACAAAGAAATTGGTCACTAGTCACTTCAATTACAATCATTAATCACTAGCAACCAATGCACCTTCATCTTGGGTGATGAAACCAAACAGAAAGGTATTGCCAAAGGCGACGATGGACTCGTAGTCTATGACTGCTATGGCGACGAAGAGCTCATAGGCGATGAACAATGTGGTAATGAAGAGCCAAGGGAGGGAAAATTTGGATGCGGGAGATCTCACAAATGGTGATGAAACTCAAATTTGTTGGCAAGGAGTTGTGTCGCTAGCTACATGTAGAGGAGGACGACAATTGAAAGAAGACATGTAGGGCCTCTAGGTTAGTGGAGGGTGACACTTATGAAGCTTTGTGGCTCTAGATAGGTGGTGACCGGACTACTGACAACCCATGTCATTGTGTGAACCTGTATATTTTAACACAAGTTTTTCCCCAAATTTGTTTTGATATTTGGCCCCTTTCAGTCCTAAAAGGAGGTTGCTACATGCTTACTTGACACTCACCCACATGCATTTACATATTGACTTAGCTACCTATCCACCTACCTACCATCTAAGCATGGATGCACATGCCGTATTACTTAATGTCATGAGACGTGCTATTGAATTATACTTTACTGTAGGCTAGTAGCAAGTTGGGCATAAAATAATAATAAAACAACCAATCATTTTCCCTAGATTGTTGAGGCATATGGCCTAAATGGAAGGAGAAACATTCATCAAATTGTTTAAATATTAGGAAAGTTTGTGCATTGGAACAACTCAATCCAAAGTCGACAACTCACGTGCATTAACAACGCAACTTGTCACGCACGTTCACATGGAGTCAACTTAGCATTCAAGTGCCAGGTAGTGAATCTCTCAAATTCAAGAATGTAAAAAACTTAAGAGCATGCAGAGTTAGATTGTTTACAACCCTGATAAGCACATTGAGATAGCTCAACCTAAACCCTAATAACATTGTGTACTTAGCTGCCATGAATAGATAGAAAATGAATTACAATGCATGGATTTTTATGTAGTACATATTATGTGCATGATAAATAAATGCGCATATACATATTTGCCTAATTTTTCAGAAATGTTGTTATGAACCACCTAAACCTTTTTATGAACAACTCAGTTATCAAACATTTTGTGCCCAACTTGCTCTCAGCCTACAGTACTATGTATTCACCTTCCCAATATGAGTTAACAAAGACACCACAAAACTCTAGCCCAAGTCCATGACACAAAATTGCATACATGTGTACATGAACAAACGTTTATCCTTGGAGTATGGATGTATGAGAGATACTATGTATTAGGTAATCGTTTTATTGGAAAGGTTATCGGTGCAGAACCGGTTCCAATAAAACGATTACCGGACGTAACCGGTTGGCCGCTTTGTTGAGCCGCGCATGTGACCTAAACAGTGGGTCACCTGTCGTCTTCTTCAACATATCCGATTTAGATGATCATAACCGGCTGGGATGTCGAGGTTATCGTCTGCAAACCTGTGTGCTCAGAGCCAATCGTGTAGTGCCACCTCGGCGAAACAAAGCGACCAACCGGTTACGGAACATTCCCATGCAAAAGTGAAAATAATATGTTGATGTCATCAATAAATACGCTACCTAGTGGAAATGATACTACCAAATGTGTCATTACAGAACATTTTTCTTTTCACTTTTCAATGGAAATACACTACAACATTCATCTGCATGCATTAGGGGTTCTCAACGTGTGTGAGTGTGTATTAGTTTGTTGTAATTGTTTAAATACTAAAACGTTCGTTATTAATGATACAAATGATTACCGTAATATACCTGTAATTCAATGAGAATTTGGAAGGGTATTGAAAATGGATGAAAGTAAAATCACAATGGTCGTTAGATCATTCAACCATGTAAACCATGAAACCCGAATTGACATATGGAAAATTGCATGTAGCAAGTAGGTTGGTGATTGGAACATTTGGGTGCATGAGAGACGGAAGGTAGTTTGTGTGGGCACATGTAAGAGAGCAATCGTTTTCAAGAGGACTTCTTCTTTGCACTACACTGTTTATGATATTGAGTACTACATGTGAAGGGCCTAAACTAGATGCCTAGAGGTTTCGAAGTGTCACATTTGTTGATTGCCAATATGATATTATTTGTCAACATAAGTAACTTCTTAAGTGATAAATATTCACATTAGGACATTCAGTGTAGCACATTAGGACACCTGAGATGATAGTTTTACGTTTTAGTATGCAAGGGGAAGATAATATTGAGCATACACTCTAACCTCCTTAATATTACGCATGTGTCAACCAAAGTGCACATGATATTAAGGAGGTATGTAATGTTAACATGGATGCATGATAATAAAGAATTAGTGGAACATGTGACATTATGGAACAACGTTGCAATAATGACAATAATTACAACGATAACAATGTGATGCATTCGAGCGTGTGGATTGATTTCTTTGGTGGATTACTTTAATGTCAAACCCCGTGATATATGAGAGGGAAATGTGACAACGAGGAGGGAGATTTAAATTGAGCACATATGGTCCCTAGGATTTCATGATATAAGAGAGGGAGTGACATACATAGGATGAAATTATGGAGGTTAGGGTGTCATTTGTTTACATTTTAGTATGCAAGAGGAACGTATTATTGAAAGTCCTTGTGCCAAATGTTGTTTGTGTACACTTTAGTCAACTTGTAGACCATTGTGTAACATAGACATACACCTCATAGCATTATTAAACATACTCATGTGAAGATATTGGTAAGCGCACTTGACTGCCAAATGTCATGAGATGACACTAGTGACGAAGTTGTTGATTTGTTAAGATCACCTAGCATATGCCTCAAGATAAGATAAGTGACACTAAATGACATAGACACTTTACACTTGAGCTTCAACTTTTTACCCGGACTACAAATACTTAGATGGCACTCCTCTGTATGTTGAGTAAATAGTGCCTACCCTACTCCCCCCCCACCACCCACTTGCCACTCCTCTTGGTGGGTGTTGTATCCACTACACCATTCATGTACACTTAGGTGGCATTCATCCGTGCATCCAATTTCTCTACACCACATAGGGTCATTAGTGTGAACTTTTCATTTTCCAAGTTAATTTCACTTTTTGACATGCGAAGTTGTGTGAGTGTGTCTTCTTACTTGTTTATTACAACACTATTTTTACTCTCTATATATATATACACACATGTCTAATAACACAATATTGTCACAATAAGAATTATAGATATTTATGAAATTTCAGATAATTGAACGTGTGATGAGTATGGTTGGGTGAGTGGAGTAAAGCTCCTAATTTCCCTCACATGCCACATGCCACTACTCTATGAGAGTGGCCTCTCCACTACACTAAATAGGATATGAGGTGTTTGATTATATTTAGTGTTGTTACCACCCTACCCTACTCAACACTAATTCTCAATTCTTTGATAATTAGTGTTAGACATAAATGTGTTGCTACCTTCTATATTGCCACCTCCCTTATTATATCCTTTTTTATATCCTTACTAACACTAAATTCAAACGTGTGACTTCCACATATTACCATAATTGATATGTAGTGTTTGAGTTTACATCCAATGTTCCTTACTTTCATAGGGTTATTGACATTTAGTGTATGTGTGTTGTGTTTAGTGTATCAAATACTAGATATCCTTTTTAGTGTAATTTGTAAGGGTCATGTTCTTACATTGGACAATCTCACAACTCTAAAATGAAGAGCTCGGAGAATTAAGCCTTTTCGTTGGTGGAAATAAAACAAACAACATGAAATTAACACACACAACACATGTCATGTGTTGATCCACGTCATGACAAAAGCAAAGTAAAAGTGATTGCACTACACCGTTTATGGTATTTAGTGTCACATGCAAAATAATGTAACTTACCTTGTTTGGACACGTGTGCTAGGTTATGGTGATGATCAACAACATCATCATTAGTGTCTCCTCCTGACACTTGACATTCAAGTGCATTGACCAATATCTTGGCACGAGTATGCTCAATAGTGTAATGAGGTGTATGACTACTCTACATAATAAAATCTACACTTTGACTAAAGTGTACACAAAGGACAATTGCCAAAAGCATGTTTGATAATATTTTCCCTTGCATATTAAGACATAAAACTATCATCTCAAGTATCCCAATATGCTACGCTAATTGTCATAATGTAAGTATGTTCTCACGTTCAAAAAGTTACTTATGTGACAAATAGTATCATTTTGGCAATTAGTGGATGTGACACTTTGAGACCTCTAGGCATCTAGATTGGGCCCTTCACAAATAGTGTTCGTGACACTAAATACCATAAACAATGTAGTGAAAAAAAAGACGATTTCACCAACTAGCGGAGACGATCTCATTGAGAGCAATGACATGTGGAGAAAAGAGGGAAGTTTGTAGGTGCTTGCTCACATGGCAAAATTGGACATACGTTTGAGTGTCACACGAGTCTTCCCAACTTGGTAAAAAAGTGAAAGTGATGAGTTGATAGCTTCATAAAGTTTTTTGTTTTGTTTTCTGGAACACATGAGGTGCATGGCCACCTGGCTAGTTTCTTTTGTCAAGTAGAGAGAAGACTTCACAACCTCTTCAAGTTCGAAAGCTCAAGCGTAAAGTAGTGTTGAGTGGAAAAACATGAGTGAGAGGCCCATTTCCACCAAAGCGAAGCTTCCTTTCTTTGAGCTCTCAATCTCTCTACCTGAAGTGAGGTAAACAACCCTTATTCAAAATTTTATTCAGTAAACAAGATTATATTATCACACTTCTAGTTGTGTGGTATGTGGTTTGGTGTGATTCCAAAAACGGATACCAAAAATACATGTGTTTAAAAGCGATTGTACTAGTTACGTGTTCAAAATAGGATAACCATTCTAGACTTGATAGTCAACATAATTGGAGGGGCTTGTATAGCCATTTAATGAGCACATGAATCTTTGCTTTGAGTAAGACATTCATATGAGCTCTAGAGGGGAGGCCACAAATGTTTGAAAATGCTAGTTTCGAAACGGAGTATGAAAAGCCAAGATTTCAACCTTGACACATGCCAAACTTCAAGGAAGTTGGTTTCAATGTCGGTCCCTCTTTCTTTCCGGCAAAAATTGTCTGTCGGAGTTGGACGGAGAGGTTTTAAGCAACCGCTGTCTTGAATCAGAGTTGAAAATGGACGTATATATATCCAATAAAAAAGGGATTGACGTTCAAACCAACCTCCTCAAAATCAAGCAACATGTCAAGGCTGAAATTCTTTTAACCTTGGCTTACCAAAACCAATGGTTTCGAACGTGTGTGGTCTCCACACGAGGATAGTGGCTATGGCCTTGATTTGGATTCCCAAACCATTGTGTACTAATCACGTGAGAAGCGGAGCAGGGCTGGGGCAATCCAACCTGAACACTGGTTCCTTGGAGGCAAGGGTTTAGGCGTCCAACAAGGAACGAACGAGTGTATGGGTTGGTTCGCCCAAATCATAGGAGAAGTGGGCTACGGCAAGATCCAGACAGTGTGAAAAGGGGTGTTACCAAACTGGTGGAGAGTAGTGACAGGTGGCAGGCGAAGGGAGTAGGTAGGCGCACTCCGCTCAGTCACTCACTCGCTCACTCAGCCCCAGCCCGGCCGGGCCCGGCCGACGTACTTGGCGGGACTAGACTTCATCCATCCGGAACGTACGGATGAGTGTCATCCGGGGTCGTCGTTCTCGTCGTCGTCCTCGTGCGGGGGGGGGAGGGGTGGCCTGAAGCTTGGTGGCCAGGCCATGCCCCATCCCATGCCATGCTTGCAAGGGTTTTCAGGGGAGGCGTTTTCCGAGCCGGCTATTCCGATCGATCTCGCTGCTCGCCTTTCTCTCTCTCTATCTATCTGCCGTCCTGCCCCAGCTGCTCCCTCGATCGGCACCACGGCCAGATTGCACATCGCACTAACCACAACAATCACTCGGGGACGAGCACACGCTCACTCGACCATCCCCGCCCTGTCGGCGGGCGGGCGGGCGGGCGGGAGGGCGGACAAGCGTCGGGCCCCCCCTCGTCATGGATTGAGCGCAGGGTTTCACCACCGGTTTCGCTCCAGGTGATCCTCATCACAGGTTGATGCCGAATTAGGTCGCTGTGCTCGTTTCGGTCTGCTTGTGAACTTACCAGGGAAGTAGGATATGTTGATGAAGGATGATGATGTGGTGTGAGGACGGAATGCGGACATAACGATGCGGGTGGGGAATGTGATGGGAGGGAGGAGGGACTGATGGAGTGGCTATTGTGTCGGATGGTTGGGGTGTGTGCAGGCAGTGACAGGGGAGGTGAGTAGGTGAGGGTGTTTTTAGTGAGGGAGGGAGGGAGGGGAAGGGAGGTGATGGAGAAGGCGGAGAGGTGTGAGCAAGCGTTGCATGTGTATGGCCCTCCGTTCAGAGACGGGAAGGAGAAGGAAAGGGAGAAAGGGAGATCCGGGAGAGGGATGGGAGTGGTGGTGGAGTGTACGGCGGGGTGTTTAGGGGCAGGTGGTGGTGGGAAGGGAGAAGATGCGTCAAACACCATGTACCGGGAGACGAGTAGGTTGTACTCGAGGGACGACCAGGAAGAGGAGGAGGGAGTGCGGATGGATGAGATGGAAGCGAAAGCAGGGGATACAGGGGTAGCAGATCCAGAAGCAGGGGATGCAGGGTGCTCACACTGCGATCATCACGAGGGGGAAGGGAGTAGGCGGAGTGTGGTTGCATTGCATCCGCTGGAGATCAAGGATGGCTCGCCTGTGGCCACGGCTAAGGCTAGCACAAGTGATCACAGCGATGGTATTGTGGACGTTGTGGTGCAGGGGAGTCCGCCTCAGCTGCACCGGACGAGGTCCGTCTCCCAGCCTTCTTCGGTAAGGCTCGGAGAATGAATCACTTCGCGACTACTCTTATTTTATACTCTGGTGTTGTTTCAATTGAACATGAAGTGGGCTGTTATGGAGGGAAGGAAAGATGCAATGGAATGGGGATATCTTCTGTTTTTGTTGGAATTCAGCTTACATGTGATGCTTTGCACACATTTGTGCAGGCAAAATTGTTAAAGCTATCACCAACATTGGAGTATATATCTGCGCTGGCTCATTTGACAACATTTGGCATCTTAGGGGTCAGGAAGCAGTTCCCCTCTATGTTGTTGTGTTTGTATTCCATAAAATACAGAGTTCTCTGGATTCAGGTTGTTTAGTTCCTTGTAGGCTGGAACATAGAGGATTATGTAAATGTGGGATGTAAAGTAGCTTTTACGCGAAGTGGGGAATGATACGAGTCTCACTTGGTATGATGTGACCTAAAGTAATTGTTTGCAGCTGGAGATTTGTGTGATTCTGTTTTTGTTATTTTTGAGGTGGAAGTTTGATGGTAACAGTGAATTGGGTCACTGATATTGGTAATTTACCTTGTACAGGTTTGCATCAGGTACGGCTTGGAGATTTTGTTTAATGGTATTCTGAATGTCACAACTGATGATAGCCCGTTGTTCATCGATCTTCCTGCCAACATGGTGAGCTCTTCTACAAATGTGCCTGTTTACCGGAGACACACTTCCATGCATGTCAGGGCATCATTGAATGGTCTCTGCAAAAAAATGTTGGAATTAGGTCTCTGCAGAAGTTCGGGTAATCCAGGTCGTTAGGTCTGTCCTCGTTTTACAGTGTCTGATGGTGGACTGAGAAATTCTGGGTGTGTGAGAATGGCAGGTTGGATGTTTCTTCATGGGTTGGGTCGGAGTTGTTCTGAAGAAGGACATTGCACTGTTCTCGGAGCTCTTAGCCATAGGGCTATCGACAGGCCTCATGGGCAGTATCACTACATATGCTTCTTGGAATCAACAGATGCTTGCTATGATAACCAGGGGATTGTGGGTGCGCTCATTGGTGGGGTTACTCATTGGTGAGTTGTGACTAGTAGGGCCTTTTAGCTCTGTGGTTTCGGTGATGATTGTGTAAGTTGTAACTTGCTTGAACTAGAATAAGGTGTTTTGTCTTTCTGGTTTGCATGATTGAAACACATTGTGTTACCATTTGTACTGAATCTTGAATTTAGGTTGCCTTCTCTATGTCCTTCGACATTAGCAGTCAGTTCCCACATGAAGGTAGCTACAGGAGGCTGGAAAGAGTGATCTTTTAAAATTAAAATTCCATAGTAGGCTCCCTGATGCCTACTATGCCGTAGAATTTTAAATTTTTTTGAACCTGAACGTTACATTTTATTTGTGCAGGATTGCAGCTGTCTCAAATGTCCCTCACAGTGGGAATGGACTCTGCAAAATTGTTGCAGTATAGCCTTTCTCAAATGAGGCGAGTGTGTGCACGCAGAGGTTCCCAGAGATTTTCGGGCTGTTCTGCTGATAATATTCATCGGCGAAGGATAGGCATGCTGGTTTTTCTTGCTACAAGTTTTGTTCTCTGGGTAGGTGCTATAGTTCTAACAGTTGTTGATACCGATTCAGTGGAGAGGAGGCGGCTTTGGCTGGCATGTGTGGTTGGTCCTCCTGGAGTGTGGGCTCGTTGGCTTTTGGCTAGGTTGAATGGTCAAGGGATTGGGCCAAAGCGCCATCTTAAGTGGCTACCCATTGGCACTTTACTGACGAATCTTGTGGCCTCAACTCTTGAGGCGGGCCTTGCTGTTGTCCTTGTTGTGGTATGTTTCCCCTTTCTAGCCATCCCCAGCTTCTTGATCACGCAATAGTGGTGGTGATTGCCGATACTGACATAATAGTTTTCGTCTTGGAGTGGTTATGTGGTCCAACGTTTTCTACAGTCCTCTGTTGCTTTTAAATGACTCTTCTCAGCTAAGATCCTCTCAGTATGTTCTTTATGTGCCTCTTGTTTTGAAGAGGACCACTTCAAATTGCTGCAACATTATTATCATAACCTTGGAAGGTCAGAGGTTTAAAGTGAAGATGTATGGATTTTGATGAGGGTTTCTTATATTCTCTAAAGTTGTTTAGGACACCAGATGCTTGGTAGCAAGATGCAGTCACATAGACAATCTGTGGATTTAATTCTGCAACGGGCCTTCAACTGTAGGGTATCATTTGTCAATGTATACATTCATTTAATGTCTTATATTTTGTGGCCACTGCAGGCACCAGATCGCTCTGCCTTGCTGGTTAAGGGCTTGCAAATTGGGTTGCTTGGATGCATGAGTACTGTCTCAACTTTTGTTGTGGAGATTTATGCATTACATCAAAGTCCGCATCGATGGCGTGCTTATGCCTATGCTGGCATCATGCTCTTCTGCACCTTCTCTGTGGGCGCTTTAGTCTTTACTCTTACAACCCTGACACATCACTTCTAATTCCTTTCAAAGCCACTTCCACTGGAACTCATTGACCCTCCTCACCTTATCTAGGTGCACAAAGAATTGGGCTGTTTACAGCAGGGTTTAAAGAACTGAGCTCTGCACTGAAGGGTACTGGTATCATCAAAGGATTGATGGATGGATTTTGGTCAGCTGATTAAGAGTACAAGGCATGTAGGCGTCTTGCATGCTCTTTCTACCTTTTGACACGCGCCCACAATTTCTAGGCCTTGGTATTCATGCCCATTCCAGCCTTTGTACAATACATGTACTATTTCCTTCACCAAGTGACATGAAGAAACATATTTGAAGAAAGCAGGAGATTATGCTTGACTGCAGTGACTGGCCAAACATGGGCTTCTTTGTCACTTTACTGCTACCCCATAAACCCAATTCTGCAAGCAGATAAATATCCTCGTTTAAATTGGGATGGCACTTTAAATGCAGGCACCTTTGCTGTGAATACGACTCTATGTCACCGTGCTGCGGGACATTGAAGTATCTCTGAAATTCAGCTCTTCTCTAGACCAAGTCTGCAGCGATGCTATCCAGTCCTTCAAACGGGAGATCAAGTCTCCAGGACAAATGTTTTGGAGCATTTAGTGACGAGAGCGTCCATTTTTGATGGAAGGATGAAGTGGAGCACCCTAGAAGCAGTTCGCAGCATGTGAGGTGACTTTCTACAACTGGGATTGTCATTATTGATTGATATTCAACCAATTGTGGAAACAATTGCCAATGTGATTGTGGGATCCTGCTGTTGTGCATTGCTTTGCACATTAATTATTTATGTATCAATGAGTCCCAATACAGCAATTCTTTCAATTTTCTGGGGTAAAGCACCTGGCTGCTGCAGAAGTAGCGCAGTTGAATGGTGTGATGTTTGTCACTTTGGATGGAATGGACACAATTCCCAGACATGGATCTGGATTATTCTTAAACTTGCTTGATTGTTTTTTTTACTCATTGGTCACATTATTTAGTCTGCTTTTGTGGCTGGACAGGGTTTAAGAGTTCCTTCCTCTATTGTATATTAGTGTATGCGTAAACCTAGTTTCCCACACATTATCTAGTAACTTTTACTGCTTCTGGCAGATTGTCCTGTTCGGCACCTGGATTAGCATGACAGGAATACTCCACAAGTAATCATTGCATGAGTGTTGTGACCAGCCGAGGTTGTCTTACTGTAAGATACTTGGTTCCCACATTTTGGTGGTCAAATGACATCTGAAAAGGTATCTCCACTACTTGTGCGAGTTAATTTTTAAGCTTTGTTACTAAAGTGTATTCCGAAGTTCAGTACAGTTCCGTGTTCTGCTCTTGGGAGGATCGCATTTACATTGACATTTCCTTGAATATCGAGTCTTGAAGGACTCCCAGTTCATGTGTATTTGTCATAAAATACTGAAACAGACTGCTTTGCATCATCAGTGTGGGCTTTCATTTGCCGTCACCAAAGACTACTTGAGCAATTACATCATTACTTAAGGGAATTTCTTGGGATGAGTAGGATATTTGACATTCTCTGTCTTCAGTAGTATGGGATCGATGCTCTTTGTGCATTTTTAAGCAGTAAACAGGACTATGCAACTTTGTACACAGTCAAAAACATTGTAAAGGTCAAAAGTCAACAGGGTGTCATGCACTGGAGGCACAATACACCGAAGTGCGGAATCCGAGGTAGATGCCTGGCCACTTCTCTGTTTTAATATAGTTTCAGCAAGGTGTTTGCACCATTTGTGGATAACTTGAGCATTTAAGGCTATGGAGACGATAAAACTTACGTAAGCACGAAAGTGTATTTTACTATGTTTGGAATCTAAGTGCTTGTTGTGCACGCCTATGATGTTATGGGAACTCATGAAGTAGGCATGTGAAAACACAAAAAAGTTTTATATAGCTTGAATTGTATATGTTAAGGTGTTTTTAATTAAAATGGCTTCAGTGACTTCGCCCTCAACCTACAGGCCACTTCTGTTTATCGAATTTCTGAAATGGGCAGTTGAAAATAAGGCACATTTCTGATGGATTGTCCCCTCTATAAAGCCCATTAGAGATAAGTTTCCATCACTATATGGAAAAAGAATGTAGAGGGCTTTCTATTTTGACAGTAAATGAATCAAATTACATGTTAGTGAGAAATTAAAAACTTTCAAGGGGTGTGACATGAGCTGTGTGCTGGTAATTACAGAAGGGATCTGTTGAAATTTTAGAAAGTGATATCATGCAAAGCAAGAATCAAGGAAAATAAGAACAAAGAGCATAATTATCTTGTGTTCATAAAAAGATAAACATGAGTGAGAACAACATGTGTTGGGGCATGTCAATCTGCAACTAAGCACATGCACTTGTCTCAATCCAAAATAAATCATGCTAACCCAAAACTCCATTAACAAATATATGAGCCAATCATGGATCCCATGTAGGCCTCGCCATTGTGGTATGTCAAGCAATGGACATTAACCATTTTTCATCACTTAACGTGCTTACAACACAATAAAACTCACACTAGAACCTTGTAGAAACCTTTTCTGATCAATGTTGTTATATTGATAATTATGCTTGTCTACTACAATCTGTGGCACAAATTGTACTTGAATTGAGACTTGGATTTTGTGCCAAAGACATGGGTTTTCATGCTAGTTGCTTCATCTTGATAGTTTGAAGTGTTTGAGCAATGTTGATTCATCAACACATTAGAGCATGATGCCGGATTTACATGCATTTACTTTGTTTTGGTTTGTGATGTTGTAATCTTCTTCTTCAACATTGAAATTTGCTTCTAGAATGTAATTAATTAATGATAAAGCAATCGTTAGCTCCATAGTTGCAATTTGAAGATTTGTATTGAAGCCCATGTCTTGACTTGTCTTACAATAACCTCTATGTATAATATGTCCATTTTGTTAATGTAACTCTGTGCACTAGAAAGCAGAGCCCAACATTGGGCGCCCATGCCCATGCCCATGCCCATGCCCATACCCACCCATGCCCATGGGTTTTGGGTGGGCATGGGTGCAATATTATTGTTCATGGGCGGGCATGGGTGGGCATGGCTGAGCTATTATTGTTCATGGGTGGGCATGGCTGGGCATGGCTGGGATATTATTGTTCATGGGTGGGCATGGGTGGGCATGGGTGGGCATGGGTGGGGCACAATTACACAATTACACAATTACACAATACACATTACATAATTTTTGAATACATGGGCGCAATTTGAATAGCATGGGTGGGCATGGGTGGGCACATGTCATGCTATGTGTGGGCATGGGTGGGCATGGGTGCGCACATGTCATGCTATGGGTGGGCATGGGTGCGCATAGGTCGCTGCTGATGGGCATGGTCTGGGTATGGGTGCAATTAGAAAGGAAAATGTTGGGCTCTGCTAGAAAGCTATGACAAAACAACTACATCAATGTTTGGTGATTTTTGGGCGATTTTGACCAATTATGTAAATCAATATTTGGTGTTCTTTGAAATCTCAGTGTTTCCAAACCCAAACTAGACACATGTTACGGTCTTTTGATTTTCTTTATTACCTAATTTGAGATATATTTCATAAATTTTGGTAGACATTTCACCAGTTAATTGATAGAGTTCCTTCACATGCCAAAGGAGCTTAATGGCTTAAGTGACTGGGTATTGTCACATTGGTTCCCAACGGGGGAGAGTTCCCAAGCAGGTGCGGGCAGGAAGACCGGACATTGAAGGAGACGTGGGAGGAGCGGAACCCAACCGAATGAAGATGTGATCCAACCCATGGCAATGACAAAGAATATCTGCAAACTTCAAAAATGATGTAGGATGGGCTTTGGACGGTCCCACAAGAATGTTCACTCTTTATGATGTTGAGATATGTTTTTAATTAAAATTTAGCAGGGTTTCTATGACAAGGAGTTACTACATTTGACCCAATTTGGTGATTTGGCGGATGTTGATGGAATTACGTGAGCACAAATCTCCACATATTCTTGGCCCAACACAACTCCTTGTGATGGCTAAATAATGTTATGCAACCATACACATTAAGAGGACCTTGATCTTAATTTTCTTGGAAAGGCTTGAGTTTGACAAAAGTTTTGTGGTCTCACCCAATAACTGATCTTACATATCATGTACCAATGCAAAACATAATTCAATTCGATGCTCAACCAAAAACTAGAAACATAGAATTTGTGAAACATCACATTCACATGTGCCATTTTGTTTTTCCAAGGTGGACTCAGATTGTAGCCTTGTGGAGTGCACTTTAACTTTGGAAAAAAATTGCGTTTTGAAATTAATTATTTATGGGCACAATTTCATAAAGTAAACAAGAAGTCTTTTTGTTATTATTATTATTATTATACTTTTTAATATCATGAATGTTATGTTTTGATTGCTATCAAGAGTGCATGATATAAAAAAATTTATTCCCTTGCCATCACTTGCACATGCTACTAGCATTTTGTAAATACACCAATGTGTAGTTGGCAAAAGTTTCCTCCAAAGACCAATTCAAGCCAACCTTTCTTGTATTCAAGAAGATGGCATTTGTAACAATTTTGCATGCCATGTGACGTTTTCATAAACACCATGTTAAAGATTTATGCTTAAGAACTTCATAACTAAAACCAAAACTATAAATGTTAATACCATAAATACAAAGTTGGATATCTACGTTCTCAAATCTCATGCCTTTATTAGGTTGTCATTCTACATTTTATAATTGTGATGTGAAATTCGAAATGCAAACTCAACCTACATCTTGGACCATCAAGTTTTGTGTGTTGTGTTGGTTAGCCATGTCTTAATTGTTTTCATAGGCGTAACATCTTGCAACAAAATCTTGAGAAGAAATTTGGGAATGTGGATACTATATTTGACTAACAATTTTGTTGACTAGTTTAGTATAGCATGTGGAGGATAGGTGTAGTTGTCAAATTTTGGGGCCACTTCACACATGAGACTGAGAGCCCGCGACCATTACACTTCAAGCACTCTCATTGGTGGAAAAGGTGGAGCCAATCCAAGTTCGCTTCACACTACGCTTGAGGGACCAACGGAGTATGTGAATGCAAGATGGATGTAAAGTCTCCACGGATTCTTACATGGCATCGAATGGATCATGTTTCATGGTCACTTGGACTGTTTCCCAAAACCACATCTTGGAGGTAGGCCTAACACAAAACTAGGGAGACCATGGTACTCCGAATGCTCACAAACATTGATACATTCCATTTTTTTTAATCACATGTGAGCATCCACATGAATAGTAATTCATTGAAATAGCATTTGGGTTTAGGGCCTAGTCACACATGGCTTCACACTACATTTGAGGTTCCGTGACCACACTACATGAATCACTATATTCATTAATTAGAGACTTTGGAAAGTCTCAAAATAAATGCAAATGGTTTAATTTCTAATTCAATTTCTTATTGTGATGACATGAATTTGTTCCAAATTGGTTAGTGTCGCCCATGCAAATCACTTTATTAATTCACATTGAGTATATTTATTGTGTTTTTCTTGTTCTTTATTTGAAAAAACTATGTCCTTAAATGGTCTCAAAATCATGAAAAAGTCTCCGATTACTGAATATGGTGATATGATGTTGGAGGTGTGTTGGGATGGCCTTTGGACACTCTTCTTTTGGGCTCTCACAATTTCATGGTCACGGCTCTTGGCTCGTGTGTGAAGAGGCCCTTGGTCGGGCTTCTTAAGTGCTTTCTATGTTCAATATGTTTGTTCAAGTGCTTGACATGGAAGGTTCTTTTGCACTAGCGCTCAAGATGAGAGCTCAAACTCGTAGTTTTAGTTTTGGGGTTTTAATACTTGGACTTGATAAGCTTTCATCCAAAGCTCAAATTATTGACAACTTGAGCAATTTTTGAGTTGTCAATAAATTTGGTAAGTGTGAAATATGATGGGGGACAAGATATTACACAAAGGAGAATAACAAGCCAAACAACACTTTAGAAGCCCATAGCTTTGAAGACCACAAAACGAGAGCATGGACTCTTGTCAAGCCTAAGCAACCTCCTCATGGGGTATAAAGGAAAAAAAATGCAGTTTAAATAAAATAGGGTATTTTAAAATGATTCCCCCCAAAAATTATAATGACTGATAGGGTGTATTAAAATACAAGCATTTACCTTTATTTTGAAAATACCATACCTTATAATCTTTTTTGGAAGGTAAATAACCCCCGAATAAATAGGTCCCGAGCACACGTGTATGCAAAATGTAAGAAGGAGTACCCCCCCCCCCCCCAAAGAGACTTTTGCAACATGTAGGGTGTTCAATAGAACCAAGATAAAAGATTAAGAGTAATTGTATTGAATAGGTAAGAACCACTTGAAGAGACATCAATACAAGGAATATGCAAGTGCTATGGAAAGTTCGATCATTAGAATTACAAGGTAGAGGAGTTTCTGAAAGGTTTCTAGATCACCATCAAGATGAAGCCATCGACGGAACTAAAGGGTGAATGATAACGATCAAGAAGAAGGATAAGTAGTTTGAATCATCTTAATATGGACAATTATCCGAGTCACTACGATACGGTCAACCCTAGAAACAAGTGGAGTTAGTTGAGCTCTACAATGATTTTTTTTGGGGGTCTATTTAGTGTGGGTTATTATTTGGAATTATGCATTGCTATAACATATTATCGAAAGCGCCATTTTTTATCCAAATAACATAGAATAGTTAGTATGCACATCAAAGAGCATGATATAACTTACTTGGTAGAAAAGGTTAATGTTGACAAAACGTTATAGCAACACGTAACCCCAAATGGTAACCCGCACTAATTAGACAATTTGGTGGAGCGGTCGGTTCTCCCTCTCCATTGGCTCGAAGATGTCTCATCTGTAATTGATCTTTCTTCAAAAGTTGATATAGTATACTTTGCAGCCTTTATGATAGTAGCTAGTGCATCAAACTGAAAACTGACAACAATTGTTGGCAAGGGAGAACTACTTGACCTCTTGTGGTGGCCTGTTGCATCATATTTTGCATCTAAGGGTCTCTCCATGGTTACTCCAATGCACATGCCCCACTCTCCCATGTACATGCTTAGTCAAACTGAGATTGGACATACTATGCGTATTAGGCAATCTCATAGATAGCCGCCCCCCCCCCAACTCCAACCTCACCAAACATCATGCAATTCATAAAATTCACCTACTGTTACGATAGATTTTCAAACACTGCCCGCAGCGAAAAGGTCGCTAAATGCAACCCACTCATACAAGCACTTAAAACAGAGGATGGCAAGTAAACCGTCTCATCACCATCACAACATGCAATTAGAGAAGCTATCCATGAACAACCAATTGAAGAATTAGAAAGACTCAAAATACCCAAAAATGAGGTCAAAACACATGAAACAACTACATCTAATTGCCATTAAATACCTCACATACACAACACTAAATAAAGGAAACTAGACAATAAACAACCCCCCATAAACCCCCCCTTTAGATGTAAAGCCCCGCACATGGTAAACTAAAGGAGCCCAGTTTCCGAGAGGAAGGAAGTACCCTTACCATAACACTTGGTTAAACATCACCACAATATAAAAGAATATGCTCCCATTCACGTCGGTATATAAAGTAAACCCCGACGTTACTATTTCATTTATTGCATCTGAGGATCAACCTCGAAGAATGCTTACAGAAGTGAATAACAGAATCGCATCAAGCTGCTTTAAGATAGTCTTAGATTTGTGAACGTGAACATATGCAAATCTATTCACTGCTGGAAGAGGTAAATAATTGCATGATGTGAATTCTTTAATTTGTCGACTCTTTGAGGGATACCAAACCCATCATGTACTTAAATTTGAGGGTGCAAAGTTCAATTCCAATGAGATCATGTTGCATTTGAATATACCATTAAAAAGGGACTAATGAATATACATGTCCCCATTGTCTTGAAATTGAGTAGTTTTGAGGTAAATGATCCGTTCTCGACCAACCCCCCATTTTTGCAGTATAGGGAGGTCTATTTCTGTACACCTTGGCACAAATTACTGATCGATTTTGACAATGTATGGTCAGAAATAGGGCAATTTCTTGTGAAGTTGATAGCTCAACATCTAGCATGATTGGAAATGCCTATATTTGGAATGGATGAGCACGGTCATTGGAAATTCAAGTGTGCATCAGTGGAGATATTTATTTGTGGCTGTTGCAAGTCCACCTTTGGGGAGCTAATTTGTGATCATGGTGTTGTTGGCAAGGGTTGTTATGACGTGCTGATTTGCATGGGTAACATGACAAATTTTAGGAAGGCACTGATTGGATTTTAAATCTAGTTGACTCTCACCTCTTGCTCTCCACATTTGTAGTTGAACATTATGTTTGGCTGATTTGGAGTGCACAAATAATATGGATAGAGTTAGAGATGAGTTAGAGATTTGTACTCTAGTTATAACCACCTCAAAATCTGTCAAATTTCCAACCTTGTGCAGACACAAGGGGGCAAAGCAAACGTGTGTGTGTGTTTAAAAATAATAATTTAAATGATGTTTTAAATTTTAAATTAAATTAAATATTTTAATATTTTAAGAGAGTTCATGATACGTTTTCATTTATGAATGCATCCATCTAGAGGATTTTGAATATGCAATGTTGATGAATAGGTAATGTGTAGGGTGACTTCTTTTCTTGCACCTGACTAGCTAGGTTGCATAAAGAGATTGGAGCGTCTGCAATGCAATGAGCAGAATCTGGTCAGTCCTCCTCATCATAACCACCTTTGAACTATCCGCTGATTCTTCCATCTTGTGCAAATTCACAAGGGACACTTAGAGGATATGAAAGTAACATTCCAAAGGATTCGTGAAATATGCAATATCAATAGATAATGGCATAGGTTGTTCCTATTCCGTTCGGTTCCAACCGTGAAATTGAGGGAGATTATGTTTAGAAATAGATGCCAACCCACCACTTTTCACACTATTACAACCGGGATGTTGACGGATGGTGCCCGAAGTGGCTGGTGTGATGAGCCCCTCAATATGCTCATTTGGGTGGAAGCAATGAAGGAGGCGGGGTCCTTTATAACGCCCCACCACTGCAATGATGATTGTTCATGGAGGAGGACTACACTATATATGATATTTAGTGTCACCAATTCTAATTGTCTTGCTCAATACTAATGGTAAACTGCGGTGTAGTGTCACCAACACTAAATGCAAACCTGACATTATTTGTCATTCCTTGTAAAGCTTTTGGGAGATTATAGACTTACAATGTTGCAATTATTGTCACTTACCAAGTGATTTTCATCCAAATTTCAATCATCCATGACAACATTTCATCACGAGTTGATGACAAGAGAAGGTAGGGTTTTGGCCAATGGATGAACCCATCCATCATCATCCATGACAATATTTGTTCACTTATTCATAAGAAGCGTCATCCAGAAAAATACCATAGCGACATAAAATACCCTATGGCACTAAATATCATATTTAGTGTACCTAACGACGCTCAATGGACAATTCTTTGGTTTGGAGATAGGAAAAATCCAACTGCAAACCTTTTGGATGGGTTTAGGGTTAGTAACCAACAAGGAATCATGCAAGCCATTACATTTTATACATGACAATTGGCCTTGCTACCTTCGGACATTACCCACACCTTTGCATGCAAGGTATTGTTTTGAATGAAAATATAAATGTTGAAATTCGGTGGAGTCCGTCCACAAATTTATAGATTCCTCGAATTTAGGTTTGCATTGTGCAACCAACCTTGCATTGGACCCTCCAATGCAACACACGACGTACTCTCCAAGTTCTTTGGGTTCAAATGGTTTAATTCTTATGCAATTTTGAACCGAAAATGCTCTTCCGCATGTAATTAAACATATAAGATGATGACGGTAATAAGGACTGCGTGAAAGAGAGAGAGGTTTGGATCCTAACTTCACATGCGACACCCATGTTGATGATTTGAACATTCAAGAGCTGAATAAATCTAGTTGAACATCGTCACTCATCCTTTATTACATGAGAAGTACTTGCACCTTCCATGTGTTGCGACATTACAACCATAGCATAAACTTTGAACCATATGACTATGTTTTTTGAGACACCACATTATCATGCATCCTAGGCTTTTTGGTACAATTGATTGTGGGTAGGAACCCGCAAATTGATTAATCGCTCACCTACACTAATAACCATAAAGAGTGTACCGAGGGCATCATAATGCCCATGAATTCACTTAATGTCCCTCGGCAGATAGTTTTAGCAAGACTAACAAGTGGAAGCATTTGAAGCATTTCCCAGAGCGCACATTGAATACTTACATAGCTGTAGCCACGTTTTCCAAAACCCTAAGTGTCCCACAGTCATTCTCCGGACGACGTCCTCTTTGTCCTCGATCCCCGGGGTGGCAACTCAAACAAATAATTACAGGGGGCTCGTCCAATGATCGGGGAGAACCGGTAATTAGTTACAAATGAACCGGTTGAGTTTGAGAAATAACCGGTTGAAGTTGAAGATTGCAGGGAAATTACCGATCATTTTAAAGGAATCTATGGAATATACCCCAATTTAATAAAGGAAAACTGAAGGATGTCAACATGTAACCGGTTGGACTTGCAAACACTAGGATCTCAACCGATTAGTATGCCCAAAAATCTCCCGGATCACTGGGCTCGTCCAAAAATTTCACAAAGGCATAGATTATGTACACATGATCGTACATATACTCTAGATTATGTACACATACTGGTACAGATAACCTAGGTTATGTTTCAAATTATTTGGATTCAAGAGTCTCAAAAGAGAAGCGGGAGAGAAGCGACCGAGAGAAGTTGGGAGAAGAGTTAGGGTTAGGGCTTACAAGCCAAAATAATCTAGATTATCTTCAATTGTTTTGTAGATTATCTACATAGTAATTAGGTCTGATGGAGACCAAATTATGGACGAGCCCCCCTGTCCAAGAGAAAGTCCACATTATTTCCAAATTATTGACGTATTATAACACATAGACATCTTCAAATCAATAAATTATTATGTAGTATGGACAGTCTCAATGTGCACTACATTACTCCATTCTGAGTTCTGTAAAATGATTCTTTGGTATGAATGTACAAGGATAATGTGGATGGATAATCTGTTACAAATTATTTTGCACTAGTCGCCACCCCGGGCCTCGATCACTGGGTTCGAATCTCCTTTATCATCAGTTGCTGTAAACTGGATAGCGATACTCTGAACACCCTCAAATATTCCATCGCCATTACTGTGCCATCTAATATATATAACTGTGTCGTGGTAGCAATATTTGTATGGGATTCTACTCTTTGCTTTTGCTGCCGACACAAGCACTGTCACGTGCGGACACATGGTGTCAGAATGAAAGCATCGATATTTGCAATTTTGAGACTCAGTTGCACATACCAGAGTTCGGGAAGTTTTTGAAGCCTAATTAGTGGCTAATTGCCTGTAGTTGCTACGAAGGGTCGGATTTTTCCCAATTTACATCGGCAAGAACCAGTCTTTTGTAAAATCAATCGGCCAATTGCCTATATTTTCATATTTTCATTGGCCAATATCCGATTAAATGGAATTCATATCGGCACTAATTGTTTAAAAAATGTATGAAAAGTTATTAGAAATCATTTCTTACTACAAAATCTTGAATAAGTGAAAAGAAAGGCATGTTCAAAACTTTAAATTTGAAGAGTTAATATCCTTCGCAAGAATTGAACCTAGCAATGCCTTCACCGCTTGAAGGCCAAGGGTCCCCCAATTCTTCATAGAAGCAATTGGATTTGGTCATGGAAAGGTTGCACAATTCAAAAAGTTTAAGGTTTAGGGTACTTCCTCAAGACTCAAGTGCATCATCAGATGCCCCAGACAAATAGCGCTCTGGATTGCTATACAAATAGCGAAACTCAGTAACTCACAAGTCTGAAATCCAGTAACTCACAAGAAGAATCGGCTACATTTCCGGGACATTTTCTGGTCCATCGGCTAATTGCCGGAGGATTAAAATTACAGTCGGATTGCCATCCGATGGTTGGAAATTTGGACCGGCCATGAGGGGAAATCCATCGGCTAATAATGAACTAGCCGTCGGTTTTCCCCGAACATAGGCACATACAGTCTACCCTCTATAAATGTTAACCCTCGGGAGTGGATCAAAGTTAACATTTATAGAGGTGTTAACAATTAAAAATTATAAAATTACTTTTTTAAACAATATACAAATCTTAACATTTATAAATATAAGCAATTGTGAAGAGTCCTTGTGAGAGAATACCATTCATAAAATTGCAAACCCAATCAAAACTTTATTCAATATCAAGTTTACAAATCACGGGTGAAGTATGAATCAATGGTTCTTTGGTGAGATTCATCTGCATGCAGAACTTGCAAATATTTCTCAATCTGCACCAACAAACCCACATACTTGGACACATCACATGAACGTGATTCCATGTACCTTCTAATGGTACCAAAACTAGATTGCAAGTCACTATAAGATGGAATGGGTTCCACCTCACACGTACTCCTCTATTATCATCCATATTATGGTTGTATTTCATTCGTTAACATTTATAGAGTCAAATTTACAAAGAAGGGAGTACCATTTTGTTAACAGTTAACACGTTTAACATTTATAGTGTGCAATATGTGGGGAGTAGAAAAAAGTTAACATTTAGAGAGGGTTAACACTTATAGGTGTAACATTAATAGAGGGTGGACTGTACAAGCCACACATTCTACACCTACAGCCGGAAAAACACTAGATACGTTCATGTATGCATTAATATATTGTTACTCTATCTAGGTATACATTTCCGTAACTAAAGTAGTCATCCATTAATCTCAATGTCGTTATTCCTCCATTCAATTGTGTCATTCTTATGGCCTCACCTTCACACCCAGGTCCACATCCTTGACTGTGATGGAGGCGGGCGACTTCTGTGCTTTTGGTGGTCTCTGCTCCCATCTCAGTGCTCTTGGTAACCTCGGTGGATGCTGTGTTAGTGACACCGAAAAGGTCGGGTTTGCCTGCTCGGGATGATTACTGAACAGCGATCGGGGAGATTTTTGGGCATACTAATCGGTTGAGATCCTAGTGTTTGCAAGTGCAACCGGTTACATGTTGATGACATCCTCCGGTTTTCTTTTTATTAAATTGGGGTATATTCTATAAATTCCTCTAAAATGATCGGTAATTTTCCTGCAGTCTTGAACTTCAACCGGTGGTTGTTTCTCAAACTCAACCGGTTCATCTGTAACTGCTGGTTCTCCCCGATCTTAGATACTGACAAGCCTGTCATGAATGACGTTGAATTCTTCCATGTAGCCGTCCTGGTTAGCGCGTACATCACAGAACGACGGGCATGGCGTCCGTTATTTTCCATGCGGGTCGAAGAAGTAGTCCAGATCAAACAACCGACGCGCAGATATTCCTTCGCTGACAACAAACTGGGCTATCTTGTCATCGTAAGCTGGATAACTAGCATGGAGCGCACTCTCCATCCCGTCGTCTGTGTAGCGTCTCAGAAACTTGTCGTTGCCCAAGCACTTCAGGGCTACGACGGTGAGACTGATCTGGTAGACCTGGAAAAGGCAGTCCTTCTGGGATGCATCGGGTTTGGCATACGATTCTGCCCAAATCCAAGTCGGACTCCTCTTCCAGAACGCACCTTCTTTAACGAACTTTATCACGACCACGTTCTCCTGATTCTCAACAGGCTAGGGAAAACCTCATGCGTTGCAGAATTGTCCCTCTGTTAGGAGCTGAAGAGGAGGTAGGGGCGTTAAATTTCTCCGTCCATGAGAGGTTGATGTACATCCCATTGTCACCTTTGAGAATCACGTATTGGGGTAAGTTGACTGGGGCCAAATTGGAGAAGGCTGCATGCATGAATCGATTTATATTGTTGTTCACCAAAAAGCATTGACATTATACATCAGCCATCCAGATGCACCGTTCGACATGCACAATTCTCAACATGAGCACACACACTGGTCACTTTACAAGATACTGGGTATTCAGAACAGAGGAGATCCACACAGAGATCTATCCTATATCTAAGCTGCTATAGACATGTACTCAAGCCTGGGAAAACGTCAACATTCACAGGCATCGATCAATTCACAACAAATTCATGGTCACAACATAACAGGCCATGATGGAGGTTTCCTTTGCTTTGCAATATCTAAGGTAGATGGGTCTGAAGTGGCTACTTTTCTCAGTCGGACCCCTAGATTTGATTGGTGTGTGGTTCCGTGAGAATCGAAGCACAAACATCATAAAGACACATGTTTAAAAGAGACTGGACTACGTCTTCAGATATTAATAACTACTCTACAGTGAACACGATTGGGAGGACCCGTGCATCCAATTGAGAAATCAACAAACATGCACTTCCAATAACCATAGCTAAATCATGGGGGATCCGATTTTCAATCCAATTTTTGCAGACGTTTCATCGTAGATTTGCTAATGCAACGCAAGGCTTGTTCTGTAGATCTAATCGGGTAGAAGTTGGAGAACATGAAAAAGGAACCACACGCCACCCACATACCTTCTAATCCACTTGCAAGCAGACAACTATTCTGTGTAGAGTGTGAACCTTGAAACTGAGTGCAGAATTCTGGAGGAACCGGAGGACACACCGAGAGATGTTCAGGGACGGGAGAGTGAGCCGAGATGTGGTGATGGTGATGGTGGACAAGCCTTGCTTCAATTTATGTGTGATTGGGATCAATCAGATCCTCATACGTGCCATCTACTAATCAGGTATCTGTTTTGGGCATCCCACAGAAAATCCTATTGCAACAGGTACGATCGATCACATGACAGATTATAAAATGGCGTAACCTGAGAAGAACTTGGGTATCTACTGGGCGGCCTAAAGGCTGGTTTCCACGGGTCCTGACTCCTTAGGGCCAAGTTCCATGTGCCGGTCCCGGTCCGTTTTTTTAAAATAAATGGGTGGCTGGTGAAAAGAGGGTGGTGCCATGTGCCCATCCCTCTCACCCAAGGACCGGTACCCCCCATGGATGGGTGTCCCACATTTTGTGTTGTGCAAGAACAGGTGCCAAAGGAAAGGCGTTCCTAACGGTCACAAGAAGGACATGTGTCGGTTAGAAAGCTCCGGCGACCGGATCGGCCGGTCACCTAGGGTACACCCTTGGATACTAAAGGCGACTTTGTTCTTCAAGTCCTTTTTTTTGAGGAGTACTCTTAGGGAACGTGTATTTTATGATGTTTTTAGAATCTAGATCTTAACTATATCTATATCTATATATATATAAGGCAAACAAACCAGAGGAAATACTCATGAAATATTTAAAAGACTATTTTGGTATCATTTAGGTGTCACAGTTAAAATCACTTATAAATAATGTACAATGACAATTTCAATTAAAAAATAATATATATAAATATTTACATATTTCCATAGATGACAGTATTACCAACCTACACATATCAACAACACATAATTTGGAATTCATTCAATAAATGTATGGAAATTGATGTGCAAATCAAATATGAAAAGTTAAATGATGATGACCTTCATTGCCGGTGACCTTCATAAAGTGTCATGTCTTATCACTCACCAAATTTAGTTAGAAAGTAGGAAATTGAAAACAACCGGCACCCCACATAGAAGTACCCCTCCATAGAATGGGTGACATCACCCATTCTTTGGATGATGTCACCCGTTTCTCACCCATTTAAAAGACGGACCGGGACTGGCACATGAAACTTGGCCCTTAGTCCTGAGCTTTTTGTACGACATCTTTGATTCGATTGGGAAACCCAAAGCTTTTAAATGATTCATTTCCCCAAATGTGTTTCATTTGACTTCATAGCGGGTATCATCATGAAACATGTCCCCAAACAACTCCAGTAATGGCCTTATCAACTAAAATGAGCCAATTGGGCCATTATGAGACAATCCGTACCATCATAATTGATGAGATCTTCCATATTATAATTGATTATTTGTATGGTTTTATAAACATGTGTGGGTGTATTGGAATGGTTGAGTTGTATTTTAAGAACCCTCAACGGGTATTCTCTCGTACCAACTAGCAATCATTATGTTCCCATCACGTTCCCTACATTAAATTGAGTGGACCAATTGGCTCATTTTAGTTGATAAGACCATAGTAACATTGTCTTTAAAAACACTCACTTTCAGCTTAGTGATAAAAGTATAAAAAATTCACTAGCTTGGACATACTTTAGAACTCTAAATGAGTTTTCTCATGTGGTAATTGTGATGATGAGTCTTAAACATACTTTTTCGGAGTGCAAGTGTTTCTCAACACTTTAGGAAACCAAAGTTTTGAGTCTCAAGATAGAATCTTCTAGAATTTGGTTGTCATGTTTATGTGTGAGTTGTTCTTTCGGTTTGAATGAATACTCGTGCCTTCTACTTTGTCATCCATGTCTATTTAGTTTATGACTTGCTCGTACATATTTGTAATTGGTTTTTTTGTTTTTTTTTTTGCTGTTGTTGTTGTAAAATTTTAATTTTTTTTTAAGGGGTGTGTGTTTGTTGTTCCTTGTGTTGAATGGATAACACTCATTGGTGCAGAGTGCGTGGATTGCTTCCCTCTCTGGCTTGGCCCTTTGTGCGGCTAGCATATCTTGAAAGTTCAACACCGATGGATTCCCTTGGTCGGTGCGTTTGTATACGATAATTCCCTCTTGTCCATATAGTTGATTGATGATTTATCCCAATGATGTTCACTAGATTAATTTTGAGGTCTTTGACCTTGTTTTAGGACTTGATTTGGATAAAAATAATAATATAGAGCTCGACAATAATAATCGTCGTTTTCATTGTTTCTTCCTCCAGTTCACCCCCCCTCCCTTCCATGGTAGCTGTTTTGAACATTGTCCCTCTTTCGCCAAATTCTATGCTATGTAATTTTTGTTTTACTTTTGTTTTACTTTTCTTAATGTGCACAAATGAAGAAGCTTCATCCCCAAAGTATCTTGTATAACACATTGGTACACCAACGGTCCACCCATTGAAGGTTGCCAACAAGTGAATTAGATAAAGTGACCAAGGGAAGGTTGATGGTTAACCCCTACAAACTACGAAGGTTTTTTGTTGTTGTTGTTGTTGTTGTTGTTGGGACAACCATCTTTGTCCAACCATATTGATCGACTTACACATTTACGTTATAATCTTATGATTTGAAATATGTGGATGACTGAAAATTTGCATGAACAATCCTAACTCTATAAAAATACCATCCATACGGTTAGATTCACTATTAGAGGTACACATTATCTTCAATGAGTGGTTGAGTTGGGATTTGGGTAGTTTTGGGGAGATTTGCTTGGGCCCTCAGGGCTTAATTTGACCTCTGCATAATCTTAATGTCCAATATAGTGCAATAAATATGCTTAGTCTCCTTATTTTTTGAAAAACTGATAAAAACAAGAGCATGCTCGTAACCCCTAAGCATCTTGTTCCATTGAATTCGACCACACTCAACTAACTTGCCCCACAAAATATGCTGGAGCAATTCCCAGTATAGAGGAATGTCCCAACTTTTGAGCCTAAAGAATATCGTCAAAGTGTGGTTTACATCCATTAAAGTTAGATTTTGATTATTTTGTGTAAAAAATTCTCAAGACTTGTGTCAAAAGTTGGGTCTAGTTTTTTTCTCAACTCAATTGTCAACACAAGTTTCGAGCCTCACCTTTGAAAATTGTTGCCATGTAGGCATCCATGTCATATTTGGGACTTAGGACTTGGGGACCTGTGTGAAGTGATAACTCCCAACTTCCATGCTCTCAACGTTGTACATTGAGTTTCTTTAATATCTTTAATATGCGTGCAATGCTCTTGATTTGACATTGCACAGATTGACCTCAAGTGAACTTGGGTACTAGTGTGAACCAACCCTTATTATATGAAGAGGTTTTGAACACTCACTTGAGTTTCTTTAATATTTTTGTAGACCTTGCAGTTCATTAATCTTTACAAAATTTCAAGTGGAAATTAATTATTATGAAAATATGATAATTTTCATATTATGAATAAATTTAAAATTATTATTAATCATATTCTTATTGAAATCTAGATTCCAACCATACAAGTGTGACCCAAAATTCAAGTTCTACACCTTCCATTTGTAAGCCAAAATCAAATTGGACCTTTAACACACACTTTATGATACATCTTTGGTTTTGGTCTACTCGTCTAGGCATTTAAGGCTTAAACAATGTGCTCTTGAAAATGGATGAGTGAGTCTATTGCTTTAGAATTTTATGATAATTGATCAATATTGAAATCATAGTTGTATGACACAATATAGGGTAAGTTATCTTAGTACAGTAGAAGACGAATGCCCACATCATCCATATTATGGAGTTTATGGTTAATGGCACGGTCACATGATAGAATGAGCAGTACACTGAACATTTGTTTTGCTAGGGCTCCCAATATTCTATCTCATCCCACGATAAGTGTGTAACAATCAAGGTGTGGCAACTAAATATGCTCGACTCTAGACTTGGACATACTCTAGTTCTATTAAAATATCAATTGGAAGCATGTTCCAAAATATTGTTTTTTCTTGGGCAACTAGGGAAAACTACAGTTGTTGGGCTAGCGTTCAAAAAATACTTGAAAATCCTAAATATAGACCTTTAAATCCACAGATATAGGGCTCTAGCCATGCTCATGCTTGGACTCATGCTCATGTCCTAGCTTCGCTCCAAGAGTTGTCCAATATGCTAGTATCACTATGTGACATATTGCATAATGCTCTATTAAACATTATAATTGTGTTTTGAGGAATACAATTCTCCACGTGCAACTATTAATTCGTACGTGAAAGTGAAAAACAAAAATTCTTCCGGAAAACTTCTTATCCATCAAAGCATATGCACCTTGGACAAATGTATGCACACAAAACCCACATGTATGTGCTTGGATTTGATATTATCTTCAAGAATAACATAGTGGGATGTAATTGTCTGGATATTATATCATTACGAGACGATCTATTTCCAACCTAGGCCACAGGAGAAGTGTATAGGAACCCAAGTCTTGAACGAAATGAAGACTTGCGTTGTTTTCTAGGGCGTTGACAAAATAATTTATTAGATAACACCACAATAGAATGCTTCTGGGCAGCTCCCCCCAAAAAGGAGTTTTTTCGCAGGCAATCTTGAAATTTTTCTTTGAGATAAAAACATGAAGAATGTTTGGCAGCCTGATAATCTCGAGGTAGGCCTATCTATCGGCTTGGAGGGTCCACTCACATGAGCATGCTCGTGTTCAAGTCACACTCATATATGACATTGAGAGTACAGGCCCTACAAACTCACATCACAACATGCATTATGCACTGGCTATGCAAGAAAGGTAGCACTGTTGAAACATTTGTCAAGTGAAGTATTTAAAATATTGATTTGAAGACCACATCCATGCGATTAGTACTCTTAAATAGCTTGGTGAACTCCATGAAAGCAATTCAGATAAAGAAACTAGTGAAGTCATCATACCTCAAGGATTTACTCAAATACAAAAGTGATTGCACTTTAAGCAACCATTGACACCACAATAATGCAAGATCATTGCTGCTTAATTACCGCACCTCGAATCATAGACTTGCCAGTGAAACTCGATGGTGGTCAACTATCCCAATCTCTATAGATAGTAGATTATACCACTATTGCTCTTATAATGTAGTTGAAAATGAGGCACACTTTGTGTTGTAATGTCTCCTATATAACTCCATTAGACATATTTTTTAATCACTATTTGATAAAGGTGGTATTAGGGAGTTTCAAGTTGTTCTTTTAAATTGGACCATCAAGGTGAAAGTAGCCTCTACCTCACGGAGGCTATAGCACTACGCCACTCTATGGAATTAGCTGATTTGACACCATCTTGATGTACTTTTAGTCCCATAAGCCTTTCGGCTTCCCGGACTCTAAGATACAAGAGAAGCTGGTTGGTAAGTGACATTCTTGAAGAGAAAGTTCGAGATTGTGTAATCTGCAACACATACACTTGGAGAAGGAATATGCTGCATGGGGTCCTATTTAGACGAAAAGAAAAGAGCCTTAATATTAAACCAGATAGAACCCAGAATCACGTAAGTACACGAATATCTAAGATGGGCAATTACCTAGTTATTACAAGCGCATGGTAAGGAATTGATCAAACCATTGGATCATTGATCACATTCTAATGGAGTCTATTTATTGTTCACATCATAGTGCACGACACTGGCATTAATTTGGTGTATAATCAATAGCATAATCATCACACGCTCTGAATTTAAGAGCACCTAAATATTTGTTGACAATTGACACTCTCAAATGGTGTAGTATAAAGTTAGAATACGTGTAAAATTTTGCAACACATACCTGAGCGGTGGGAATCACTTACAAAGGCATGGCTGTGAGGTAGTCACCAGAGTTGAATCATTGATCAAATCATAGTACAAGATTTCGGCAGTAATAATCCACTGCGAATGGTGCTGTTTGGGAAGAAGCTAACAGAAATTGGGGGTGGAGGTACAAGTGCTTGATTGAGGAAGTCTACAATGTCAGGTCAAAAATGCATCCTACGAATGAATGTGAGAGGTCGGAAAGGAAGTAAAGAAAGGGTGACTGGGCATGGAGAGTTCTCAATGGTCCTGAAATCGTCTGATGTTGTACAACCAACTGCAAATTTTGGCAAGTGTTGACAGGAAGGATGGAGCACAATCTCAACACCGGGGAGCTTCAGAGAGATTCTGCGGGGGCTCACTCTTTCAGAGCATGTGGAAGACACTGTCAGCTGCAGAAGTGTAAAGAGAAGAAAAATGGGGGTTAGGCCAATTTAGGGTTACGTGGAGTACAACAGATACTACAACAGAATTGTTGAAAATAGACTTGAATTCCAACACCCTAGAGAAAATCTGAAAGCGTTCCTAACGTGTTTTAAAACAGCTCAACCAGCGAGAAACCCAAGGGCCCTTAAGTATCACCTCTGTCCAATATCTAGAAAACGGGTAGAAGATAGCATTGGTGAACGAGGTACATCTATCATCAACATATGTAGATATTAAGAGCGTCTCAACAATCATTGTAAAAGTATTCTCAATAATCAAATTTCTAGGTTTTTTGGAGCAAAATTTCATACTCTTCCACAAAGTCCAAATGTTTTCCAATTCTATATCGCTCAACGATGATTATCGAGAGAGGGGCAACCTCTAAGCCCTACCCACACTCGAAATCAAGTGACCAACAACTAAAGGGGGGTGTCTCTCTCTCAATAATTGATGCCCAGTGAAGAGTTATAAACATCTTTGAAAGCCAATTATTTGAGAGTATCATTTTACAGTGCCCATAGGAGTTTCTGTAAGATAGAGATGAGGAACTTCAGGGTCCCTTTTTAGCTGTTAAAGGTAAACTTGAGGGCTCTCACCTGAGGTCAGATCGGAGCAACCTCTGCTTCATCAGGATTCTTTGAAGTGTTGACCAGATCTGCAGCCGGTTGAACAAACATATGATTCTGCAACGATGGTCATTTCTTGCTCTTCACTGATCCATGTGATCTGACTTATCCCTAGTGGTATATAAATTACCGAGAAGGATCACAAGTCTTCGCAGCAAGTGGCTCTGTTTTGGGTCTATCCATCGATGCCACCTCTCCTCCAGCAATTTGGAAGGCCTCAGGTTCATGTTGCGAGCATCAATCAGTCCTTCGAAAGGATTCAGCTTCCTGTGCCAATTATACCTCTGTACATATCCTGGGTTTTCGTCGTGCCTGCACAAACGTGGTTTCTCTGCTCAAGTGATTCAGAAGCCTAATCCATCCTGGAAGTATATCATGACCTGATTACTTTGTTGGCGTCTTGTGCTCGATTCGAGGTGGACACTAACTAATTTCCCTGTGGATATTTAGAGGGATGGTGGTGATGCAGGAGTCCCTATGACTGCTTCAGTGACTCTAAACTAAGTCTTCTGGGGCGAATTTCGACCAAGTCTATGTCGTTGTTTAAGGAAATATCTTTTAAAACTGGGAGGAGATCACTGGGTGACTGAGGCTCCTTCGAGGGAACAACAATGTCTTTTATAACCGGGATGAGATCGTTTGCCATCTCCGGCTCATCCAGAGGAATGTCTTTCAAAACTGCAATGACAAGATCGTTGGGTGCAGTCTCAGGATTCAAAACCGGCGACTGATCCGTCTGCTCCTTCAAGCTTTCAGCAGTGAGCAGCTCAGACTCTCCTTCCATGAGCTCTGTATAAGGGTCGAAGCTTGACGCCATTTCTTTGATTTTAGCACACCTCTGCTGATGCACCAAGTCTTCGTCCACGGCCGAGGCTCTTCTCTCGGCCACAAGCTCCGCGTATGCCTCGTACTCGGACTCCAAACTCTGTCGCCGGGTGGACACCTCCAAGTTGTCGAACCCTTCATCCAACAGAGACTCCTTCTGTGTCATCAGCTCGGAGAAGGTCTCAAACTCGGTTTCCATTTGCGTCTGTTTCTCATCACAAGCTTGGAGTTGCTCGATATCTTCATCAAATAACGAGCCCTCCTCTCCCTTTGGATTCTCCTCTGGTTGTTTTTTGGTTTCAAAAGACCGGCTTTCGGTGCTCGGTGTGGGTCTCGCAGAGACTCCCTGCAAATCAAATGGCAGATGCGCCTCTTTAGATGTAGGACAACTCTTTTTTTGTGAAATGGCCTTTCAAGTGGAAAGAAATTTTGCAGTTAACCCAAAAAGATTGAAGCAAGCCTATGCTGGTTTAATCACCTCGGCCTGGTCTTCAAGCGTGCACTTGTCCTGCACGGTATCTTTCTCAGTATCGTAGAGTGAATTTGAATCGCGTTTAATCTTCTCCGCCTGATCACCGTAACAATAAACTCAAAAAACTGCCATCATTGTGATAACAGAAACGCAAATACGAAAAAATAACATGCCACCGTGAATTTCTGGAAGCTTTTAACATTATAACCGACATGAAATAGAAACACAGGGTTCCTTCACTAACAGCAAGTGACTACCGGCTGAAACTTGAGGCAATAGGTATAAAAGTAGCAACCTGCTGAAGCTGAGCTTTGAGATCTGCTATTATCTGCAGATGCACTGCCCTTTCTAGCTCCAACTCCTCATATCTTCCCATAGGTTGAGCCTGAAATGTGGATGATTTCAAATGTCAGCATCATCATCGTTGACAAACAAAAGAGTTGCATCTGACAATCTCATTCAATAACATATGCTCATGCTCACGATGTGAAAAATACCTTCAGAAGATCTAAGTCTTGTTGCTGCTCTTGACACCGTGCACTTAACTGCCCAACTTGAGCTTGCAGTTCCTCCACTTGCCTGTAGAGAAGTGAGGATATCTCAGTGATAAGAAATTCCTTGAGCAATGTGCAGAGAATCCTTGATCTATGGCTCATCCATGGACTGCAAAGAATATGAATGACATAGTAGTAATTTCACTGATTGAGCTGAAAACATTGCCTTACTTTGTCAGTTTAGAGTTAACTTCCAAACATGTGCATAGGTCGTTACAGCATATCTCCAGTTCTTTGCGGTATTTATCAGCCTGCAGAAGGAAAACATGACACACTACGTCAGCAAGTGATTTTAAGAAACATAACTACCGAATAAGTTGCATCATCTGTGAGAAATTCGAGTACAAAGTCGTAGGGCACATACCTGAGCACTAGAAAGAGCGATAGCTCCCTGTTCCAAAGAGAGCTTTGCTTCCGTCATTTCCAACAACTGCCATGTACAAATACACATTTCAGAAGAAAGATACATTTGAGGAAAGCAAGCAATGCATCATTCCCAGATCACAGCACACATTCATTCAAAATACGTAAAGGTCTCACCTGATCTCTGAGATTTGAAATCTCCTCAATCATGGTTTCGCGCTCTCCATTTTCAAAAAACTGTTTTAACCTGCCAGATAAACAAGGATCCGATCTGTTCAGAACCGAGAACCGCACCAGTGTATGCAGCTTCCAAAATCATGTTCTCTGACTTCCTCTACAATAGTCTCCGACTGCTTAAACTCATAGATTAGAAACAACATACCCTCGAACTTGTTCCATAAGACGGATATTGTCCATTGCAAAGCGAGTGAGCTCTGGATTGTGGTCATTTTGTCTCCTCACAAGTTCAATTTCTTCTACTAAACGTTTGTTTTCATCCATAAGATAGTGATCCATTGGCATTCTTCCCGCCAAACAGGCCTCCAATCTATGAATCCTCTCATCTCTGAAACGAAGGATCATTTTTCCGCTTTGAGCGTTTTGGTCGCGTTGTCGAACCTGAGTAGGAATTGTCAAGGTCAATGGAAGACGTGCACTTTTTTGACTCAAAACTGAAGTTGGTGCCAAATGTGGATCCAGAATTTACAAATGTTAGCATCCACAAAGGAAGACAAAACAGTATATAGGAGAAAAAGAAGTCAAGGAGTAGAAATTAGGTCCAAACAAAATTTGCACCAGGGATTGCAGCTGCTCAATTTCGTCGGCATATCTCCTTGCTGCAACTTGAGATACTTGTTCTCTCCGCAGTGCTCCTGACAGTGTAGCCTCCACAGCCCTTATCTGCGGAGGCCAATAGTTGTTGGACGTTAAGACAACTATTGGATATCTTGTGTTCTGCTCACCCTCGCAAGTGAACAATGCATAGTCATCGATCGTTTGAAGCACAAACTTCATGAAAGGTGAACATCTTCGAGACAACATGTCAAACAACTAACCTTACGCAAAAGATTGTTTGAGCCGAGTCCAGGAGCTGGTTTCTCAGGATCACCTTCATACCGTTGCATGGTTGACACACTTTGAAGTTTCAGCTGGCTTACTTCTTCCTGTAGAAGATGACTCACCGCCGTTGAGGATTGCAAAAAATGACTTCACCAAAATAATTATGGCATTTGTGTAATTGGAAGAGCAACAAGAACTCTACTACCTGATACTTGTAATCCATACTGAAGCAAACTACTAATATAGATGGATGGACGAATCGTGAGGAACTCCAAGGTATGTTTTACCTTCAATTGCTGAATCTCACGCCGTAGAGCAATCACATCCCCTGAAGCATCTTCATTTACTATGGCCTGAGCAAAATAGAAGAAAATTAGAAACAGGTCGAATTTTTTTCCGTGGAAAATTTTGAAACTAATGTCCACGTGAAGACTAAGGGGGAAGAACGTACATTGTTGCGAATGTATTTAGCTCGTTGTGCAAATTTGAGGGTGCTTAGTGTTTCCAATGCATTGCTGGTCACCACACATACAGTTAGTAGATAATGGTATACAATGGTTGCATGATGGTGTGTTGGAATGAATTTAAAAAGGTAGACTCAAGAACAACCCCAATGGCTGTTACGAGAACATCCAAGCTCGTCACACATCAGGAGCATCTTTTAACTACGGAAAATTTTCAAAAATTCACTCACCTACTAGAGGGGCTAACTGTAGATATAATTGTTGTCTTCGAATTTCCTCCAAGTGAATCCTGGAAATTGCAACATAAAAATTACGTGGCAGAGTCAGTGACAGGAGCCAGCCACAACCTTAAACGTTAGAGCATAGATAAAGCCCTGTGGGCTAGAAGTTGAAAGGAAATATTTCGAAAGAACAGATCAAAACCTGCAACAGGAAGGTCAGCTTGGAGTCACGATAAGGCACATGCCGTTGCTTTCCGTTAGCAACATCCACAAGTATCATAATGACCAACCTGCCAGTACGCAACAAAACCTTTCAGGAAAAAACATCTCTCCAAGGGAATCGTCTTCCAAGATAATTCTTTCAAGATTTGGTCAAAATTTCACAGGTTTCACTTCAATGCATATACATTCAAGACTCACCCAAGAGTAGAAAGAGATTTATTGATGTTGGCGGCTTCTTTCAGGCGATCGCCTTCTGCCCCCGAGGACTTTTGTCTGCTCAAATCAAAAGAAAAATATCAAATGCTGGTACCTATTTGGTATATTCATCAAAAATGCAATCATGACAGTGCGTTTCAATATTAGGTTCAGTAAATTGACCAAAGTGAATCTACAGGAAGAAATTTAGGATCGAACCTCTCTGATCCCGCAAGATCAACCAGGTTCAGGCGACCGAATCGGATGTTGGTAAGTGTATTGTGTTCCCACTGCATAAATTACAAACCATGCGAAAGATTTAGGATAGTGAATTACAAGAGCACATAAATGGCAGAAAAAGAAACTGAAATTGCTCTTCATTAGATCACGAAGGGATTTGGAGCGTAGCGTGCGATTCCTAGCGTATTTACCTTGCTTTCAATACTGCATGCGAAAACGCTGTGGGATCGGCTACTCTCTCTATTCATGTGAGTTGCAGCAACCTTCCGATTCGCAGCTCCCTGATATTGGAAACAAAACCAAAAGAAACAATCCATCAGATACCACCCAAACCACAGCACAAAGTAACTCTAGTCCATCAGAGTGGAGAATCTTACTTGGATAAGAAGCTGTACAACATCTTGCACACCTTTCACTTCAATCTCTTTCAGATTCTCAACATATACTCCAGTTTTTGCATCTTCTCGTATCTGTCAACCAAGAGAATATGTTGGTAATTTTCATATATGATTGTAACAATGCCCTATCATATGGACCTATTTCATTCAAGAATAGGATTGGGAAGGGTGTGAAGTACCTGCAAATTTGTGGATGTAGGATCCAACAGATCTGCAATGTGCTCATTATAAATCTCTAGAAACGAACACTTGCATATGTATCTCAATTGCTCCTGCTCCCGATTTTCCTCCTCCTGATTTACCAGATACTCTTCAGTCATTTTATGGACGTAGTAACACGTGTCCAAATCCTTGAAATAAAAGGACTCCGATAATAAAAGGAACTTCCTTGAAAATTCAAGGAAATTGAATTCTTGCACAAGTTTAATGCTTACTTGTTTAATCCTTGCAAATAGGTACTCAAAAATGCGGGGAGTCATTCCGCGTTCTTCACTGGGTTGGTCGGCTAGCTCATCAATATCTCCAAGCATAGTGTGGGTTTTACCACTACCTGTCTGGAACATGCTCACATAGTTCTTACATTGTTCTTACATTTCGTAAAACAGGAGAATGAGTCAAGACAAGCTAACAGTCTAACTTGTGAAGATTAAGAACATCATGCCTCATATCACACACAATGAGCACAAGACTTTGTCAGAGGTTTATGAAACAAGTCATGTATGAATTGAGGTAGAAACAGAACAGAGAGATGGAATCACAGGACATACCTGCCCGTAGGCAAACATACTACTGTTGTAACCTCGCATGCAGTTTTCCACCATAGGAGTTCCCGCTACTCTGAACAGATCTTCCTGTTGTCACACAGCCGTACATGAGACCATTTCAATGAAATTACTCGAAAATGGATTTCCACCTAATTTGACGATTGGGATGTCCTGGACGATGCGAACATTGATAAGGAATTGCAACTGTGATCCAGTTGAGCCAGTTACCTGCGTTATGGATTCCCCCGCAACATGATCAAAAGTGAAACGTGTCTCGGGTTGTCCCAACCAGGTGATGGTCTGGGGACCGTCTTGCCGAAGACATCTGGTGACACCTTTTCCTGCTGCCTCGGTGCCAGTAAGAGGGCGGGTACGTATTAAAACCTGCCACCATCAAAGATTGACTTGTGAGGCACAAGCAGTGTTCGAGGAGACTCTCGGAAGAATCTCTCACATGATTAATCTGCACAACACATTGTGCAGAGTATCCTGTCAACCTGCAAGAACTTATGAAGTTGGAAGACATGTCAACACCCACCTGTACGTTGTGGTCGTTCCAAAAATCTGGATCCTCCTGGAGCTCAAATTTTGCTTCATTTGAGAATTGATATGCACGATTCGTCACTGGGGTATTAGCAACGACCTTTTGAGAATTCTTCTGAGAAGAATTTTGTGCCCCTCGCTTGCCAGGTCGAGGGATAGATCTGGAGCCCTCTCTTCCAGGTGTTGTCCGAGGTGTACTTGGAGCAGACTCTGAATCACTGTAAGCCATCCTGGATGATGTATGTCCGGACTGAATACTACTACTACTGGAACATGATGGAATGCTAAGATCGGAGCAGGTAGATGATGATGAAGATGAGGTATCTGAAAATATGTTGTTCATGTCCAATGTTGCATCTCTTGAATAATGCTTTGGAGAGCCGTTGGCCATGGTTAAGTTGGACCTCATCCCACCTGCACCTGCCCATATTTACAAGAGTACATTATTTACAATGCCAAGTGGTTGGGCGATCATACAACAATGTTACTATGTAAATGGTGCTTTCCATCATCGTAGTACCTTAGGATATATAAATCCTCCACATTTTAACAACAGAATCCGTTCCAAAGAAAATGGTACATTGGGAAGAGGAAAGTACCAGTCTACTGGTATCGGATACTCTGATAAGCAGACTCGGAAAGAAAATGCTCATCTGTGCACAAGCAAACGTTGAAGGTTAACCCTAAAGTACAACAACAAAAATCCCATAAGCTGATGATCCACGTTATAGTAAAGGAATCTACCTAATTATTTTAATGAAGGAAGAGAGAAAAATTGTGTTGGTAAGGGAAATTCAATCACATTCGAGATCAGGCTGTCTCTGTACCAGCTGTCTGACAGAGCTGGGGTAAGATTGGACCATAAGAAGGCCCAATGGAGTGGTCCATGACAAATGGTTTCCACTTTGAGCGGTTATTTGGACGAGAAAATTCCAGATTCAGGCATTTGAACCCGGAACTCCAAGTGCTGCACACATCTCTCTTTCGCTGAACCTGACATTGCCACACAGAGTCATTCAGCGTCGTTTGCTTGCGCAGTAAACGTATTCGATGCTTCTGAAAACCAGGTGCGATTATGGAGAATCCTCGGAGCTTTCTATTCAAATAACTGTACGATTATCTTTTATCATCCAATATGTACAGGCCTGCACAGAGGATGTATAAAAATCGAGTGAAAAATACATTTCAGAAGCAAATTTTAAGTCACCATCAGTTCAAAATAATATATGGCTTGCTGAGAAGAGACTAGCATGTGAAGGATCTTGAAGGAAGACCTAACCCAAGCATCGCAGTATAGAGTTTGAGGAGTGAAGCAGAACTTAGCTTTTAAAATGATAGATATCTGTGTTCAAGGATATCACGATGTGCTATTGCAGAGCTCGATGTATGGGAGGAAATTCACACACAGAAGGCATCTCTAGTTAACGAAAGGTAGTCCATACAAGAAATAGTCAGTAGGGACTGGTGGAAGAGAGTCGGAAGTTGTTATACGAAGGGAAATTTCAAATCATTATCAATGAACGGGGAAAGTCTAGGTACGTTTTGGAGATTCAGCATCCAGGTAAATTATAGACAAGTGAATCAACTGCAGACGCCCATAGTACATTTTCCAATATCAGCTGACATGCAAACTTATCAAAGAGATCAGGCACCTCAAGGAGATGCAAATCAAAGGGAGTGGGGGCATAGAAGGTATATTAGGGTGGAGCATCACTCATTGCTCAATTCTTGAAAGGACGCCCTTGTCTGTTGTACACAGTACAAGCCCTTGGGATCCACAGAAAAGTTCTCAACCTCTGGAGGAACGGTGATACAACAATCTGAGCTAATGAATATATTGTCCGCAGGCATTATTGTCCAAAACGTTGGAGATGGAACAGACTACTTAGAAAATTTTAAACCATGAAAGATTTATTTGCAGTTAAGAAGAAAGTAATGAGCAGCTTACAGATGTCACGAGATTCATAGAAATCAATAAATTGCTCAATTTTGCACTCAAGCCAATTGAATTCATAAACAAATTACGATGAAGGTCATGCTCATAACTTAGATCGTTCGACGGCTTCAATATACTAAAAATATTTGTTCGCCGTTATCCAGTGATTTAAGCCCGTTGAGGCGAAGTTTACTCTACTATGACGATTAGACCAGTCAGATTGTATAAAATGAGATTCATGTCTGCTAGTGGTTAGTGGAAAAAACAACAGATGTTAATTGTGACTGGACTCGAAATACATTTTGGAGAGGTCGGATAAACTCCATAGAAAAAAAAAATTATTGTTCCAAACATTTGAAAAGCTGCCGCCAGTCTGGTAGAGACATACTGGTCCGTATATTCGCCAATATTATTTGCACTGAAGTGACTGACTGATTGCAAGGAAGGTTGTTCACTTCATGACATCGTGTGCTATCCCCCGGCCCCGCTGCGACACGTCAGTAAACATTTCGCGATCGCGATTGGAGGGAAAGCGGAGTGCGACGGACAGTAAGAAGGCAAGAAGTGGTTAACTTAGAGCAATAGAAACTCACAGATAGATTAGTTCGTTGATGTGCAGGTGACGTCGAGACTACCGTATTCCTCCTCCCGCGCTTGGCTGACGATGATGATGATATTGCCTGCTGAACATAACACCCACGAGACTGAAAACGAATTGCACAACGCAGCGAAGTGCTACTCTACACTAAATGAAGAGACGATCCAAAGAAAAAGGATTGTGAATCACAATTTCTCTCCCGTGAAGCAGCTAGGGTACATCGACATAAATCTGGAACTAGACAATCACCCGGAAATGACTACACGTAGTAAGAGATATCAAGTATCAATCTTAAATACCGAGATTGATGTTGGCTCCACCCCTTGAACTCCACTCAACCGTGTCTGGATGCATCCGATACGCAGATCCAGCACTCGCGCGAGTCTGCTTGTGTACACTTGCCTCGAACAAAAGATTAGAGGATCCGATACATGATTGGGACGCACAACTCACACTGCTAACCCTAAGATTACTTACGGAAGCTTAGATTTGCGGTTCGCTGGATTCAAAGAGCAACGGACCTCCACCGCTCTACATTAGGACGTCGAAGACACAGAGGCGGGCGAAGAGAACGCGAAGGTGGGACCTGGACCCCGCTCGGACGACACATCCGTAAAGCCTCCTTGTGGATGATGAAAGATTTGAACCCGTCCTTGGATGAGAACACCGGTCCCACGCTCGCTCCGCCAGGCGGGCTCGGCGTCCATCAAACTCGGCCTACAACCCGCAGAATTTCCGGAAGCTGCCTACTCTCCTCCTTTCCTTCCAAATCTCCTATCGCTTCTAATCCACCCGTCTCCGTCCCGTACTCGCGCTGCTCATGCTCCGTCCGTGCCCTGACCGAGCCCAAGCTTTTTCGAAACCCGAGATGTTGACTGCACACGGAGGGCCAAAGAGATCCTCGCGTACACTCGCATTTGATATTCTCTAGATTCAAGAGTCGCTTGCAGCTCCGTATTTATGAGATAATGATTCTTCAACACCAAATTCTTCATGGCGTCCTATTCCCACGGAGGGGCAAAGAGTCCTCCGAGATTGAAAGGTTGATTCCCGAAGACCAGAGACTTGCTCTCGCTCCAGTCTTCTCCCTTCGATCGCAGGTGTAATTCTCAGGTATCCTAGCACTCTCATTTGACATTCTCTACAATCAAGAGTCACTTGCAGCTCTGTAATTGCGAGTTAATGATTCCTCAACTCCAGATTCTTCATTACGTTCTATTCCTACGGAGGGGCTAAGAGTCCTCGGAGTTGAAAGACTGATTCCATATGTGTACAGAAGCTTGCTTCGGCTCCACTTCTCCCTCCGGTTGCAGGTGTAATTATCAGGTAGACTTGCAGTCGCAAGTGTTAGCTATAATCAAGAGTCGCATGCAACTCTTTAACCGTGAGATGGTGGTTTCTTGAACACTAATTTCTTCATGGCAATCTAATCGAAGGAGGGGCAAAGAGTCCTTGGAGCTTGAATTCGCTCGAGTCTTCTTCCTCCGATCGCAGGTGTAATTCTCAGGTAATCTTGCAATCCTATTTGACAATCTCTACAATCAAGAGTCGCTTGCAACTCTGGAGTTGCGAGATAAAGATTCGCCGACACCGAATTCTTCATGGCGTTCTATTCCTACCTAGGGGTAAAGAGGCGTCGGAGCTTCAAAGGCCGAATCCTTATGTGAATAGAGATTCGCTTCCTCTTCAGTGTTCGCCCCCCGGTCGCAGCTATGATTTTCAATAAGTCTTGCAATCGCACATGTGTTATCTACAGTCAAGAGTCTCATGTAACTCTCTAACCGTGAGATGGTGGATCTTCAACACCCAAATCCCTTTATGGCGTTCTATTCACATTAACGCGATCGTGAGCCACCACTAGATCAACTGCCAGGATGTCCTCTGTGTAAGCTCACAGCAGCGAAGCCTCTTAGGTTCCTCGTCACTACCTCTTCCGTATCTTTTCGGCATTCTCTTCCTGCCCTCCCGTTGATTCCCTCTCGCAAAACCAATTTACATTTCATCTCTACTCGGAGCAGAAGAAATCTCGAGAAGACACTGCAGATTCCAAGTTGTCTTTTATTAGGGTTCTGATATATGTGTAACGACTTCCTGCTTATGAGTACCAAATGGCTTGCGTACTTTGCTGGCCACTACCTCTTTCGTATTTGCAACACTCACCCTTTATGTTGGATTCACAAATAGGAGAGTTTCATCCTTTGTATCCTACCAGCAGTGTCGGCACTTCTTCCTGACTTCTCTCTTCGCATTCCGAGAACAATTTGCATCTCATTTCAGTTCATGATACCAGCAAATCTTGGAGCAACTTTACACATTGCATTTCTTCTCGCAAGAGCTCTTATGTATTGTGTCGGCTGCATATCGTACTCCTCACTGACTCGCTCGCATCTTTCCGGCAATCGTCTGGCCTCCGTTGTTATCATTTCCAAGTTGAATTTGCATTCCGATTTAGCTCACAGCAAGATTTTATGCCGGAACACCTCATTTCGCAAATTCTACTTTAAGATGTCTGATTGCTTTCGTATCTTTGCGCATTCTTGTTCTGCATTTCGAGATCAATCTCACCTTAACGATGGGTAAAAAGTCGAAATCCTCTTCACCAAGTAAGTTTTTAGCCCAAGGGGTACGATGCATAACATTGAACGCCTTTATGAGCATGATTGCTCAAAAACTACATGATGGATGTGCTTGTCTCCGCCACTTCTCAGTACATGCGACAGTGTTCTCGTCTTTCATCAGTTAGCACTCCCGAAATCGTACTTACCACACTATTACATTAGGAGACTATCAACATCCAAGCTCTGCTGTCGATGATTGAATACGATTGTTGTCCGATTGAATTTTTGCAATTTACTTGCATCTTACCGTGGCTCACAGTGACAGCATGTTCAAGACCGCTCTTCACATTGCAACCTTATGTCACCGTCACTATGGTTGTCGGGAAGCTTCACTTCAATTCTGTAGCGCGTCATGATGCCACTTTCAATCCTCGAGCACTTTTGATACTTGGACCAATTCTATGGTAGATGATACGGAAGATGTCAAAAGCTCAATACGTGTGCCAATTCTATTGTACTCCGTGCACTTGGACCACTTCTACACGATTCCACTTTTTTGGGTTGGCTTCTGAAGCTTCCACCAGGCATCCTAAGATTGGTGTTGTTGATGTAGAGATATACAAGCTAACGATTTGGCCTTGCTGATGCAATTTCTGAAGAATTTAGTGTGTATGAAGAAAGCAACACAGGAATCATCCTGCAAAGAGAGTAGACGTTTAAGATTTAATGCCCAACAGAGAATGCATCCAACGGTGGAACCATCATCACAAGCTCAGATATGTCAGTTTGCACATCATTGCCTCAACTTATCACAAAGTTTGATATAAAGTCTTAAGGAAGATATTACTAATATTAACTGTGTCAAATCACATCATACCAGAATATTTGTTGCACCTAGCAGACAATCTTGAGGTTAGCAGGGGCCATAGCAATCGTGCTCACAGAGATATGCACTCAACCATGGCCGCTGATTTCACGTAATCCAGCAGCCTGCCCAGATAGTTCGTTCGAGAGCTATTATCGCAACTCGAAGCTTACTAGACGACATTGCAAATCGGAAGATGTTAACAGCTCAATACTGAAAAGGTCACGAGTACAGCTAAGTGATATTGTCTCGAGAGAATATTGATTATGTGCCCCAATGTGTACTCAAGACTCCAAGTCAGACATCCTGGGCTAAAAAGAAGTAGATTTAAGGACATCTCAAGCTAGTCTTACCTGGATCCTGCATTTACGCAACCTTAGAATCTAGACCTCTCAAATTTCTAGTTGCATTGTTCTCAGTGCAGCACTCTTACATGTTAGTCAGACTGCAAGTGCACTTCGATCACAGAACAAGCCAACGATTAGCTTCTTAACAACAGAAACACGCATAGAATATGTTGAACTGGCAGTGTTTGTTGGTCAGTAGAATGTCTTCTCTGCCATTATGACTGATCAAATTGAGACTTCGTCTGAAGTCTAAAACAAGTACGTTGGGGAGGTCGCAACATGTGAACAAGTCACAGATAGAAGGCAGGCCAATTTCGTGCATACTTACCAGTGACAATTGGAGTAAGGTTGCTGAGAGGGTTGCAAGGCTCCTCGTTGATTTTTTCCTCCGGAATTACGTAGCATGCATAAGGTGGTTGTCAGTGATCAAATTGAGAAGGCAAAGGATTGAGTGGTTCGTAACGAGATAGTTTTGCAAGTCCATGCTAATTCTTCATCCAGGAAATGGTTCAAAAGAAAGTGAAATTAGAAACAGATCTCCAAAGATGATGATGCTCCATACTCGTCAACAGATGATGTTCAGTGCTGTAGAGTGGTGTTCCGAAAATGATATGAATGTCATTCCTCAGGATGAATAAGCTTGCTATCTGTCTGTCAATTGTGTAGAGACAAACTTTCAAATCTAAATCCAATTAGCCTTACATCACTGGCTCAAGAACCAGATTCATAGAAGCCTACTAACTAACTTACACCACACGTACCAGCCACCAAAAGAAGGGGAACTGGAGGACGGCCATAAACAGGAGAATGTAGTGATGTCGGGTTGAATCTCTATCATATCTTCTTGCCTCTGCAAACAACAACCTCTTCATCGTTCTCACCAGAAAATTCGCCATACACAAAGCCGTCCAAGGCAATGCAATATAATAAGCGTATGTTGATATCATGCCAGCCAAAACAGAGAGGGAGACTCCAATGAAGGAATAGCCACCGTAAGCTACAACATCTAGTGTCGGCGCATCTCCACTCCCTAGAGCGAACAGAAACGATTTCAACAAAACTGTTTCTGCTATCCAGCCGATCAATGCTTTGGAGAATTGTGCGCTCATCACATCTGGTTTGAACTTGCCAGCCAACCCTAACGTGAGGCCGCAAAGAATGACATAGGTTGCGAATGCCATGAGAGGAACGTAGAGGTCCGGGGCATTGATGTCCTGCCGCGGCGGCTTATATTTCAACCCCCCCGCAACTTGCTCCGCTACTCGAGTCCAGTGGCCTTTATGAATGAACGGGCACAAAATCACTTTCACCTTGTTCTTCACGTACTGATCGGTCACCTGGAAGTAATACTGGATGTCGTGCGTGGCGAAATATCTGCTCACGTTGCTCTGCACGTACTCCTTGCTGTTGCCGAGATACGTTCCCAGCAGTCCGGAGCTCGCCCCGTAGAACGCTTCGTTCAGCGGGTTGCTCATCATCCTCGGCGGGCCTGGCGGAGGTCCCTGCGGTGGCCTTGCCATCTTCTCTTATTCCAAATGCCTCCTCCTTCAAACTCTGCGTTTGTTGTGACCGATCAACTTGAAAGCTTCACAACCACAACAAGGATCCAGGAGCTCAATCATCCGTTCAAGAAACTCCTGCGCAACAAAACCTCCAAACCTCCAAGAACACCTCCTCAACTCCTCGAAAAGCCTCCTCCAACCTCTGTGTCTGTGACTGGTCAATTTGAAAGCAGAACAAGCAGAACAAGGATCCAGGAGCTCAATCATCCGTTCAAAACCTCCAAACCCTAGAATCCATCCCCGAGCGCACTCCACTGTTATTTAAGCACATCATTGACACAATTACTGACACACCGATCTACTACGCTTGCGCACTTTTAAGAGACACCGCAACAAGAATTAGACAGAATCACTCCCTTTTTGGTCTGATTCGAACCTAAAATAACCCGTTCTTCCAATTGTCGCTTTCTTTCTGCAATCCTTAGGCTTCTTGAGCACCACAAGGCGTGAAACACTTAATTCGCGCGTCCTCTTGGAACTTAGTAAGAACCACGACCTCTTCCAGAAGACAAAACAGGAAATGACGCAGTCTCCAACTTCGACTCTCATCAATCCAACGGACCTTCCCTTGCGGAACACTCGTCAAAGAGACTCACCTGTATGCAATGGGGAAAAAAACCCTAATTTTGCAAAAAAAATTATTAACATGAGACGATTACGCCACTTTGTGAGATGATTATATTTTATTATGCCTATACTAGCCTAGTATTACTAGGCTCACATTATTATTAATAAAATTTAAAGGCCTTTTGGTGGTGGGTCCTTCGAGTCTGGGATCCACCTCCCAAAGAACGACAATAGGATGTCTAGAAAGCGCATATGGGGGAGCACAATCTTTTGGTTAACTCATTTTAAAAGAATTATACATAATTCATTGTCAAGTGTGGAAGAAAAATAACACGTGTCAGATACATGCAGTGCTTGAAGTTGGTAAGTCACATGGGGGTTTGGTTGTTTTTAAGGCATATTTTATTGAGTTGTGAGGTACCTACAAAGGACAATGGTAGTCTCAAGTCTTTCTTCCAATTGGATCATCAAGTTGATACTAGCCTCTATCTTATGGAGATCTTTGCACTCACTTACTCCAAGGAATTAGTCTTATCAACACCACCTTGATGTACTTCTAGTGCCATAAGGCTCTTGGCTTCCTGGACTTTAAAATCAAATATTTTAATTCATTTCATTTCAATGAAGATGAATATGTTGGCTGTAAGTAGATATTTTCAACCACGAATGAAAATACACCTTGAATGGTTTCTGACATTTGGCCACATGCCCAAGTCTGAAATATACACATGAGAAAGAAAACAATAGAAGAAAGTCTATGAGCAAGCTTCCAAGAATTAGCTCAACTCTGATGTTCCTAGTCTAACCTGTTTTGGTTCCCAAGCCCTGCATACGTTCAAAATGCAAAATTCTTCAGTTATATACCTTCGACAACTTTAGGGGCAGCATTAGCTTCTGTAACAGGTAATCGATCACCAGTCATTGATGACTAACCCATTTTAGCTCATCCTAAACAAATGGAAGCTGAATTTCGTTTGGATCTGAGACATTCATACTAGTGTGTTGAGAGAGAACAGGTGAAGACTCAAACTCTGGTGTTTAGTGATTGAAGTTATCTGCGTTATACCACCACTTCATGGAGGTTTTTCCTCTACAAACACAAAGTTAAAAAAGTAGAGAAAAATGAGAAGATGTGCACATCAACATGCATTTTCTCCATATAATCTGCCAGGCTTGTGCCATTTCTCCCAAGTAAACATGCATCCAGAGATTCTGGTTGAATAAACATGCTTTCTTAAATGTGGGGTCTACACAGGACATTAAGTTGCATTGTCCAGATGGAAAAGACCTCCACAAACATCTATTTAACCCGATATCTAAACATCCATTTCACAGATTTGGGGTCACTAGCTTTTCTCTTTGCAGAGATGTCAACAATAGCACCATGAGCAAGCATTCGCTGAAGCACTTTTGTGATGTTATGGGCATCATCAAGTCCAACATGGTGCGTGCCTGTCTGTGGTATCTTCAAGCCTTTCAGCATTGCAAGCATTCCCCCAGCCTGCAACACAACCAGTTCACCACTCTCAACTTCTCATTCAAACAAGAATCGAATTGTAGCAAACCACAGCCTGTCAACCAAGTGAAATTATTGTGCTCCAGGAACATAAATTAAAATTGGAAAACCTAATGGTGATTGTAGTTGTAATTTGTAGCCATTTGTAATAAGGGCCGCTTCACACTATGGCCATCGAAGTCGAGAGGCCGTGGGATTGAGTGACCAAACTTTGTTAAGTCTCCAAAGAAATGGGCTGAAAATAGCCAATAAAATATGGTAATTGGAGCCTTCGGCCGGGCATAGTGTGAAGCCTCCAAAGGCCAAGCCCAAAGTCCAAACCTTCGGCCATGAACTCCCACGGCCCCTCAACTTGGACGGCCATAGTGTGAAGCCTCCAAAGGCCAAGCCCAAAGTCCGAACCCAAAGGAGCATCACACTTTATTCCTTGCCCAAAATAACCCCTTCAATCTAACGGCCAAAGATCTTGTCAATGATTGATTTTTTTATGAGAAAAAACCGACGGCCTCTCGACCATAGTTTGGGTTTCCATTCCTGTCCAACCCAAACTTCCTTCGAGAGTCCGTCGCCTTCTTCAAAAAGTAATCATTCTAAATCGCGACAGCCTTTGGACTTTGGCCTTAGTGTGAAGGCTCGAGAGGCCAAAATCTTGGTTTCTTGCAATATGATTGATGGAAATTGACAGCCTCTCAACCTTCAGCCATAGTGTGAAGCGCCCCTAAGATGAACATGCCACTTTTGTTGGATCTCAACTCCAAGTTTACCCTTACCCGTTCCTTGTAGAAGTTGTAGTAAACATCCTTCAAGTTGATCCATTCATTGAAATATGGACTCAGCTGGATATGTGAATCACGACATTGCTCTGGGATCTTGGTCTTCACATCCCAGTTGCCACTGTCAAAATGCACTGTATTAGATACTTCTGAAGCAGTTCTGCAACATGCATTAAGGTCATACTCACTCTCCTTTCATCTAGGAAGGGGACACAAGCACCAAACAGAAATACTCTGCCAGAAAGACAGCACGGCAGAGGAAGAACATTTAGAGTAAAAACATGAATTTGAACCATTTCTTCACCCCTAATACTTCAAGTCTGTATCCCAGTATCAAGACTTTGAACTATCCTGGATCTTTCTTTTCTTAGACCAACTTGACAACAGTATTGGCAAGGTCACCCCAAGGTATTGCCTAAAGAAGATGAATTGCTGGATGAATCACAAGAACACATCTACTCTGGAGTCAGGATACAGACTCAGATCTTTATAATACCGAGTGTTAAGTTAGAGCGAAGCTTACCAAGTCACAAAAGCAGCTCGCGTCAACTTGGTGGGATTGCATCGGTCATAAAGAGAGTGGCCCTCCATCCACTCTTCAAATGACTCTAATACCTCTGTAAATGGAATGGCCGTATCATGCCAAACCCTGGCAAATCCCACCAGTACCAATAAGATGATGACAGATAGCACCTTATACATAATCATAAAACCCAAAAATTGCTCACGAAATTCTGATCAGCCTTCATTAAACTTCTACTCCAAATTGAAGCACTACAGACAGAGTCTCGACATCATCCTTTTGGAAGGGCTCCTCGTACCCTAAGACCTGAACTTCTACAAACCATGAACTTGGTTTCCATTCACAATCTGAAGAGAGGAAATGAGCTCACCGGTCCAAGCCCCACTTCCCATACTTCCCTTTGATGTATTCGGCTTGTCTCTCTTCAGACATTTTCACGGGACGTACAAATCTGCGGCAAGTCGATTAAATATCAGCAAGACAACTCGTTGACCACCTTGCACTACAAGCACACCTTTTAAAGCGATGGAAGCCAAGTAATGAGCTCTCCTGTGTCACCCACAACAGCATGGCAAACCTTCACAAAATTGACGATGTTTATTGCCTACTTGCCTGAGGGAATGTACCTGTGAAATCGATCAACCACTTCCAGTGTCTGAGAGTTGACCATAACTACTGGAAACTCTAAAATCTCCACCATTCCTTCCAGGTCCAGTACCAGATAGTACTCAAATGGCTGCTTCCTCACGCGCTTAACATCCGTTCCTCGCACTTTGCATTCAGGATATGTATGGCTGAACCTGTCGGTGTGCTGCGCTTCCTCCATCTGCCCGACCCTCATCACCTTGTTACAGTCTTTAAACTGCGCTTCCTAGAAGGCAGGAAGCTTCTCTGGATGACCCTCTGGAAGAAATTGCACACAGACAATGGCATCTTCATCCTCCACTGGAAGGAAACAGAGCATTACTTTTCTTGGTGCACAAATGGGATCTGTATCATCCCATTACCCTGTCCATTTCGGCTTAACTCGTATTCAATCCTCTCACTGACCACTAAATCGGTAAAGTTTTTATTCTTACATTTCAAGCATCTTACAACAGAGCACTGACATAGTGAATGGCAAAGTGTTTAAGGATTAGGTTGTGAACGATTTCAATCTGCTACAAGTGCATTGGCAATCTCAGAGACAGCCGTATGCTCCTTGTTAGTCTAAAACAAGTAGGGTATCCACAGCAACTACTGAGTCATAATCATTTTAAAAAATTCGCCACAGGGACACTATTGCAACTCACCAGTGTACAAAGACCTTGTGTGAAGTAGTAGCACAAGGGCCGAGAGCGTTTCCCACTCTTCACGGGAACTTCGCTGCCTTCCTTTTCAGCCTGCGCGAGCTCCTCGAGCAACTCCAGAGCCTCCACAGGAGCCTCTTGGTGGTCATCATTCAAGGGCGACTCAGCGGTGGAGTCCATCTCCACCGTTGTTCTTGAATAAGACGACTCAGAAGAAGAGTGCACTGAATTGCGCGAACCATTGCAGTCTCTGGTGCGCCCTGGCAACGCATACCGCCGGTCATCATCGCCGTAAAGCCGGCTCCAGGTATGCAAGGCACCAATCTTCGGCACAAAAAATGCACCAAGCTTCCCACCAACTGCAGCGTTCCTTCGCACATTGCCGAATAGAGACCCGCAGCCAAGGCTCCCGAAGGTCCGAAAACAAGCCGAATTCTGTGGTCGTTGCAACATGTGCATGCACGAAGGGGTTCCCTCTATGACCAGGGGTCTGCTCGAGACACAGAGCACCACTTTCCGCACAGTATTTGCCATCACTGTGACCTACCCGAAAACGTGGTTGCATAACTTAAACTTCACAAAGATTCCACTGTCGCAGCCATTACCCGAGCGTGTTCGATATCGATTCCCTCGCAAACCCTAACTCACTAACTTAATAAGTCCATAGTCTTCCTCCCTCGTCATTGTCATCGTCACCGCCGGAGGGAAATACTAAATTATGCGCTCCAACGTATTACCAATTTCCATCTCCAGCAGGTGCACCCTATCACATCAGTACAGACACTACAGCTACAAGTTACCGACGAGCTCACACACCTTCATTTTCATGCACGACCTGAACCTAATTCACGGCAATGAACGGGGACAACCGGCTGCTAGTTACAGATGAACCGGTTGAGTTGAGAAATAACCGGTCCAAGTTCAAGGCTTTTTGGTGTACGTCACGTCACATAGGCGGTTGGAATTGTTCAAAATTCATGCATAAATCCAAATATGCTTAAATCTTAGATATTGCACATCTATCAGACTACACAGACAATATATTCAACTAAGCTGATAGGTTCAACTGAAATGAATTTTTTATACTTGAAATATTTATTGTTGCCTAGTTGGATGAGGAGAGTGGTCCAGCTAGCCCGGCCCTTTGCCCTTGTGAAATGCATAGCACTCAGGTTGTGTCTTATTAACTTTGGAAGAGTGATCCAACATAAGAGGATTACAAGTCTTACAAATTCCAAAGATTCTCGACAGTAAGAGATGAATAATGTTGTGTCTCAACTCTTTTATAAGGGAATCAACTATCAATACCTCGCAATCTTTGACCAACTAGAATCTTGATTTCAACTATTTCTACGTAAAGCCTTGTGTATTGTAAGACATTAATTCTTATTATGAAACCCACAAATTTATGGAGCTCGTATACATAGAGTGAATGTGTGAGGCATATAACAAGACTAGTCCCCTTTAAAATAATGTTACCCAATTTTTTCAAAATCACAATAGTCATCCATCGTCCCCTTATCATTCATTCACGACAGCCAGACTGTCCTCGTAGCAATAGTGTACACAAGTTGTAGATTTATTATAAGTCCTTAAAAGCCTCGATACTTAAGAATGGCTGTAAATCTAATATATCGAGAGCTTTATCTGTTCACCTCCGACGACCACAAGCTCCCCTTTGTGTTTGCGTTTGGTGTACAATGCGTGATCATGCTCTTAGTTGACTCTTGTGATTATGGATCAACGTCATCATTGATGTAGTTTGTTTAGACATCCTTCTTATTGGAATCCAATTTTGTTGTCTGTCCACCAAATCCTGCACAAAGCTGATCATCACTAAGTAGCAGATTCTTCCACTGTTGTGCATCCACAATCGGTTGCATCTGTACACTTGTGTGTATGCTAGGGTATCCAGGAATGCGTCTTCGTTATTTCCTTTCTGAAGATTTCAAGGGAAGTGCATTGGTCACCTGCAGCGACCAAACTTGATGGTTTGATTATTCTGCGGGGAAGTTCTGCAAGCGGAGAAATAGCATGTGTTATACCTCGACCACGTGATGGACAGGTTTATGCTAACCCCGATGTTAAACCATGTCGGTCACATGCAAATTGTTCTTTCGGTGATTCTATGTGCGACTTTGCCCTGTGGATTCTTGCAGGTTGCAAGTCAGACGTCCAGTTTTTCCTTTTCAAAATCATCCTCAGCAGATCTATTTATTCTTGTGGATGACGTCCAACACAACCAAAGTGATTCCGCTTTCTACATCAACCCCCAGGGTGCTGTTCTAGCAAAGCAATCTTGCGGCAAGCTTCTGTACAAAGAGAAAGTGAGGGTAGCAGACCTTAGTGCCGGGACGGCGGCATCATTCAACACCTCCTTCTCATTCTCGATCACAAGTCAAAATTTGTCCTCTTCTAACAGCTATTACATTCCAAAATACTGGACGCCCGGAGGGTTGGCATTCACCTTTGTCCCGGAGAAGATTCCTGCTACCGGAGATATTTCATGCATGTGTCTTATAGCGGAGAAAGACAATGTTCAACCTACTTCTCGACTATTTGCTGTGGAGTTCGATACCTTCTGGAATAAGGAGTTCGACGACCCGAGTGACAGTCATATTGGTGTGAACATCCATAGTATGAATTCAACGGTGATAAAGAATTTCTGTCCTGGAACTAAGCCCATGAACTGCTCGTATCTTCGAAGTGGCAAGGACTTCACAGCGTGGATTGACTACTATTATTCTACAGGACTTCTTGAGGTGAGATTTGCAGAGGGTTCGCTTGCCACAAATGTGACGAAACCGGCGGCATATGTTATTCAGATGACTTCACTCGATCTGAGCACAGTGTTTAAAGAGTACATGTACGTGGGTCTCAGTGGAAGCACAGCATCTAACTCATTCAGTGAGGTTCACAAGATCATGTCCTGGAGCTTCGCAAGTAGTGGAATGCCAGAAGCTCCGGCTCCGTTACCTGAATCTCCAACTCCTTCACCGTCGCCTCCGACTAGCTCAGAAGTTCTGCCGCCGAACCCTGCCGCACCAGGTCCGCTTAGACAGGCGGGGCCATTACCACATTTGGCACATGGAAACAAGGTTGCTCTCATTTCAAGTATTTGCGGGGTGCTTGTGGTTTTCTCGCTTCTCGGAGCCGTCTGCGCCCTGTGTGTGCGAGAACGGAAGAGAGCTTCCAAGAAAAACCAAGGTAGGCCGACTACTATTCCCATCAACCGTCTCTTCGGACCACGATTGTTTGCCTACAAAGAGCTTAAGAAGGCTACGAAAAATTTTAGCGAGAGTCAGCTTCTTGGCACAGGAGGATTCGGAGCTGTGTACAAGGGCACACTGCAACCCTCGGGCGATGTGGTCGCGGTGAAACGCATCCGCCATGAGTCCAAGCAAGGGGAAGAGGGGTTCCTAGCGGAGGCGTCCAGCATCAGCCAGATTAGGCATCGAAATCTGGTGCAGTTGCAAGGATGTTGCCACGAGAGGGGGCATCTGTTGCTTGTTTACGATTATATGCCGAACGGAAGCCTGGATCAGTGGATCTTCAAGAGCCATGGAAATGATGAGGGACATGATCCGAACACAGTACTTCCTTGGAACTTGAGACTGAAGGCCATTGCGGGAGTAGCTGCCGCACTTGCATACCTACATGACGAATGGCAGCAATGTGTTCTGCACAGAGACATCAAATCCAGCAACGTGTTGTTGGATGCTGATTTCAATGCTCGTCTCGCCGACTTTGGCCTCGCCCGCCTGATCGACCACGAGAAGGAGGAGAAGACCACGATGATGGCAGGTACGCTGGGCTACATGGCCCCTGAAATGCCGCACACAGGCAAAGCCACCAAGGAAACCGATGTGTACAGTTTTGGAGTGCTGGTGCTTGAAGTCGTGTGTGGGAGACGGCCGTTGAATCGGATTGCAACCAACCCTGCCGACCTGGTACTTGTGGACTGTGTATGGCGTGCGCATGAAGCTGGAGACTTGTTGAGTGTAGCAGACCCAAGGCTCCTCAAATCTCCAACTTCGGATCAAATCCTCGACATGAGTGTGCAGGATATAACAAACCTGCAAAGCAATTCGAGTCAGTCAAAATCTATTGCTTCTTCGAGTGTGGACAGCTCAAAGACATCCAGAGGCTCCGATCAAATCAGCGTCCACTCCGAGTCCTGTAACGCCGCCGCCTCACCGCCGCTCGTAGATGCCAGCTCTGTTGTCGCCGCCCCTCATAATCAGTCAAGTCTTGAAGAGTCGAGCAAGATGGTGAGATACCTACTTCGCTTAGGGCTGCTGTGTTGCCAAGCAAATCCAGACGCGCGACCATCGATGCGAGCCGTGAACCAATGGTTGCAAAGTAGCCATGGCGATGATTTGGATGCGTTGCCTGCACTTCCAGCCTTCAAGCCTCAGGTGCACTACAGGATTGGCAGTGGCTCCTCGCCACTGGATCTCTCCTTCGCAGATTCTGATCGCAGATCTACGGCTCCAACGCTTGTGTACCTGAATGCAGAGAAGAACACACCGAGCATCACCACATGATGCCGATGAATGAATCTCTGCACCACCTTCTCATGAGCTAGCACATGCGCATCAGAACTAGACATCCTGTACATGTCTGGGCTGTCGCTACCATGTGCAGGTCTCTAGCTAGTGGCTCAGTCATCTCTTGAAGCTCATTGCGGTTGGACTAACCACAAGGGCAAGTAATCCATTTTGCCAGAGCTAATTTACCATCGCCATAGCCACAATGCACCACCTTCTCATGAATGACAGTCTGTGCACTTCTAGATAAATGTGCCTGCCATGTGCATGTCTAAATTGTTGACATATAGTGCTGGCGCTCAGATCTACATGACGCCAGTCTAGCAATTTCCAGCCCTCTACGAGGTCGTGCAACATGCAGGTCCTTTTCTTCGTGAACTCCACGGTACTGATTTGCCATCACCTAGAACCTGCAAGCAATCTAAGGTTTTTTCGAAACTTTGACAGATGAATCAATCTACACGTTCTTGTCAATGTAGAGGAGCGCAAACTTTGATCTAGAGAGAAGTAAGTGAGTGCCATGTGCAGATTCGGAAGAAAGAGGAAAACCATTTCATCGGTGATTTGAACACAGCTCCATTTGATGTCTGAGACTGTTATTGCAATGTGCCGCAGCCATGACAGCATAAAAGGCCATGGTTATGCAACTTAATCTGAAAGCCGGAAGCTTCATGGCTCAAATTTTTTGAGAATATCGCAAGTGTTTCTGCTCATAATTTCTTGGCGATCTGAAGTCTGTTTCTGGTGTGATCTTTGTTCGTTTAATTCCCATGTGCTGATGCATGAATTTGAATTTCCATTTCCAGATTCTATTGCATACTAACTCTAACTTCAGAGTCTCCTGCAATGAACGGGGAGAACCGACCGGTAGTTACAGATGAACTGGTTGAGTTTGAGAAAACAACCGGCTGAAGTTCACGACTTCGGGAACATTACCGATCACTTTAAAGGAATCTATAGAATATAATTCAAATTAATAAAACAAGAGCCGAAATTTCAATCTATCTCTTCAATTTCAAAATGAAGCTAAATTGAATAGATAGATTGATAGATATATAGATTTCATTTCAATAGATTTAGCAATGTTTCAATTAAGCATATTCAACGACTACAACATTTGTCATTAGAGTTTATTTTGTCTTTAAGTGTGAAGTGGATTTGGTTATGTGACTATAGATTGAGAATGAGTTTACAAACAACCTATCCTTTCGATTGTGTTAACAATGTTAGCATAATATATTCTATACAAGAAAGTGGTAGATAGAGCCCTAATTTGAGCACTGTGTGTACTTGTTGAATAATTCATCTCCTAAGGTGTTCCTTAAATTCTCCAAATCAACGATTGTCACTTGAACAATTGCCATTGGTGTTACTTGTTGACTTGTAAACATCTCTAATTGTCTTCAAAAATAAGGTAAGTAAGCTCACCACCATTGATCTTACCTTCAAAAAGGTAAGTGCACTATGCAACTTCTAAATCATAGGGATGTACCAGTTTGGCCGTGTTATGTTGGTGGGTTGAGGGTTGGTTATGTTGATATCATTAGCTAGTACATTTTCCACAATATCTAGATGTCTATTGAGCTCTGGAATCTGGTTCTTCGAGCATGGTTTTTGGAAGCAGTTTGGGGTAAGAGCATAAGGAGAACTAGACTAGATACTTAAATGAGGGTTAGTCTAAATGGATTTGGAGTTGAATTCATGGATTGGAATGGCATTTTTGAATCTTGGAAAACCGCCACAAGGACCAACAAACGTAGGGCATTGACACTACAAGAAGTGGAGTTAGATGGTTGATTCTTAATTCTTCACATTGTACTGGAAACATGTACCATACAATTCATGCACAAGTTCTATATGAGATTTGTATTTCATTTCTATATTCTTGGATTGATGTTTTGGATTTGAGCCAGCCTTTCAACTGAAGGGTTGAAATTTGAGAGCCCTTCAATATGAAACTCATATGAGGGCTTCAATCTTGAACACTAACATTGGTCTCATGTAGCTAAATACAGCTTCATGGATCAACCGCTCTTTCAACCCCACCACTATAGCATTTCAATCTCAGCATATTTTGCGAGTGTTGTTAAATTGTTTGAGTAAGGTAGAGGGGTGCTTAAACCCATACTTCATCTAATGTTGGCTATTTTTAGAGTCCATTTTGGATAAATGGGTTGGGGCTAGAGCTCATGCCATTTGTGCAAACCCCAGCTAGCCGAGCCATGACCCTCATCATGGGGGAAGGGGTGTAAGGGCCAGGGCTCACGATTCAACACCCCAAGCGATCCCACCAAAACAAATAATTTATTTTGATCCCAACCAACAATTGTTGGCCTCCCCGTCCGATTCCAAATAAATATTTCCCTTGCATTCTTGAAGGTCATTTGTCCACAAATCCCATATTGAGTGCAGTTCACCTTGGAGGCCCAAAATTATATTCACACGCACACACACACACACACACACAGATATATATATATATATATATGTTCACTTCCCCTTAGTAAAAAAGAAATTGATTGGGATCTCATTCACGAAGTGAATTGATAGCATGTAAATGAATGTCAATATATCATGTAATGAACTTGGAAGTAAAAGATATTACAAAATCCTCATGATCATTGAGGTTATTATGTATGTGACTTACCATTTGAAAGGGTCTTTTGTCATTCTAAAATGAAACTTATATTTTAGCTTGTTTAGTTAATACCTTCTACTTTCACAAGTATTCATAAATATTTGAACTTATTAAGCGTGATTGAATGTAATAAATCATAACTAATTCAAGTAAGCACATTTTGGATTTATTTTTCAAAAGGCTTGATTACCCTTGGTAAGCAAATCATAATTAACTCAAGTAAGCACATTTTAGATAACAATAGACTTGATTACAATTGGTCAGCATATTTTCTGATTTGAATATATTTAATTAGGCTTGATACACTTAATTACATTTATTCAACTTAATGAGTTTGAATATGTATGAATACTGGTGAAAGTAAAAGGCACTAACTAAAATATCATAAAAGAAACAAACTAAAAATAGCACACAATTGTAAGTTTCATTTTGGAATGACAAAAGATCCTTTCAAATGGCATGGTAAGCCACATACATTATAACCTCAATGCTCATGAGGATTTTGTAATATTTTTTACTTCCAAGTTCATTACATGATTTCATGAGATTCATTTACATGTTTTTGGTTTCACTTTGGGAATGAAATTCCAATCAATTATTTTTTGACTAAGGGAAAGTGAACATATATATTGAATTTTGGGACTTCAAGATGAAATGCACTTAATATGGAATTTGTGGACAAGCGACCTTCAAGAATGCAAGGAAGATTTTTATGTGGAATCAAACGGGGAGGACAACAATTGTCAGTCGGGAGTTTTTTTTAATAAAATAAAATAAATTGGTAGGACTGCCCGGGGGTGTCGGATCGCGGGCCCCAGCTTTGACACCCCCTTCCCCCATGATGGGGTCATGGCTCGGCCAACATGGACCCACCCAAATGGCACAAGCTCCAGCCCCGGCTAGATTAGTGGTATGCATATTGGATTAGCAGATTAGTTTTTCCCATTGCAAGCAAGTTTTAAAACCATCCTGACAATCACCCCATTTTTTGGTCCAAAATCAACTCTACTTATTCCCAAAATTTCCCCCACTTTTTGTCCAAACCACCCCCATCCTAAAAGCAACATTGCACCCAATATACAATTTAAGCACTTATAACTTTTACATGTGGGATCTTAACCACACATATAAGTAACCCACGTTCCAACTTCCGACATTTGTGCAAATCCAATCCCACTTTTGCCCAAAATCCGTGAGTCCACTTTCTCCTAGACATACCCCACTTTTCACCCAAATTCAACTTCACTTATGATGTATTTAAGTAAATTTGGACATATTTTCACAATGTCGACTTTTTGGTTGCTTCAATTCTATGGGCAGATTTGTTGATACACTTATGATATATCAAAATTTGATGGGCATATGTGAATCCTTAGTGATTACTTGAATGTTATGCTATTAAGAGATGATGGAAAAAAAATATAATATCTAATCTTTGTGTTAATTTCTATACAAATAGATGTTGAATAATGAAAGTACAATCAAAATACATGCTATAATATTATCATAATCAACTTTGCATATTTTATCGGAGGATCTCATCATAGGATCCTATGATAGAACTCAGCAAGTTATAGTTATGGACTTGGACTTAGTCCAATTTTATTGAAAATTCAAAGTCTTTGAATTGGAGATGTTGGGATGGTTTTAAGGTGTGTTTTGGTTACGGGATTAGAACGCATGCATAGGTGTTGGTTTTCGATGGGGTGTTGGTTATAGCACCCTCAACCTTAGTGTTTCACAAAGTTATGGATGTGATACTTTCATGGTAGATTTTGGTTCATGTCAACTAAATAGTCCCATTAAGTTAGCGTGGGTGAAAAAATAATGTGACCACACCGTTTGTCTAGTTAGAGTGGAAATAATGTGGGTTCAAGATCTTGGGAAAACCCCCAAGTCCCCCTAGGGACTTCTGAGCAACACCTTAAGCACTTGTAAAGGGACAAAAGTAGCATAAAATAATATAGTCACCTAGACCAATTTTCTAGAAGAAAAAAATTAATATGGTCCACACCAATTTTGGGTGTGTGTTGGAGATTAATGTGGGTGAGAGAATTACTGTGGCCCACACAAAGAGCTTGACTAATTTGTATACCATGTTAAATGGAGGGACTATCATAAATATAAACTTGCAAAAACATGTCCATGCCAATGTTGAGTCAAACCCAACATTCTAATCATCGTTGCCACCTCCCCTAAGGGCCACTTCACACACAAGCCAAGAGCCGTGACCATGACCATGAAATTGTGAGAGCCCAAAAGAAAGTGTCTAATGGCCGTCCCAACACACCTCCAAAATCATGTAGTGTGGTCACGGACCCTCAAGTGTAGTGTGAAGTCATATGTGACCGGGCCCTCAACCAAATGCTATTTCAATGAATTTCTATTCATGTGGGTCTTCACACATGATAAAAGAAAATAAATCAATGGTTGCGAGCATTCGGAGTGCCATGGTCTCCCAAGTTTTGTGTTAGGTCTACCTCCAAGACGTGGTTTTTGAAAATAATCCAAGTGACCATGAAACATGATCCATTTGATGCCACGTAGGAATCCATGTAGACTTTACATCCATCTTGGATTCACATACTCTGTTGGTCCCTCAAGCGTAGTGTGAAGCAAACTTGGACCGGCTATGCCTTTTCCACCAATGAGAGTGCTTGAAGTGTAATGGTCATGGGCTCTCAGTCTCATGTGTGAATTGGCCCTAAGACAACCACCCACTGACCCAAAACTCCAAATATACTCTTCATCTAATACACTTTTTAGCACAACAACGACCCCACAAGCCGGGGATTCGTGGCACTCACTAAAAATCATCCGTGCGGATGAAAAAACACAGGAATCATTTAAATGGCTATTTTTGGGCAATTTGATTCCGGAAATAGAGTCAAAGGCCCCGAATTAGTCTAGTGACGTCACATTCGAATGAATCGGCCCTCAACCCCATAGGGGGGATTTTTTTATTGGAGCCACTTCATCCACGATATCTTGGATGGATGATTTTTAGTGAGTGCCAGGAATCCCCAGCCGACCCCACATTAGCAATACAATGTATAAAACTTAAATACCAAATGTTGTCATTATACACTGGAAGGTAGGCCAGCCTCACTATCCTTAGGGTTGGCAACCAATGAGCCATCCCCACATACACTATCATCAAAATATATGAATAATGCTACATCCCTCATGCAAGCAACAAATCCACTTCGGACTTCAACTCTAAGACCGTATAGTTCCAACTCTCCATATGAAGGTTAAATGCATATTAAGTACAAGTTGCACAATCATGACATGTCAGACGCCAAATGAACACCAAACACCTAGACAAATCCAACATAATTAATGAAGAATTATCTCTTCTCTCATGTTAATCCATGATAATCTTTGTTGCTCACAATGAAGAATGTAGAAGCTACTATGTATGTTTGTGTTTTAGACCCTAGATTTTGAGTAAATTGTAAAATGAGGAAAGGCCCTAACAATATGGAGTGTCCATGACACATGTCGGGATCCCTCAGCATGGCCCACTTTCACTTGCCAATAAACCAGTTCGATCACCCATACCATTTCTATTTCCCATGGTATAACATTTTGGATGAATTTCAAACGCCCTGAAAATTACATGGTCACGGCCCTTGGTCCATATGAAAAGTGGCCCTAAGAAAGGAGGATTTGGAAATCGGGGCTTATAATTTATTCACACACTTCAATGTACTCTCATATGACACTCCCAACACTTGAAAGTGTAACAACTCTTTAACAAAGTTTCTATTATATACACAATGAGGATAACAATCTACAAAACTGCACGCCTCAAGATCAAAATTCTTTGGCTTGCTGAGGTCTTATGTCTTGATAACTAGTAGGGTTACACTGGCTAGCATCACTTTTCTCTGGTACAATTACAAGTGCTCAGAGTCTGAGTAGACAGAATCTGACACACCACATCTCAAGTATGCGATCTAACAAGGGAGAATCTTGACGTTGTTGCTGTTCAACATATATTTACTATAACCCGTCTCCCAACTATTTTTTCGACTATGGTGTCTGACATAAACGAGCTGTTGATAACCAATATGCTTGTGTGCAGTTTAAGCTCCTTCCAGAATCATGCAAAGGAACGGGCACAACATCAAACAATATATATACCCAATATATTATGAGAATCAAGCAAGCCCTGCCTCCTGCAATACTCTTTCAATCCCATTGTCATCATCCCAAGCCACCTGCAAAGTCATAGACAACATCTTGGCATGAGCAACATCACAAACATCCGAACCGTGGTATATAATGTAATTATCCTTAATGAAATGTATTAATCTTATTTAACAAAATGCTTCATAATAGTATAATGTGACACACAATAAAAGGGAACAACAAAACAATGTAATTATCACCACACTAAATTAAAATCTTGATGATTTTAACGTTTTAGAATTTTTACATAATAATTTTGACTCCAAAAATTTCCAATAAATACATGATACATACACCGTCACATCTCCACTCTCCACTCTTAATCAGCACATTGCATGCAAACCCACTCCCAAGTCATCTATTTTGACTATATCAGGACACAGTTCTCATGCATCTTCACATTGAATCCCAAGTAAATAAGAGCACATTCGTAACCAAAGTACAAGTAATCTGGAGACAACAATACACAGATATTGACAGTCACCAAGGTTTTGCAGAGCGTGCAATACCTCAGAAATCATTTTGTTGAAATGCTTTTCAATCCTCTGTAAGTTCCTCTTGTCTTCCTCGGTCACCAGCAGGTTGAAAGCAGCACCTGTGATTAAGACGAGCAGACATCAGCACACTAGAATCTTTAAACGAATTACTATGACCATTTGAAGATGGTCATGCATGTTGCACTGGTCCAGACTGGAAAACTTGACAACCCTCCCTATACTGTTATTCACTAGAAAAACCTACTTAGCAGTGTCATAAGAAAAAGAATGCATCTCTCAACTTCTACCAGAAAATACAGCAATGACTAAGAAGTGTCGAGATGGTCATTCATCTGCCAATTTTGAAAGAGCCCACCCTGCTGACCTTACTAGGCATATGGATCCCCATTTGCACAAGGTATGATGGGCATTCATCAATACATCAAAAAAGAGGCATCACTGATGATGTGTATTCCATAGTCGATTCATTCACTCTCAAGTAGCTCAAAGCAAAGAGGATCCATAAAAACACAATCAGAGTCATGAGAGTGAAGCTTGCCTTTCAGGCCAAACCGTCCACTTCGACCAATGCGATGTAAGTATGTCTCATAGTCAGGTACCGTAGGCATATGCCTATCTGGAACATGTTTCACAGGAAGGTCGAAGTTGACGACCATAGTGACCTAAACCACAACAACCATTCTTAGTGATCTCCAATCATGCATGTGTATTAGTGCAACTAAACACAAAAAGGACAACAATCACAGACGTGAGCTGGCACACCAAAAGACAGTTCTATTCATTCTTTCAAGTACAAATTCCTTCTAAATGCAGGCGTAATTTCAGGATTTCCAAGTCAAATGTGAACAATAAGAGCTCCTTCCAGATATTAAAAGTGCACATCCACAACTAGAATAGGGCATACCTGAGCAAGGTCAAATCCTCGGGCAAGCACATCAGTGGCAATCAGTATCTTTGTCACCCCTGCTCGAAATTCTTTGATTACGCGATCTCTCTCTTCATGGGTGAGACCCCCTTGAATACTGGTGCACTTATAGCCATCAGCTTCCAGACGTTTGTGGAGCTCACTTGCACTACCCCGGGTTCGAACAAAAATAATTGATTGGCCTAGTTTTTCTGCTGCTGGAAAGATTCTGTCTTTGAGGACATCAATCTTTGAACGTACGTCTGGACAGTGAATCTGGTATTGCTGGATTTTATCTAGTGACAGGTCTTTTTCTCCAACAAAGATGTGATTTGCTCTTGGAACAGTTCTCATTGCAAATGCTTTGACTTTCTCACTGAAAGTTGCCGAGAACAGAAGCACCTGGAGAGCATAGATATGCATAAGATGTCATTTTTTATTTTGAAATAGCCAAGACAGGTCTACACCAAAAGAAGGATCACACATCTTTCTTGATAATCATTAGCCCATATCAATATTAAAGATGATGTGCCAAAAGGTCATTTCATGCACATACTCAACCAAGCTTCCCAATATAATGGTGTGGAGACTTGATTGATCCCCAAGCTTCCAATACTTAGCCTATGCTCTCACATCCTAAACCCTGAACCCTACGTAAGGGAACTTTTAACATTATTCCATTATGTTACTTCAAGGAAAAAATACATGTAAAAAGTCCTACAAAGTTCTTATTCAAATGGCTACTTTACAAAATGCAAACCCCATTTACATGGATTGGCTTATTATGTCACTCATAGTAACTAAACAACCATACTTTGGAAGAAACAGTGCAGACCATAGTTTATACGTATCCAGATCCATTGTAAATAGAGACCCCTACACAACTAGTGAAAGTTATTGTTTATCATATCCAGGTTTGTGGGCAGAAGTCGTTCATATAGTATTAAATAAAATTGACAAATAAGGTATAATGCCAATTTTCTAACATCCTGGATAAGGCACAAATTTACAAAAATGACAGTTTGAACCACTCCGCCTATTCATCTCATAGATTACTTCTCTTAAAAAAATTGCCTTGCTGAACTCCCTGAGGGATAAATTATATAGAGTATAGATTGTAGAAATAGACCAAAAAGATGTGCTATGCGGGTAAGGAATTGCTTACTTGGCAGTTCCCTCTACTTTTGCTGATGTCCTTCAATATCCTCAGGGAGTCATCTTGGAACCCATCCTATATACAAGCAAATGTATCTTGTATGACTTAGTATCTCACCAAGAAAGAAACAGTCATCCTCACAAATTGTGCCTCAAGATGCAGAATTGTGCCTCAATATTAAGGAACTCCCAACAACATTCTGTGGGTTAGAGGTCAAATAGCATTGTCAACCAAATAAACAGAAATCGTTTGAACAGATCACAGCTCCAGGAATGCCTGAAAGCTGTTATAAAAGCTGGAATGCAAATAGTCCCAAACACATGGAAAACTCATGAATAATTTACAAGAACGTTTTCTTTGAATAAATTTGGCATAAAGCGGACCAATTCATGTCAGCACATCAATACCAAACATAAAAAAGTAGTTCACATTTAGCACATGGCAGGAGTTGCTAAGCAACCAGAAAAGCAAATAGTTCAAGAGAACTCTTACTTAGGGTAATTTCTGTACCTGGTCAAGCATTTGATCAGCTTCGTCAAACACTAAAATTTTAATGTTCTTTGTGTCCAAAACTTTGCTTGTCACCCAGCGCTTAAGGGTGCCTGGGGTGCCAATAATTAATTGATCCACAATTTTTTCACGCCTTGAGGACGAAAACTGATGGCTAGAGCTTTCAGCTGTTGCTGTGCATGCACTCGTAATCCCTGTGAACTTCCCCATTCGTGTCACAACTTCCTCATTCTGAGATCACAGCAGACACAAATCTTAGCTCCATCTATTCCAGAAAATAATGTAGATCATCTGTAGTCTATGATATTCAAGTGCATATTAAAAGGACAAGCTTGCGAACTATTTAAGTAATTGACATTACTTATTTTTGCAAACCTGCAAGGAATGGATAATGCTCGAAATTCATCCTCCATAGCACAAGATAGGTTCAAAAGAGTGCATACATTACCTGGATAACAAGCTCTCGTGTAGGACATACACAAAGGGCTTGGGGGACTTTCAGCTTGGGATCCACTCGGCTCAGCATACCAAGAACGAAACAGGTCGTCTTCCCTGAACCATTTTGCGCTTGCGCAATGAGGTTCTGATAAGGTGGTGATACAATCATAGGCAGCGTCTCAGCTTGGATCTTACTTGGTTTCTCAAATTTCATCTCAACATACAGTCCTTGTAGAAGCTCGGGCGAAAGATTCAAATCCTCAAATGACTTTGCAGATGTGTATGGAGTATCATCTGCTGCAACCTGCAAGTCCATAATCCATTCTCAAACTAACAATCAACAAAATCCTTCCAGTAGTACAGTCTCAACTGATTGTGATCATTGTAATGTTTGTGATCGTAAATCCAGTTCTGAAGGACAAGCCCCACACAGTTCTCAAGCTTGGAAGTTTCATGGACTAAGGTACAATATGCGGTTTATTTCTGGCGGCAACTGGAGGCCAATGCTGTGAGGTTCCAGTTTACTGTGCCTAAAATGGTGCAGCTTGATCTCAAGTTTGGTTCCCCAATTTTTGGATCATAATTGAGCTTGGCCCAGGCTAGAGCATGACTTCCAATCCGGAAAAAATGCAGGTATCGGCCTCGAGACAACACTCCACCATCTTAGGCACACGGAATGGCTTCAGTTCTTTTACCTTGGTGTAACAAACTTGCAAACTTGAGTTTGAGCTAAAAGCTCAAGCTGTGTGTGGCAAAGGCATAACCCGTTGAGGTTCACAAAATAAATTACATCGGTTTCTGGACACATATTCTTGCATAAGTGGAATTTCCAGGTTGTCAATGGCAGAACTGCTTGGATCTCACGACAACATAGTGCAGATAGCGATGGAAGTTTGGGAGATAAGATTCCATGTTGTGAAATTCTGCAAAGTTTCAATCCCAAAAAAAATGCAGGGATCAACCTTGAGACAAAGCTCCATCACCTTAGGCACATGGAATGGATGACAATTTATTGCCACAGTTCACCAACCTCGCAATCCTAAGGTTGAGGTTGAAGCTTAAGCTGTATGTGGCAAGGGCGTGGCCTATTAAGTTTCACACAACCAATTAGCTCAATTTTTAAACAGATGTTCTTACACGAGTGAATTTGCCCGAGTTACTTATGGCAGAATTGCTTGAATCGGATCGGATTGGATTGCACATGGTGATAGAAGTTTGGGAGATGAGATACAATGCTGTCAAAATTCTGCGAAGATGTTTCCGGTTTCCTCCTGCTCATGATTACATTTTTTTACCATGGTCCACCAACCTTGAGCTTGGCTCAATCTCTGTGTGGCAAGGGCATGACGTCTTAAGGTTCGCAGAAAAGATTAGCTCGATTTCTGGACACATAGTCTTATACAAATAGAATTTTCCCGGGTTACCTATGACAAAATTGCTTCGACTGGATCGCATAAAAACAAAATATTGCACGTGGTGATGGAAGTTTGGGAGATGCGATACCATGCTGTAAAATTCTGCAAAGATGTCTCCGGTTTCCTCCTGCTCATCACTCACCGACTGCCTCTTTCATCACCTCTTTCATTACAAACATGCAAACGGGGGGCTTTTGACGGCCGCTTCAAACTCATCATCATCATCATCAACGGAGAACAATTGTCAACAAACCAACCTTCTTGATGATTTCTGGCTCCACAACTTCCTTGCTCTTTATGTGCTCAGGCTTGTCCACAATTTCGTCAGGGTCTGTGACCTTCATGGCGGAGAGGTCGAAATCCCCAAAATCCTCATCACTCCAAAGTTTCTTACTCGGTGCCACAACAGCCGCTGCCTCGTTTATTGTATCCCCCATCTTGGCACCATCTTTTTCTCCCTCCGCCTTCCCTTCTTCTGCAATTTCTTCCTGCTTCACCTCCTCCTTTGCGTCCTCCATTTTGCTACCACCATCTCCCTCCGACGCCTTCACTTCAATTTCCTCCTCTTTTTTGTCCTCCATTTCGGCAACAATTTCCTCCGCCTTCACTCCTGATGGTTCCTGTTTCACCTCCTCCTTTGCGTCCTCCATTTCGCATTAATCTGAAAGACGACAAAGAATGTGGAGCTCTGTTTTGCAATGAACCGCTTCCGGAGCTCCGAACCCTAAAACAGGGGAGGAGGGAGGGACACAGAGATAGAGAGCTTGGGTGTCTAGAATCTTCTAATCATGTAGATTCTAGCGAAAGGAGGGAGAGCAGGGGACTTGGTCTCCAAGGCAATAAAAGGACAAGTGGCACCTATTACCGTCATTTCACAAGAAACACAATAGTGTACACTAAATTGGTTAATTAAATCAGTGTCATCTTAGGGGCACTTTACACTAAGGTATATGTGGGTGTTAACCCTTAAACGACAATGCAAGCCCCACGGGCTTGGTATTATTTTGGGAGAATCTTGTTCAAAACTTCTACTCCATTGCACCAAATGGGGTTTTTAGAATGCCAAATCGAGCACCTTAGCAAGATCTATACTTCTTTAGAATAGAGCATATGTAAATTAATTGGTTAATCATGCTTAAAATGAATTTTAAAACGAATTTTGAGTGTGGTATCGGGAAAGCATATGTCCTTTAAGGGTTAAGTGACTTGCTTTCTTTTTCTCCATCTTCTATTGATGAGATGAGGGTATGAGGGATGGAGGAAATTCGAATGGATGAAAATTCAAACGGTGTCCTACATGGAGCCACATTCTCTTACTTGGTGCCATAACAATTGCCTCCTTTGTGTCCTCCATCTCATAACCATCTTTGTCTCCCTCCGCCTTCCCTTTCTTCTATTATTCATGCAATTGATTCATATGCCACTAGGGTTTGGGTCCGAGGTATAAAAAATATGAAGCAGAGTGAATGTGGCATCATTTTCCCATCAAGTCTCGACAATCCTAGAAAAGAAAATACTCCTCCGAGTTTGAGACACCAATCTTCAAGAATAGGCCCCATCGGAAATATGAAAATAAGGTCTCTTAACCCTTGTAATCCCAAAAGTTCTCTGCATTTTCAAGATCATTTATGAAGTGAGGTATGCAAACTTGATTTGTGAATCATTTATGAAGCAAAGTTGTTGATTAAAACTCAAAGATCACAACCATTCGATTGAACATTCTACAAAAGGTCATTGTCTCTAGCATGTGAGTGTCTTCAAAGTAAAACCAAAAAGTTACCCATAACATGGATATGACATTAGATTGCGAGGTTATTTTGTAGGCTTCATATACATACTTACAACATAACTCAAGATGCATAAATTTATCTCATCAATGTATAGAGTGTGAACAACATTCGTTAATGAAGTGAAAACTTCCCCACTAAGTTCATCAAAATTGACGTGTGCTTGCACTCTTTGTTTGATTCTCCCATACTATAGCACACTTATTCTATATTCCACTTGTAGCCACTCATTCATTCTCAATTCAAATTTTATAAAAATCACAACATTTCCAATAGTAATTTGGATTACAATATATAGTAACATATAAGATGACAACATTGGGTTAGTATCACCTATTTGTAATACCAATCAAGTATATAGGACGGAGATTTGTAAGTATGGTACATTGAGCATTAAAAGGGATTTCAGTTCCCCAGGGGGTGGACTCCCCATACCACGTACAAATTAACATGAGTGTAAGAAGGGGTTTTAAATTAGGCATTAGCGTACATAGTATACATAAGGGAGAGGTATTAATTTTCTCTAGTATGTACATCCAAAAAAGCTATTAAGAAATTTGAAGTAAAGGTAGATGCAGAAAAGGGGGCCCTAAAGTTCAAGAAAACATGGCGTTAGTTGTATTGGTTTCATCCAATTTATATTTTCATCCATTGTTGTCACATGATAACATTCCTCGATTACTGCCTTTTTCATACTTATTAGGGTTTGCATTTTAGGTTCTAGGTGTTTACAAACTGGAGGCCCTTGGAGTGCTCAAGGGCTCTTGGAGTGCTCATGGGCTTCCTTCAGCTTTGCTCAACATATTGTAGCTAAGTTATTGTGGTTTTGTCTTTGTTTGTTTGAGTTCCTTTGAGCAATCATTGAGTTATAAGCTATGGATGAAAAAATGCCCAATGATTTTCTCATTGGAAAGTGAAAGTGGATTTCATATATAATAAAGGTGTATGTAATTCATGATTTATACCTTGTATATAAAGCGGAGGCATTTTATCACATTAAAATGAAAAGCTTCGTATACACACACGAGTCCATTTTCTAGCATGTAGTTAGTGCGTATACATTTGTTTTCCTCTATAAACTTCTCGTATGCAGGGGTTTAATTTCATAATGGCCCATGCACAACATTTAGGTTTCCAATGAAGAGTCCACCCCTTGGGTTTAGTTCTTAAAGTTGACTATGTTCATATGACATGTGAGAACCTTCATACATAAGTTATTCTATCCACGGTGTAAACTTAGACCAAAACCATTATTTTACCATTATTTTCCCATTATTTTACAAAGATAAAATGAAAATAGGGAGGGGGCAACTATACATCTACTTGGTGAAAGAAGGTTTTCGTTTCCTAAGAGCCAACACCCACCATACAGTAAGAATTTGTCCCTGCATGTTTATTGTATGTGCATACTAAAATCATCTCAATAAGCTAATTAAAGGTTTTTGACCCCGATCTAGGTATTGTGTTTTTTCCTTAAATAACCATTATCTAGGCTCTACATAGCAATCAACATTTTCACTCTCCCCGATGGTAGGTGTTGTGAACATGTTACCGTTAAAGAAGCACAGAATAATTCACCTATAATAAATTATATGTACTTCATCTACACTTTCGTCAAGACTAAGGGCCACTTCACACACAAGCCAAGAGCCGTGACCATGGAATTGTGAGAGCCCAAAAGAAAGTGTCCAAAAACTGTCCCAACACATCTCCTAAATCATGTAGTGTGGTCACGGACCCTCGCGTGCAGTGTGAAGTCATATGCGACCGGACCCTCAACCAAATGTTATTTCAACAAATTTTATGTTCATGCGAGTCCTCACACATGATAAAATAGAATAAAATAACAGTTGTGAGCGTTCATAGTGCCGTGGTCTCTCAGTTTTGTGTTCGGCCTACCTCCAAGAGATGGTTTTTGAAAATAGTCCAAGTGACCATGAAACATGATCCTTTTGATGCCATGTAGGAATCCATGTAGACTTTACACCCATCTTGCATTCACTTACTTCGTTGGTCCCACAAGCGTGTGTGAAGTGTACTTGGACCGGCCCGCCTTTTCCACCAATGACAGTGCTTGAAGTGTAATGGTCACGGGCTCTCAGTCTCATGTGTGAAGTGGCCATAACAAGCAATGATTTGTAACTAGCGATTGTGGCGGTTGACTAAATGAATTTATCCACTAGAAAGGTGAAAATGCGCTGAATATTTCTAGCGCTTTATTTGATTCGAAGGATTATTCTACCCCCAAAAGGGCATCAAAGATTTTGAATTAGTATTGGAAACTAGTTGAAATGAAACTACCTATAGGATTTTGTTTGTAGGCAAGCTCCTTCATCCCATATTATGCACGAGTATACCTAGGCACCACAAAGTTTCAAGTGAGCCTATGTGTGATGTTTGTATAAAACTTTGACTCGCATGGATGGGGTTGGAGCTTTGGGTTTGTCTATGAGGTAGATGGGTCTTAAATGGTTGCTTTTTCCAACTAGCCTCCTTCTCCTAAGATACAAAACACACAATTACTACAAGGTGGTTAGCAAATCCAAATCAAGGTTGTAGCTGCTTTCCTCACGATTTGTGCAGTCTCATTCCTAGAGTGAAGATTATTGTGTTAATTAAATGTTCATACATGTCCTCCCAATTATGTTGATTATTGAGCCTAGAATGGTGATCATGTTTTGAGCAGATTGTCCAATTGCTCCAAAGCACGTGTCTATTTGGTATCCGTTCTTGGAGCTACACGTGACCACACACCACTCAAATATAGGTGTCTAGTTGAGATAAGTAGCCGTATTGGGTACTTCTACCTAGGCTTATAAATTCATTCATAATGGATAAAAGGGGCTTTGGTAAAAACAAACACCCTATAGTCATGAGGGTGGACTGCTCATTGAAAACCTAAATGATGTACATGGGTCGCTATGAAATATAACACCCTATATTCAAGAAGTTTGTAGAGAAAAACAAATGTATATGTACTAACGACAAACTAGAAAATGGACTTATTTAATTATACCGGGCTTTTCAATTTAATGTGATAAATGTCTTCACTACACATACAAAAATAATAATCATGGATAATATAAGCCTTCATTACATATTAAACCCACTTTCACTTTCAATGAGAAAGTCATTGAACATTTTTTCATCCATAGCATGTAACTCACCATTTGTATCAAACAAACAAAAACGAAAGCACAATAACTTAGCCACAATCCAAAGAGCAAAACTCAAGGGAGCCCATGAGCGTTCCCAACCTCCAATTGGTAAGAACCTTAAATCAAATGCAAAGCCTAACAAGGATGGACAAGCTAATCATCGAGGACTATCACCTTATGACAACCATGGATGAAAACATTGATTTTACCCTAAACTAACGATTCTATTGTCAATATAAATCTCAAACCCTTGGGGGGGGGGGGGATGTTGTTCATGTATCTACCTATACTTCAAAATTCTTCATAGTTTTTCCAAATGTACACACTATAAAAAAAATAATACATCTCCCTTACTTATATATTATGTATGCCAATGCCTTAAATTCTCACCCCCCTTACACTCACATTAGTTCGTATGTGATATGAAGAGTCCAGCCCCCAAGCCATAGGCCCCAATTCACTCCCAATTGGATCTCATTTGAGCAATTTAGCTTTTTAATGCCTCTTAATGACGTCAACAAATCTATAGAGTAAGTGTTCGGGTTATAAAATATCTAATTAAGGTTTCACCTTCTCGATGCATGAGTCTACATAGGCATTGCAAAGCTCTATCCACGATTCCACATGGATACAAGTCCACCATGAATTGTAAACCCTTGCAAGACTTTGATGTTTATCAACCACATTCCATATCGGTGTTGTGCGAGTATTGGTTTTTCATATATGAGTGGGTAAGGGTATCTAAAAATACTTCATAATTGAAACCCAACAAATTATGCTATTAAACAAACATACTCCCTCCGTCTCAGAATAATATCGTGATTTGCTTAATTTGGCTGTTTTAAGGCCAGTTTGTCTCCACACTTTGTAACACACTTTTAATGCTGACGCAGCATGTCTTGGACACCATGCTTATATCAGAAGGTTTGGTCCTGCCCAGGTGGCATAGTTGGAGCCGTAGTGGCAGTAAAGGGAAAGTAGAGCCAGCCTAGTTCAAGAAGCAGCAAGGAACTTACAAGGTCCTTTTTGTGCACGCCTTTGACTTGTCATTTATTGTGAAACAACCTTTTTTAGCAAATCAAGGTATTTTTTTGAGACAGATTTTTCAAGCAAATCACGATATTATTATGAGATGGAGGGAGTATTATTCAACACCCAAGAATATGCACTACATAGGTGCTATGGAATTTGGTACATGACAACTACACTAGAGTCCTAATTAGTGTGGGTTGCAAAATAACGTGGAAATATTTAATATGGGCATGAAAAGGAAAAGAAATGTTGGTGTTCATATACTGATGTGAATGTGAGCCCGTTCATCATGCACCAATCAACATCCATTGTGATGCAATGCAAGTATAATGTATTTCTATCACTAGGTGGGCTCTGTACGAACATTGAAGTCAAATGAAGGGGAGGGTTTATTTGAATTTATTATGGTGGAGGTATTGTAGAGACACCCTCGCTACACCGGCAAGAAACGGCAGGAGAGAGACAAGTGTTGCGAGACCATTGCGGAGCTGAGGGACCGGTGCTGGAAAATGAAGAGCCAGCGAGGAATCTGAGGGACTGGAGCAAAGGCTGAGGGACTAGGGCAGGAGCTGGAGGTCCAGCGAGTGAAGACGGCCAACTGGGAACGAAGACGGCCAACTGGGAATGAAGACGGCCAGTAGGAGCGAGGAAGACCAGGGGAACGTAGGACCATGGGAACGCGAGAGCCCGAGAACGTGAGCGCACTGGGAACGCGAGAGCCCGGGAACGTGAGCGGCCACTGGGGATGGGAACGGCCGAACGGAAGTAGGGCCAGTCCCGAGAATTAAAGGGGCACGAATGCCCCGATTTAGGAGCACATGTCAATTAAATAGCTAGGTGATATGAAGGGATATGTACGTAGGTAGTACATGTTGGACTATTTAGATTTAAATTCTATGAGTTAAGACATTTAAACTCTGCTATTATTAGATACATTGCTATATTTAGCCGAGCTAACATTTACAAAAATCCTAGGAAAATATAGATTTGTGAGACTATATAAGGAGGCCACTAAAGGGCCCTAATACACTTCATTTCATCCCGAATATTATACATGAGTGTCCGGACCTCGGACTTTGTTGAGACGTGAGGCTTGAGCGTCCGAACTCGGACTTTTGTTGAGACGTGAGGCATGAGTGTCCGAACTTCGGACTTTGTTGAGACGTGAGGCACCTATGGTGATTAATTAGCTTAGGAATTAGAGAATTAATCCGAGACGTGAGGCACCGAAGGGCATTCGGACTTAAGAACGTTCGTGGAGGCAAGACAATCACCCGCGGCAACGAATCGATCTCGCCAAGTACTATCACTCAACGGGCGAGGTTGAGAATTCCGTGCCGACGCGGGACGATTGAAGACTTAGGAAATACATCAAAGTTTACGGAGGAGGCCGCATGACGGAGGAATTTGGAGTATGCGGAATCTCCAAAGACCTTAGGAAAGTGGACACAAAATTTACCTAAGAAACAATTAGAAAGTATCTTGTATGAATCATGATTGAGGATGTAATAACACTTGAGCTTAAAAAGGAAATGAAATCACATGCCTACATACTTAACCATCATTTGAACTTGAGTTATTAGAATCATATCACCGCATGACGTAAAAAACGTAATCATAAGCGGTAGAGGGTTCGTCAATTAGGCAAATCAACGTATCATCACATCATACCTTTATACCAAGATCTCATATCAAACCTTTACCGCATATCAAATCTAAAAATAACTTAAGGGGCAATGAGTAAGGAATTGAGGGATACATGAAGGGATAACTTAGGCCATATCTTTGTAAGATACCTTAAGGAATTTGAGAGATATTATTCATCCTTGAGGTTGGATTTGAACATGAGCAAGGGTATTTGAGGTTAATGAACTAAGGAATTAATTCGTGGCCATATATATAAACAAATAGGCTCCCGAGAGATCTAATTTAGTGAGGGAATATGCTTGCGTAAATTGGATAGCGTGAATCGGATCCTAAACATTTAGATGGTCATTCAAACCATGAAATGATTAGGAGGAATCCTAGAGGTTATTAGACTTGCGGGAAATATTCTAAGAGCGTAATTGTAGAACATTCTATGAATTAGGTTGTTTTGACTTAGCGAGGGAGTATGCTTGCCTTAAAGGGAAATTGGGCAAGAGGCTTGAAGACTTGAATAGCACGAGAGTTATGTTATAAGAACTTGAATGGATTGTGAATGATTTCAACCATGAAAGATATTGTATAAGAGTGAAACCATGAAAGATATTGTATAGGAGCGTTTTCCCTCGTAACACTTAACCGTGACATTACACTTTTGAGGAAACATCAACTTGAGTTCTAAAGGCACTTACACATTAAGAATGCATTAGAGAGTTATTAAGAGATATTGAATATGCATTCACGGGTTTCTTGTTAAGGACACTTTCGGGGAACATAAACTTGTGATCTTTAGAGCAACTACTCCTAGAGAAATTAGAAAGACATTTGAAACTATATGTTACGGGATTGAGACACAGAAGAATACAAACACCTTCACGAGACTTAGAGAGAAGATCTAATTAAGGTGGGAGTAACTTCCATGTAAACCGGTTCAGCAGCGGGTTACACCGTCTGAGGCTGGAAGGTTGAAGGTGCCCTCCACAGGTATCATGGGTGTTTTTTTTGTGTCTACATTGATTATCCCAATTAATGCATATTAATATTCACAGTTATGCATAACTATAATTATTCAATGAGAAAGTAATATTTTACCAAGCAAAGTCTTTTATGTTCTATAATGTCCAAACAACCTAATGAACTTTCTTTAGTAAACATTGAACTCCTAGGTAAGATGTTATTGCACTGCATAACTCCAAATAGTGGCACGCACTAATTGGAATAATTAGTGTAGATTTCTTGTTTAGCATTAGGTAAATGAGACATTTGATGGCAATTTGGTGCATTGGTTTCACAGGGTGTTTGATGTTGGCCATTGGGATGTGAGGTTTTTAAGTCTTGCAAGTGAGTGTAAGTGGATGGCCCCTCTTGCTACCACTTTGAGTGTAATCAGGGGGTTGACTTTCCAGCTTTTTTGCTTGATCAATATGTTTATTAGTGGATCGTATTTCTATGTTTGTGTTTGATGATGGTTTTTGCATATCTGTTGTGGCAATATGTTAATTACATTAGTTGAACGGTGAGTGTGGGGGGTGGTGTTATTAAGGTGTGGCTTTGGTTGGGTGCCCCACTAATAAATATTATGTCAGTCCTTGATCTAGCCATACATTGGCATGGTTGGTTATTGCAATTGCACAATAGGAGCCATTATGGGTATATTGAAGCTAGTTGTTTGTTATTGTTGTTGATGTATGTGTTTGTGAGTTTGAAAAATACAGTGCATATGTTGGCTATGGAGCATACACGTGATAAAATGCATGGCTTTGCTATCCATGGTAATTTGTAGCCCTTTGATGTGTTCGTTGGTGTGTGTTGATAGGAGGTGTCACCATGTGTCCTTGTCATTGTTGGAACGCATGTTGCATTTGGGGACGGTGTGGGTTAGTGGTCAAAATATGTTGTTTATGTGAGTACCCATGTACTGTGCATATTTGAATTTTAGTGTATGGGTGATTTGTGTATCCATTATTCATGGAACTTTCCAAAAGAGGTTTGAAAGTTTTGGGTTTATTTGTTCGGTAGACGACCATTTATCTACATATGTGAATTTGTATTTGGCCATGGTGGTTTTGAGTTTTCTATGTTATTTGTTGAGGAATGTGTGGAGGTTACAAATGGCGCCGTTGTGTGTGGTAGATGGAGGGGCCTCCTAACCATTTACGTGGACAACTCTAATTGTCTACTCATGGTGGAAATAACATGGACCCAAGACCTATGTCTTCCCCAAGTCTTCACAAAGACTTCCGAGCATAAAATAGAATAGAATCAAATAAAATAGTCACCTACATTTATTTCCTACAACAACAATAACCGTGGCCCACATTAATCTTTTTAAAAAAAAATTTGGTGTGGATTTAAAATTGACACGGCCTACGTTATTGTGGCCCACACTAATAGGATGATTTAGTTACCATCGAGGGGGGTGTTAGAAACACGCCCCTCCCTAGCTTGTTCTCAAAATCATTCCAATTGGGTCCCACAAAATTGGATTGGGTCTATGACCCCGATATTGGGGTCAAAACGTATATAATTCTAGTACATACAACAATTCTGTTGTGTTTTTCATCCTCCCATGTGGTAGGTGTCACAAAATTATCCATCTGATACCAAAGAAGCATTTTTACAATGATATGCATGCACATATAAAGTTACTATCGTTGTATATATTGAAGGGTATGATACCATTTGGATCAAATATTTTATACATGTACACATACCATTATTGATATTTGGGTTGGAACTCTTATACCCATACAACATTGGATATTGAGGTAAACAAGCATATTTTTATTGCCTATTTTTATCAAACATTTTTTTGTTAATGTAGGGAGGATTAAATTCGTTTGACTTAAAATTTATAAAATAATTCCAAATAATGAAGGGTTCGTTAAAATTAGACAATCCCATTACATATAAGATAGATAGGTAAGAAATATGGGCCATTCCTTTTATGTAGAAATAATGTAGGGGTTGAAAATAAGGATCCTAAAATGTTTGTTTAATAAAATCAATTTTGTACGTATGCCTCACGAAGGATGGATGAAAGATGACTCGTCGTTAACCAAAAAATGTATGAAATTGTAAGCCTAACCCTAACTCTCTTCCCAACACCTCTCAATGGCTTCTCTCCATTCTCTTGGTGGCCTCTTATTTTTCACTTTTCCTATGGCTTCTCATTTTTTGGTGACTTCTCTACTCCGACATTGTCATCTCCAACATGTATGTATATATCCACCACTGCTTCTTCATATCACACATTCTATTCAATGTTGGAGTCTTTGTGATTTGCATGTTGCCCTTGCCATATTCGCCCAACTGCTCAGTTTTCTTTATTTTGCGATTTTTTTGCGAGATCATTGTGATGTTGCCTTCAATCCAACTTCCATCTTTGATCGCTCCAAGCTTTCTCTCATCGTGCAATCTCAACGTCTTGTAGGTAGATTCTTGCACTCTCTAAAGGTGTTGCTGACATATTTTCTTTGGCATCTCGATGTTGCCATTCATTGCTCTCTCTCTCTCTCTGCCATGATATTAAATCTTTTGATTTTAAAATCTCATATTAATCACCTAGCAATTGTCTTTTTTATAAACAAACGACTATATGCTCATGCGATCCTAAATATACATACATGGAAAGTGCTCATACTTACCATGCTCGAAATGTAACAAGGATGTAGATGAATGGAGCAAAATAATTATAGTTACAGTTGTGACCCACGTATGTAACCCATGGTAAAAATACGGTTCGGAAAAACTTACCATAAGTAAGAACCCCAATATAAACCCCTAACCCTAAAAGGAGCTTTTTTTACCATTCACGCAAGTGTAAGGTGGGGTAGCTTTGTGTATAGTCACTGAAGTAGTAGATACGTGTGGAAAGTGAGAGAAACTAGGGCTAATCACCAAGAGGAGTATTGTACTTGGAGTGACCCAATCATGGCAAAGGAACATGTTTGAACACCCATATGTCTTTTTGCAACGAGTGTTGTAATTTGAAATACTACAATACATTTGATGTAGTTTAAATGTGTGCGACATGGATAACAACTGGGTCCTACTGTTATTTACCTCGTGTATGTAACCAATCCTCAAATGTTTGTTGGTTGGTTGCATGGGCACATGTGAGGCATGCCCTTCACACCTTCAATACAATGATGTGTTGTGATTATGCCATTTTATGCATATCTTTTGGTTGAAGTTACTAGGAACATCTCCCTTGTAAGTACTCCATACATGTGGTGGATTAGCTATAAATACTTTGAGGTGAAACATGAAGATAGGTGATTAAACTTTCAAGGTATGGGACAATCAAAATCAATTTTTTGTTGTTGGATACCATTTGATAGCAAAAACCCTAAGTAAGGTACATATTCTTGCAAAGCAAATTAGGTTATGACACAACGTATCTATATTGCACAACACATACAGTTAGGCATAATTGTAAACAACTTTATTATGCAAATTGTTATAGTGTCACCAAGTAGGAAGATACACAAGAGATAGAGAGAGTTTTGTGGATATTCCCACCCACCCACCCTTGTATTACAATGAGGAAGATATTGAAGGATTTGGCCTTTGAAAAGAGGAAATTCAAACTTTGCAAAAGTTTTGAAAAGCTCTCTCTCTCTCTCTCTCTCTCTCTCTCTCTCTCACGAAGTCAAGCATTCACAAAATTAAGTCATTGGTCGAGTTGTCAGTGTCCCCCCTTCTGCAATCCATCATTGTCAGGTCCCACGGACTTTAACATCTTTCTTTCTTTGTTTCCTTAATGTGACAAAACATCTTAAAAAGATTAATGAACTTGTGTAATATGTATTAGTTTTCTGTATTCATCGCAGTTTTTTCTTCCATTTGGATTCATGTAGCTTTGATGTTGCACAAAATTGTGGACGTTTGTGACAAAACGAACTATATAGGGTTCATGACCAAGCTTGGTGTGTTTCACACTATGCAAGTATTATACACTATGGTTTTGGTCTTCACTAGTATGTAAATTGACTTTGAAGGAAGGATTTTCACGGAGTGGGTGTTGTGTTTGTGAATACACACTCACTCTTGTTGTGTTTCCATCCTAAGTTTTTTTGTTGTGTTTCCACTTTAAGTTTTTGCAATGGTATGTGTTCTTTATACCTTTTTGTTGCCATGCTTTTTTCCACCACTTTTGCATTGCGTACACTTTTAAGTTTTTTTAATTAAAAAGAATGTAGAGTACAAAAAATCACAATGACATGGGCATTATAAGTAATGATAGGGTGCAGAAAATAGGCCATTTTTGAGAATTAAGTCATTATAAGGAGCTTTTAATTCGTGCATTGGTGGTAAATAGCCCCTAAACAAATACCCCGCCGCCGCACGTGGTGCACAAAAATACTATAGAGTGACCCCCCCTGTTGAGAGTAGACTATGTGCTCACATTTTGCTAACTATTTTAGGTATAAAAACCAACATACTAATTAGGGGACACATATATGTTGAATTAAGAAGAAATCAATTGCACTTTGATAATGAGTACAATATTTATACGAATTTTGAAAAAATATGATGAAAATTTGTACAACCACTCAATTAAACGTGCCAAAATCCAACACCTCGATAATATGGACACCCATATTTGTGGCATATGTGGTTAGGTGTGAATCTAATATTGAACACACAACTAAATGTGTCAAAATAAATTGGATAATATGCTTAAAATTTGTTAGCCATTTTAAGCTCAATAATCAACATGATTGGGTGAACCTATATAACCACCTAATGAGCACAATAATCTTCACTGTGATCATGAATGAGATAATCATATTACTTCAAAGAAGTATGAGGCAAATGGCTACATGCGCAATTTGGACTTGCTAATTACTAGCACCAATTTTGTGTATCAATATATGCGAGAAGTGGGTGCAATAGAAAATATCCATATAACACGATTTTGCCTACTTGGATTTGCTAATCATCTTGTAATCATGACATGTCCAACCCCTAACCTCCCAAGCCTGTGGAAAGGGTTGCTTTGAGTGCATCACACTCAATGTTGGTTGTGGAATTTTCATGGACAAGGTTTGAGGTGAAAATGAGATTTATCCATAGGATCTTAAAAAAATGGGAGATGAACTATTTTGAGGGGAAAAATTGGGCACGAATAACCATTTGATTTTTGTAGTTGGAGTAAGGGATGCACGAGAAAAATGCCATTTTTTAATCCCCCAAACAATACATTTGACAACTCAAATTTACGTAGAAAATGAGTGGAGTGTTTGTGTTATCCACTTGATGGGAACAACTAAATAGTTGAGCACCTCCACAAATTCTCATGCCAAAATTATCCAAACCATAATAGGCTAGCCTCCATACATTTGGAGTAAGTACACAAGGGGAACTAAGACACAAGGGATGAACGGTGAGCGGATAACACATGAATTGTGAGTAGTAGCATGTGAGCGGTGAGGCCAAATTTAGATAAATTGCACAAGTTTAGGGTATTCCTTTTTAATTAGGCAAATTGTGTAAAAATTACATTACTTGTAAGTAAGAAAATTAATTAAACACGAAAGATGGAGCCTACTACTATGTAAATGTGAAAAGCCTTTTAGTCAAATGTTGATTTTTAATATAATATTCCAAACAATTATTTGTGCAATCGAATTAGTTTCCATGCATATAATGCCATATATTGGCAATTCAATACAATATGGTAAACATTGCACTAGCATCCCTACACACGCTCAACAACACCTGCCAACTCAAGAAGTCGTATGACTTTGTTATAGGCATATGTTTGAGCGTAAATGAATTTGTCGTTGTTGTAATCCACCTTGCATAGAAACTTGAACACATAATAAAGGTGTTTGCAATACACCCTTTCCCTTTCTTTCTCAAACCCTAAGAGGACATTTTGGTGAAGTTCAGGCACGTGCACCGTGGGATGTTGCCAATTATAACACGGTAGGCAATGTCCTCCTTGGATACAATGTTGATTATCACTCCAAATCATGAATATGGAAAGGCAATGACTCCAACAATATAATATGCGTACATGAGTCCAATGATCTCTCGTTTGTTTTTTATATTATTTGTTAGTGTTGTTGGATTTCGACGCATTGTTTTGGGAAATGTGGAGATTGGGTGGGCACCAAGGTTTTGTGGAACCTTAAAATGTGACCGAGGGATGGGAAGGGTTGCAATTGTTGAAAGCCTATGACATGATGAAAATGCCTCCCTCTTATGTATTTGGAATTTGGTGTCTTCAAGCATTAACACCTCCAACCTGGATAGATTCATACCCATCTCCAATGGCCACATGATGGGTAATATGAGCTCTTTCACCACAAACTTCTTATGTTGCAACTCACACAACGTTTGATATTGTGAAGGCAAAACCAAAACTCATACTCCACTTTGTTGGTAGAGCAAAAGTCCTTTATCATACCTTTGTATATTGGCGTTGGGGTGCCATGTTTGCCAATTATGACTTTGGCATTGCATAAAGTTAGGTATTGGCATGCATAGCCCAACATCTTTTGGCATAGTTGGGCAACAATCTTGCAACTCAAAAAAATTGTTGTCAGTTTCCAACACGGATATGGTATGAGCCGCACCGTGCTTTGCATTATTCAATGATTTTTCTATGCATGCCCTTTTGGAGAAAGTGTTTGGGCATGGAATGGAGTAATTCATATTGTTAGGTCGATTGAATCGCAATTGGCACCATGTGGCAAGTCGAGCTTCCACTCGGTGGACCCAAACAACTCCAAGATCTTCAAAGAACCACACATGTAGTGAGCTTACTACACACTAACTTGATTTAAAATACCCTCAAATAACACTACTAAGTGACATGGGCCCTCAAAATATAAGAATGAGATGTTGGGAGTTCAGTTTGTATCCGAGTCTCCATGGGCATTTTTTTGAGCGTCTATCTATTATATTTTGAGGGCCCACGGAACAAAAGTTGTATGATGAGCAGTGTTATGCACCACGTGTCTCGAATCCGACACCCTAGTAATCAATCACAACGAAGGAATAAGAGTGAATAATTTTGTCCTTTAAAGTTTGTGTGTCAAAAGTAGAGATATTGTGTCCTTATTTTTGGTACTTGCCTCTCCAATGTAAGTGCTTCTAGATGTCCTTCATGGAGATGGGCTCCACCTAGCTACAAAACCTCCCCTCCCTCATTACATTAAGAGCCGGTTCACATGGGGTCCCAAGTCCCAAGTCCCACTCATGTTAGAAAGTCCCAACATGGGGACCAAGTCCCAACTTTTGAGCTTCAAGAAACCGTTGAAGTATGGTTAATTATCATTAGAGTTGGATCTTGATTATTTTAGGCAAAAATATTTGCAAGAGTTGGGTCTAGTTTTTTGGTCGACCTAACACTCAACACATCTCCCAAGCCTCACCTCCAAGAAATGATGCCATGTAGGCATCCATGTCATACTCGGGACTTGGAACACCGAGCGAAGTGGTAAGTCACAAATTCCATGCTATCAACGGTTAAGATTACAGTCTAACCTTGATAATGTCACCCTTGTTAATAGAACACCTTGATATTGTCACCTAAAAGTTTGAAACCGATTTTCATAGTGTAAAACTCCCTCGTTATTATCCCTATCACCCTTGATAATGTCACTATTTTTTTTCAAAATCCGTAGTGTAAATGTGATAATATCAAGTATGGATGGATTGTATGGGTGGGCATGGGTTCGATATTATTGTTCATGGGTGAGCATGAGCTAAAGCAAAGCATATTGGGGGTCATTGAATGAGCTCTCATTCAATGCTTTCGGCAGAGTGGGATGCCTTGTGTCAAATTTGGTACGTGTTTCGGAGTCCAAATGCTCAATTCTACATACTCGCAGTTGTCTGTAAGTTGAGGCCAAAGGTGGAAGTTCACAAACACACATATACACTTCTTGCTGATTTTTCCTGTTGATTGTTCGACTCACAACAACTTGGTGGTGGTGGTGGGTTTCTTCCCCTTATAACTTGCATTCCACTAATTTGAATGTTTGGTTCTAAGTTCTGTCCTTGCTCTTGCTTGTAAATATGTTGATATACACTATTATTCTAACAATTCAGCCTGGATGAATGGTGATGTTTTTAGACATTGGGTGAAGAGTGAGAACCAAAGAATGGCATTGAAAGACAGATAAAATTGCATTATTATGGATAATGCAGGAAGCCATGATATTCATGGTGAGGTCAAGAAAGTTATAGATGGGTTTAATGCTTTTGTACTCTCCCATATCACTATCTTGTTCCTTCCACCAAATGTGACTTCAGTTGTTCAGCCTTTGGATCAAGGAGTGATTGCAACATTCAAAATGTGTTATAAGCGCAAGCTTGTTGCCTGGACTTTGCAACAAATTGATAACAACTCAAATGAAGATTTGGGGAAATTGAATGTTGATGTATTTCAAGCTATGCTATGGTGTGTGGCGGCATGGCATGAATTAGATGATCAAACCATTAGAAATTGTTGGAGAAAGTCCGCCATATTGCCTGCAGAGTGGAATGCAGATATAAACAATCTTGATGAATGTATGGAGTCCAAAATACAGGAAGCAACTTTGGAATTGGGTAGACTCATCGCCGCATTAAATTTGGGTTTGGATGTTGAAGGCAAGCCTGTAGAAAAGCTTTGTCCTTTGGAGTACATAAATATGGAAGGTGAAGATGATTTTGAGGTGGAATTTTCTACTGAGGAGCTTGTGCCATTAGTGCAAGATGGCGAACATGTTCTTGATTCCATGGAAGTGGACCCATTGCAATTGATTGTTGATAGCAGTGATGATGAGTCTAAAGTAGTGAAGCTAGGCGATGCACAAAAATATGCTAAAGATGTTTTGAATTTTATGGCTAGCCAAGGTTCTCAGATTTTCAGCACTCATGAGTTGTTAGAAATGGAAAAAATCCATGACAAACTCATTAGAATTGGTGTTGCACATTTAACATCAACAAAACAATGTGACATTAGAAGCTTCTTTGTCTCTAGTGAGAGGTCTTTACCTGATCTCAATTACACATTATGATGTGCTCTTGTTGTTATTCACAATTTTGAATTAGATTTTACATTCAAAAACATTGAAGTCTCATATTTGTTTTTTTTATAAATTGTAATTATATTTTGATGTTCTACATATTTTTTGATAATATCACATTATGCACAAAATGTGACATTATCAAGTATGTCACACCTTGTTTATATCACACTTTTTGGTGAAACGGAGGGTGTGACATTATCAAGGTTAGGGTGTACACGGATTGTCCTCAAGTGACTTGGGGACACGTGTCCTTAGAAAGTGTCTGTACACCCTAACCTTGATAATGTCACACCCTCCGTTTCACCAAAAAGTGTGATATAAACAAGGTGTGACATACTTGATAATGTCACATTTTGTGCATAATGTGATATTATCAAAAAATATGTAGAAAATCAAAATATAATTACAATTTTTTTAAATAACAAATACGAGACTTCAATGTTTTTGAATGTAAAATCTAATTCAAAATTGTGAATAACAACAAGAGCACATCATAATGTGTAATTGAGATCAGGTAAAGACCTCTCACTAGAGACAAAGAAGCTTCTAATGTCACATTGTTTTGTTGATGTTAAATGTGCAACACCAATTCTAATGAGTTTGTCATGGATTTTTTCCATTTCTAACAACTCATGAGTGCTGAAAATCTGAGAACCTTGGCTAGCCATAAAATTCAAAACATCTTTAGCATATTTTTGTGCATCGCTTAGCTTCACTACTTTAGACTCATCATCACTACTATCAACAATCAATGGGTCCACTTCCATGGAATCAAGAACATGTTCGCCATCTTGCACTAATTGCACAAGCTCCTCAGTAGAAAATTCCACCTCAAAATCATCTTCACCTTCCATGTTTATGTACTCCAAAGGACAAAGCTTTTCTACAGGCTTGCCTTCAACATCCAAACCCAAATTTAATGCGGCGATGAGTCTACCCAATTCCAAAGTTGCTTCCTCCATTTTGGACTTCATACGTTCATCAAGATTGTTTATATCTGCATTCCACTCTGCAGGCAATATGGCGGACTTTCTCCAACAATTTCTAATGGTTTGATCATCTAATTCATGCCATGCCACCACACACCATAGCATAGCTTGAAATACATCAACATTCAATTTCCCCAAATCTTCATTTGAGTTGTTATCAATTTGTTGCAAAGTCCAGGCAACAAGCTTGCGCTTATAACACATTTTGAATGTTGCAATCACTCCTTGATCCAAAGGCTGAACAACTGAAGTCACATTTGGTGGAAGGAACAAGATAGTGATATGGGAGAGTACAAAAGCATTAAACCCAAACATTACTCGCAGTATGTTTGAACATTTGGACTCCGAAACTCGTACCAAATTTGAAATTACACAAGGCATCCCACTATGCCGAAAGCATTGAATGAGAGCTCATTCAATGACCCCCAATATGCTTTGCTTTAGCCCATGCTCACCCATGAACAATAATATCGAACCCATGCCCACCCATACAATCCATCCATACTTGATATTATCACATTTACACTACGGATTTTGAAAAAAAATAGTGACATTATCAAGGGTGATAGGGATAATAACGAGGGAGTTTTACACTATGAAAATCGGTTTCAAACTTTTAGGTGACAATATCAAGGTGTTCTATTAACAAGGGTGACATTATCAAGGTTAGACTGTATTTCTTAAGAAGAGGACAAGGGAGGCGAATCTGGAGTCATAACACGAGACACATGTGCCAGCGTCAGAACTACGCTAGCATTGGGGGAAGCAACCCAAATATTCGATGACTCAACACTGCGCGTTTTGGGCGCTGGGGACGGAGACTTGGCGAGCCACGATGGTGCAGAGGAAACCCACCTTTCTTCCCCTGCCTTCTTCTTCTTCCTGCCATAGCCATGCCTCTCTTGAGTCCTGACTGCTGCTGCCTCTCGTTGTCCACCTTTGTTCCCCCTTCTTCTTCTTCTTCTTCTTGCTGCCATAGCCATGGCTCGCTTGAGTGCTGCGGCTGCTGCTGCCTCTCGTTGTCCACCATAACTTCCAAGTGTGGTGGAGGATCTGTTCCTGCTGCTGCTGCTGCCGCCTCTTAAGGCCTCCTATTAAGGTATGTGGGTGCTATTCAGTGGGTTCCCTGTTTTCGTGTTCTCCAGCTTCTGCCGTTCAGATTTGCACAACGAAACTTGTGTTGCATGAGCAAAGCTACGACGGAGCATCAGCAAAACTCGGAACGAAAATCAGACCTCGCCCTGATTTTGTTATGGTCATTGGAAGTGCATGTTTCTTGATATCATGAGTGAAATATTAGGTCCTCCCAATTGTGTCCACTATTGAGTGTGTTGTAGTTAACAAATTACGAAACCATACTAGTTCAATCATTTTTAAGCATGTGTTTGTTTTATGGTAGTTGTTCTTTGATCTCTCCCAACTACACACCAATGAAATTAAGGGATATGATCAAGAAAAGTAACCGAATACCACCCACATACCTTAGTGAGAGGTAGGGGTTCAATGTTCCGGTAGTTGGAGTCATGCACGGTGTTGTGGATTTCTTTGGGCTCTTTGTCTATTGGAGGAGCTATTATTCCATCCGGATTGGTGAACATAGGATAGAGGGAAAGAACATCTTTTTTTTCCATGTTTCAAAAGTTGCTTCGATTTGTTGGATCCAAGATTTGGTATATGAAGCTGAAGTTGAAGTTGAAAGAACTTTGAGGAAGCACCCATCCGACTATGAATTCACAATTTTGTGAGTGGTGGTTTTTGTGAGTGCAGGAACTTGGCTGTTGTTTTGAGTTAGTGGTTGTTCTTAGGAAGCTTTTGCTGGAGCAAATGAGAACATTTGTTGTAGAAATTACACGGACTCCGTGAAGAATGATGGCAGGTCATGAGAGGTTGGAGGTGAATTTGAAGGGCGAAATTGACACAGAAACACCATCTTCATAGGTATGTACAATTTATTCCAAGAGTTCTATAACTTTCTCAAAGCAAAGGTTGTTACTTGTGACATTGTACTGAAAAATTACAAATTTAAAGCTTTTATTGAAGTGTTTTGCTTAAATTTGGTAAGTCTTGATAGATGTCCACAGAGTTTGAAGAGCGTATTCACAATGGATGACAAATGTTCATAATGATTATACTTGAGATCGAGTCAAGGACATTATGACCCAACCTAATTAATGTACTTTTATTTTTTTATTTCAATCAATTGATTTAGAAAATAGAGGTAATACAAATTCCAATACAATTTTGAATTGTGTATATTTTTATACCAATGTCTCCACAGAATAGTATTGTGCACCTCATTCTTAAAATATGGGTTTCTTCTTATATTGCATTAACACACAAGTGTGTGGATTCATAGGTATTGTGTTGCAAACCTTGACTTTATCATCACAAATCTTCACACGGAAAGCCAAATACCAAAACAACGATTTTCTTTGTTGTAACACTTCCAAAATGTCAGACAACATAAAGAAATCTTTGGAGACCGTTGAAGATATGATGAGATTGTCAAGTTCGATTTTGTTGAATAAAAACCAATGCAACAATTTGGTGGCAAACTTTCGAAAGGGTGTGGAAGCAATTCGAAAGATCAACAAAGGGTCCCGGAGGAATGTCTTCAATGAAATTGAACAAAATTTAGTTCGGATTGTGATCGAAGCAAAAAATGTGGTTCATGAATGTTGCAAGGAAGATTGGTGCCACAGTGCAGTGTTGCAAATAAACAACAAAGAGACTTTTAGAGAGCTTCTCTTGGACTTGGAATGTTGTTTCCATATAATGTGTGACATATCTCAAATGTGTTATCGAGGTCAAAGCCAAAATATTCTTCAGACTCAAAGTTGTCTTACATTCTATCCAGCATCTATTGATGAAGTTGAAGAGGACGAGAATTCTTTACACAGAAGACTCTCAGAGCATTTGACAATTGACACAATTGAGGACCGTGCACTTGCACAATACCTATTGGGACGAGTGACAGGCCTACAATTGGCTCGAGGTGAAGAATTGGATAAAATTGTTTTCCCTCATGATTATCCACAATCTAAGACTTTAGGAAGGTTGGTTCTTCCTTTGGGTAAAACAGGCTCAGAGCGATGTGTTGTACTACCTACTAAATGGGTAGGCATTGAAAGTGCGACAAAGGTGATGGAAGTTGCAGGCCTCGAACACAAGAGAGTTTTACGGAAAGAAGCAAGTATATTGGGGGGATTAAATCATCCAAACATTATCAAGTTCTTTTGTTGTGGGTTTCTTTATGAAGAAATTGAGAAATTTGAATTAGTCATGGAACGCGGAAAGTCGGACTTGTGCAAATTATTGGTCGAAAAGAAAGCTTCAATCACAGAAGATGTTCGAATGGATATTATGTTACAAATTGCAAGCGGCATGTGCTACCTTCATGATATGAAGGTAGCACATCGTGATTTGAAGCCCAATAATGTTGTTGTGACTTCCATGGATGTCTCAAAGTCGGATGGTTGCCTTGAATATGTGCGTGTGAAGTTGGTTGATTTTGGTATATCAAAAATTGAAGTAAAGGAATCACCACAAGTGCCCACAGGTGAATTTCGTTATGGCACCGTTCAGTACATGGCGCCGGAGGCATTTGAAAATCGAAAATCGGAAGTAAATGCATTCAAAACCGATGTGTTTAGTTTTTCCATGACGAGTTTTGAAATTCTTACAGGGGAAAAACCTTTTGGTGCGATTTCACGCAATGATGAATATTTGAAGTTAATACATGATGGCAAGAGGCCAAAGCTACCAGAATATTGCTCAAAGGAATTGAAGTCATTAATACATGATTGTTGGTCTTTGGATCCATCAGAGAGGCCCACATTCCTTGAAATTTGCAACACATTAAGATTGTTGAAGAGTGCAAAGTTCAAGAATGCGATCTCTATGGATGAGATACTCCAACATAACGAACCATCACGGAGGTACGATTTGTTGATGAATGCCAAGCAATGGTGGTCCAACTTCATGGGAATAATTTACAATGCCTTTTGTCAAATGGTCATATTGTGGCAAGTTTTTGTGACCCTTAGCTCATGGTTACGATTCATGCCCAAAATTGGAGAATACGGTAGTTCATGTCAAGATACACGCAACAAACCAACATTACATCATATTCTTGATAAGGTAATTGTGTTCTTGATATTATTTTGCTCGTTGTCAAATATAGTATGCAAATCATATTTCAATGTAAATGAGATCAATGATATTCAATCTTTGAGATAGTTTGAAAAATGCTATGATGCGTTATGTAATTTGCTATAAAGCTAAGATTGGATGTTGGAATTCTTGTAGGTCAATAATACCACGAATGGATCTAAGAGATTGATTGGTATCAAAGACCAAATACTTCAACTCGAAAGGCAATTGCAAAAAATTGGTAGTTTGGGGATTGTTGGCATGGGAGGAATCGGCAAGTCAACATTGGCCAATGCTCTAAGTGTACATATCTCCCACCAATTTGAAGGGACATGCTTTGTAGGTAACTTCAAGGGTGATGAATGTACTTTCATATTCAAGCATAAGTTGGAAGATTTACAAGAGGTACCTCAAGTGAAGAAATTGATCGAAGTAAGAATAACGATGGAACATATTTGCAAAACAAAGAACATACTTATTGTAGTAGACAACGTGAGTGAACAAATTGACTTACATGAACTATTAGGTGATCAAATATTCAAAGATGTAAATGGCAGTAAGTTGATTGCAAGCTCTCGTGGTTGGCAATCGTTTGGACGATACATACCCAAGGCTGGGATCGTAAACATGAAGACCCTTGAGGGTGATAAACCTATGGAACTATTTGCCATGCATGCCTTTGGGACTGACCAATCATGTGAGCCTTATTTGGAACATGTAGTGGAGAAGATTGTGAATGCTTGTGGTGGGCTTCCATTGAGTTTGGAGGTAATGGGCAAATGCTTGCATGGGGAGAGGCGATTACGAATATGGGAGAGAACGTTGCATAGATTGTTGAAGGCTAGACATGATGGAAGTCCTGATGAACAAATATGGAAGACATTGAGGATCAGCTTTGATGAGCTAGGCGATAGAGAAAAAAACATGTTTCTTGACATCTCTTGTTTTTCCAACCAGCTAGATCCATACCCTCCAAGTTTTTATTTTATGGGGGACGACATAATTAGAATGTCCGACCTTGATGCCAACATTGCCCAAAAAACCTTGGAAAATTTAAACAGCAAGTCACTCGTGACAGTGGATGGTGATGGATTGCTTAAAATTCATGATCAATTGTGTGCCATGGGTCGTATGCTTGCAAACTTGGGAGAATTCAAAGAAACTCGACTTATGAATTTTCGTTTGGGAACATTCACCGACCATTGTAAGCAAAAGGTAAGCATCATCCAAACAAAACCCTTTGTTTTCCACTACGGAAGAATTGAATCATGCCACAAGTGAGGGTGCAAACATTGTAAAAAATACCACTATTGATCATTCTAGAGAAAATTGGAAAGTATCTATGACCAAAGTTCTCCATGGTCCATTACAAGTTATCATCCAACATATTGATTAATATAATAGTTTTTCAATATAACCGTTGTAGTATCAAATTTAAAAACCTTTGAAAAAATGTACATAAACCTTGCGAATTTTGTAACAAAAGAACTCGAGTGAGAAAGGAAGTTTCAATTTTGCAAGTAGATTTAGGTCAGCAACCCCCCCCCCCAACTGTGCAAATAAAGTCTGATGATATATCACAAGAAATTTAAGGTATTTGAACATATTTGGAATTTTTGTCCAATTGAATGTATCGATTGAATGTGTAACTAGTTGTTTTGTCAATGTTATCATGCTTAAATCCCATAAGAAAAAAATTGAAACAAACTTGCATGAATTGTTTAAAATGTTGATTTATAACATGTTATTTGTTTGTGCATGCAGTGTATAGAGCGGGTACAAAGCATGTCATTTGAAAGGCTTGAACATAAGTCCACATATGAGGGGAGTCTTAAGATGAAAGACATGCCAAATCTTCGATTATTGAGCGTTCAAAATTGTGATGATGTGGACATTCTTTTTGATATTCTAAAGCATTCCGTCCAACTTCGCTGGCTAAAGATCCACTTTTCACTTGAAAATGACAAGTCTATTAAACACCAAAAGTCTTTTACCAACAACCTTTGGAACATTGCTCAAACCTTTTTACATCAAATATGTATTTTAAAATTCTATAATTTTGATTTTCTTGATTTTTGTCCATCAAGTTCATTCACGTTTCCCTATCTCAAAGGCATATCTTTAATAAATTGTGACAACTTTGAACATTTTATCAAAAATTTAAGCGACCTCATTGTATTGGAGGACCTTGATTTCTCAAAATGTCGAGCTTTGAAACATGTGCCGGAAGGGTTTGGAACGTTAACATGTTTGAAGAAGCTCAACATGTCAGAGTGTGAGGCTTTGGAAGTGTTTCCCTCAGGATTGAGCAACCTCATAGCACTGGAAAAACTCTATTTCTCAAAATGTCGAGCTTTGAAACACGTGCCGGAAGGATTTGGAACCTTGACATGTTTGAAAAAACTTTTCATGTGGGAGTGTGAGGCTTTGGAAGTGTTTCCCTCTGGATTGAGCAGCCTCATAGGATTGGAGGAACTCCATTTCTCGAGATGTCGAGCTTTGAAACACGTTCCAGAAGGATTTGGAACGTTAACATGTTTGAAGAAGCTTAAGATGTCGGAGTGTGAGGCTTTGGAAGTGTTTCCCTCAGGATTGAGCAACCTCGTAGCGTTGGAGGAACTCAATTTCTCAAAATGTCGAGCTTTGAAACACATGCCGGAAGGATTTGGAATGTTGACATGTTTGAAACAACTTTTCATGTGGGAGTGTGAGGCTTTGGAAGTATTTCCCTCAGGATTGCGCAATTTGACAGCGTTGGAAGAACTCAATTTCTCAAGATGTCGAGCTTTGAAACACGTGCCAGAAGGATTTGGAACGTTAACATGTTTAAAACAACTTTTCATGTGGGAGTGTAAGGCTTTGGAAGTGTTTCCCTCAGGATTGAGCAACCTCATAGCATTGGAGCAACTTGATTTCTCAAGATGTCGAGCTTTGAAACACGTGCCAGAAGGATTTGGAACGTTGACATGTTTGAAACAACTTTTCATGTGGGAGTGTGAGGCTTTGGAAGTGTTTCCCTCAGGATTGAGCAACCTCGTAGCGTTGGAGGAACTCAATTTCTCAAAATGTCGAGCTTTGAAACACGTGCCGGAGGGATTTGGAACGTTGACATGTTTGAAACAAATTTTCATGTGGGAGTGTGAGGCTTTGGAAGTGTTTCCCTCAGGATCGAGCAACCTCATAGCGTTGGAGGAACTCAATTTCTCGAGATGTCGAGCTTTGAAACACGTTCTTGAAGGATTTGGAACGTTAACATGTTTGAAACAACTTGGAATGTCAGAGTGTGAGGCTTTAGAAGTGTTTCCCTCAGGATTGAGCAACCTCATAGCATTGGAGAAACTCCATTTCTCAAAATGTCGAGCTTTGAAACATGTGCCGGATGGATTTGGAACGTTGACATGTTTGAAACAACTATGGATGTGGAAGTGTGAGGCTTTGGAAGTGTTTCCCTCAGGATTGAGCAACCTCATAGGATTGGAGGAACTCAATTTTTCAGGATGTCGAGCTTTGAAACACGTGCCAGAAGGATTTGGAAAGTTCACATGTTTGAAGAAGCTTAAGATGTCGGAGTGTGAGGCTTTGCAAGTGTTTCCCTTAGGATTGAGCAACCTCATGACATTGGAGCAACTTGATTTCTCAAGATGTCGAGCTTTGAAACACGTGCCAGAAGGATTTGGAATGTTGACATGTTTGAAACAACTTTTCATGTGGGAGTGTGAGGCTTTGGAAGTGTTTCCCTTAGGATTGAGCAACCTCGTAGCATTGGAAGAACTCAATTTCTCAGAATGTCGAGCATTGAAGCATGTGCCAGAAGGATTTGGACCGTTGACATGTTTGAAACAACTTTTCATGTGGGAGTGTAAGGCTTTGGAAATGTTTCCTTCAGGATTGAGCAACCTCGTAGCGTTGGAGGAACTCAATTTCTCAAAATGTCGAGCTTTGAAACACGTGCCGGAAGGATTTGGAATGTTGACATGTTTGAAACAACTTGGCATGTCGGAGTGTGAGGCTTTGGAAGTGTTTCCTTTAGGATTGAGCAACCTCATAGCATTGGAGAAACTCAATTTCTCAGAATGTCGAGCTTTGAAACACATGCCAGAGGGATTCGGAACATTGACATGTTTGAAACAAATATGGATGTGGGAGTGTGAGGCTTTGGAAGTGTTTCCCTCAGGATTGAGCAACCTCATAGCATTGGAGGAACTGAATTTCTCAAGATGTCGAGCTTTAAAACACGTGCCGCAAGGATTTGGAAGGTTGACATGTTTGAAACAACTTTTCATGTGGGAGTGTGAGGCTTTGGAAGTGTTTCCCTCAGGATTGAGGCACCTCATAGCATTGGAGCAACTTGATTTCTCAAGATGTCGAGCTTTGAAACACGTGCCCGAAGGATTTGAAACGATGACATGTTTGAAACAACTTTTCATGTGGGAGTGTGAGGCTTTGGAAGTGTTTCCCTCAGGATTGCGCAACCTGATAGCCTTGGAGGAACTCAATTTTCCAAAATGTCGAGCTTTGAAACACGTGCCGGAAGGGTTTGGAACGTTGACATGTTTGAAAAAATTGAACATGTGGGAGTGTGAGGCTTTGGAAGTGTTTCCCTCAGGATTGAGCAACCTCGTGGCGTTGGAGGAACTTGATTTTTCAAAATGTCGAGCTTTGAAACACGTGCCGGAGGGATTTGGAACATTAACATGTTTAAAACAACTCTTCATGTGGGAGTGTGAGGCTTTGGAAGTGTTTCCCTCAGGATTGAGCCACCTCGTAGGATTGGAGGAACTCAATTTCTCGAGATGTCGAGCTTTGAAACACGTTCCAGAAGGATTTGGAACGTTAACATGTTTGAAACAACTTGGAATGTCAGAGTGTGAGGCTTTAGAAGTGTTTCCCTCAGGATTGAGCAACCTCGTAGCAATGGAGCAACTTGATTTCTCAAGCTGTCGAGCTTTGAAACACGTGCGAGAAGGATTTGGAATGTTGACATGTTTGAAACAACTATGGATGTGGGAGTGTGAGGCTTTGGAAGTGTTTCCCTCAGGATTGAGCAACCTCGTAGCGTTGGAAGAACTCAATTTCTCAGAATGTCGAGCTTTGAAGCATGTGCCGGAAGGATTTGGAACGTTGAGATGTTTGAAGAAGCTCAACATGTGGGAGTGTGAGTCTTTGGAAGTGTTTCCCTCGGGATTGAGCAACCTCGTAGCGTTGGAGGAACTCAATTTCTCAGAATGTCGAGCTTTGAAACATGTGCCGGAAGGATTTGGAACCTTGAGATGTTTGAAGAAGCTCAACATGTGGGAGTGTGAGGCTTTGGAAACGTTTCCCTCGTGATTGAGCAACCCCTGAGCATTGGAGGAATTCAATTTCTCAAGATGTCGACGTTTGAAACACGTGCCAGGAGGATTTGGGACGTTGACATGTTTGAAGAAGCTTAAGATGTCGGAGTGTGAGGCTTTGGAAGTGATTCCCTCAGGATTGAGCAACCTCATAGCGTTGGAGGAACTGAAATTCTCAAAATGTTGAGCTTTGAAACACGTGCCAAAAGGATTTGGAAGACTGACATGTATGCAAAAACTTAAAATGTGGGAGTTTGAGGCTTTGGTAGTGTTTCACTTTGGATTGAGCAAGTTCATAGCTTTAAAGGAACTCATTTTCTTTTAATGTTGGGGATTTTCCATCAATTATTAGCTTTGGATCTCCGCACTTGGAAACAACCTTGAGTTTCAAGGATGTTGAAATCAAGGCCTTTCTCAAAAGAACCTATTCCCAATCATGGTTGGTACTTTGCTATGTGCAAGGAGGCCCTAATTAAATTCTGCACTATGGATTCGTATAGGCAAGTTATGTTGTTGTTTGATTGGTGGAGCTATTTGTTGTGCACATTCTCCGCATTTTTACATGTAGGTATTTCTGCACGTTCCTCTATGCTCATGTCCTGCATGAAATAATTTATGTGATATATGAATGAACTACAAAAATTATTTTGTGCAATTAACGCCAAAATGAATTATGATTGCAATATATTCATTTTTTTAGTTAAAAAAATACTCACCAATAGCATAGGACCACTCCATCTATAATGAAAATGCCAAAACCCTAGCCACTCATACAGTATGGGAAATCATATTTTTTCGTGGCAACACCAAATTACAACCACCATGATCAAATGATTTGATATTTCATATCAGCATCATCCAATATCTTTGCGTTCTTGTAGTCCTTGCAAATTTTCTTGTGTAAAAATTGTAGGGATGATTTGATATATTTTTGCTTCACCTTATTAAAAATGGCAGACCAATGAAAAAAACAAGTGCACTCACAATTCACCATTGGCAGACTTGGGTTACCATCACCATAAATATTTCTCACAACATTCCAATTTGCTTTAACATTGTCCGCTGTGAAACCCTTGAAGTTTACACTTGGCACACTATTGTCTACAATAGTAGCATTCAAGTTCTCCCAAAGCAACGTATGTGCCGCTCCGTCCTTATATTGCATGTCACAACACGCTATTGTAAGCACCTTGCATTATTTACTACCATACACATGACATGCCATTGTTGTCCGGTCTTTCAACCGTTTGACATGGTCAATCATTATTTACAGATCCTCCATGTTCATTTCAACATGCATACGCCTCACCAAATCCATTGCACTACCTGTGAGGTTGACCGACATTTTGAAAACAAATATCTTGTCTTTATGTTGCCATGTAAAACAATTGTCAATCACAAACTTGAAACCTTAGTGTTTTTTGAGCGCCATGATAAAATCCATAATACTCATTGCACTTCGCACAAAATGCTTTCATTTGGACACAAGGTTGTGACAAGCCAATGTAATGAACATGTCCATAACAACTTCTAATGATGGTCCTTGAAGGTGATGGCTTTGACCTTGTAATGGAGGCTTTAGAAGATAGTTTGCTAAGGATCGTATACTCACTGCCATTACAATAGCCAAGTTTATTTGTAGTAGATGTTTCATCACCTTATTAGCAACACATTGGTATGCGATTCCAAAGACTCGCAACATGTGCCGTGAGACACAAAGTTGGTCATGGACGCTTAGGGGAATGCAAGCCCTAGTCATCAAGGGTTGTCAAATGGACCTAAACAATGCATGCATTATACACAACAATATGGATCGGCATAGAATGACATACCATACATTCCAACTTAGAGTTCTCTAGGACCATATTACCAACTGTAAATGGTGAAGTGTTCGATCTAGCCCACTCGTTGGAATTCCGAATACCCACATTTTGGAGAAGATAGTCACAAAATTTGTTGGGGGTATTGAAGATGACCAGCACATGTGAAGCGACAAAATGTCAAACCAAAATTATTTTTGGATATTCATTGACTTGGTAATGCACCAAGGATGACCATCATAAATTTTGTCCATTAGGTCCATTATGTCCATTATGTCCATCCTGCATCCACTGGAAGTAAGAACCCCATCCACCAAAGATTGCAACACAAGGATGACATAACCATCAAAAGATGATTGAAACAATAGCAACGATGACTCTTATAATGGGTATGGAATGGCTACAACACTGATGAGGTGGCACCCATCCATGAGTCTTGTTTTATCCAATGTTTATTTATATCATTTCCACAATGTTTCATGAGGGCATCTCAACATGACAATGTATTGTCATGACATATGTTAGGAGGCCATATTTGATATGGATCCTATCCAAATTGGTAGGTTAAGGAATAGGCACATACATTCATGATCACAAATTGGAACAATGCCCTCATTGTAAGTCATAATATTCATTGGTCATGTAGTCTAAATTCTTCAAAATGTACTTTCCAAACATTTCCCAAGGTATCCCAAGGCTTTTCAAAAATGCTTCAAAAATTGAAATGTTGTTGTAATGCATCAAAGACATCAATTCTCAAAATATTTAGCACATGAGGGTTGGTTCCAAATTTTATTTTATTGTTTCTAGATTCCTCAATAACGAATCTCCAACACTTCCAAGAGTTTCTTAGGATTTTAGAAAAACGCCCACAAATTTGATTATTGTTGTCTTGGAACCAAGATGACAATTTTCAAAATATTGGCATATGATAATTGGTTACATTTTATTTTCTTGAATTCTTCAAAATTAATCTTGCAATGTTACTTAGGATTTTCTAGAGCTTTGGGAGAAAACCCAAAAGATTGAAATCATTGTTGTTGTGGAACCAAGACAATAAATTCTGAAACCATTGGGCACATGAGAGTTGGTTACAGATTTTATTTCATTTAAAAAAATTCTTGAAAATTGACTCTTGTAGCGTTTGTCAAGGTTTCTCTTGGATCCTCAAGATTCAATCGGTGTATTGCTTGATGCTATACACAATGTATACATGTGCATATTCTGATACAACAATTTGTTTTGGTTTGTTAATTTTTTCTTGTTAGTTTTACAAGTGTCATTTATTAACATCTTCTTTGTATAGGTCCACAAAGAGTTACCACCTGTAGAGAATTTTGGTTCACAAGTTTCACCGGATAAACCATTTTGGCACTCTTCAACTTCAAGATTTTTGGGAGCTTCTATTTGTTGCACTTTTGATGCTTGTGTCTATTGATGACATAAAAATATTTGGTAGCCCCTTACTTTGAATGTGTCTACCCAATTATTGTACAAGGTGAGTACCTTATAAACTGTCATTCTAATATGGTTGGAGGTTTGTCCATGTATTTATATGTACTCAACACTCTTTATTTTTGATACAAATAAAGATGGTGGTGCAAAAGGAAAACATCAATTGCAACAAAAAGGCATTGATGAAATACATTTTTAAGATTCCTTTGGCTTAAGATTAGCAAGGGTAGGCCATCAAATATATACAAAAAGATAAATTTGATAAACTATTTGATATTGAAATCATGCTCACATAATGGATTTTTTTTAAAGATGTTGATGCTCACTGTGAGCCCAATGTGGTGTCCACGCGAGTCTTTAACCTTTAAAACTCATTAGAATGTAGGTTTGATTTGACATTGAGTATTATGAAAACATATAAAAAGAATGTTGGCTTTGAGTGGTGATTGAATTAAGTTGGAAGTCAAAACAATGGCTCTTATCAGATTGTTGGACTTGTTAGATTTAGTTAATGGGGGGTTAAGAGGTGGGAGCCTTGGGCAATATGGGTGAACGTTGCAAGCTGGTCTTGTTTTAACCCTTTTAGGATAGGCGAGTGTCCATATTGGAGGGGGGTCCATTGTGTTACCTAGAGATTTCCGGAGCCCAAAACTGGACTGGCAGTTGGGTGTTGATTCGGTTGGGTTTTTTGTGAGAAGGGAGACGGGGGAATGGTAGCGGCTCGGAACTGGGGGGGGGGGGGGGGATGAGATTGAGCGGCAGAGGATGCGACTGTGGTGGATTACAAGCTGAAGGGAGAAAAGAAAAATGGAAGGGGGCGGCACGAGAATGGCCAGGCCCATCACAACTGAGGCAGCAACTTTGCTGGGAGAATGGCTATGGTTGGGCGGTGTGAGGCCAAATCCACCACCCTTAAGCGTCCTAGTCCGGGTGATGGCTTTGCGAGTCACATGTATGTCTTACAAACTTGAACCATGTGCAAAGTAATTTTTATGTCCAAAAGAACACATATTGTTTCCACTCATTGTACTTTATTAATGTTAGCCTCTTGGCTTGTGGTAGAGTTGGCTTTCTCAAGCGTCCAACCCGTGGCTTTAGCCACACATGCCCTTAAAGACATTCCCCTCGCTCGTTTAATCTTCACTTCCTTTTTCTTGCCATTGCAAGAATCTTCCACATTCTCCATTAATAATGCAAGTGAGTTATTTTGACCAAGAGGTGCAAGTGTTGAAAAACACTTTTCTCAATGGTTAAACACACTCATACAAACCCACACGTGGCACCAACTAGCCTAAATGAATATAACTTCTTAGCTACCACTAAAGATGGCCTAATGTGATCTAGTTTTATATGTGCTAATACTTACTACTTGAGCTAGCCTTGCTAACCTCTAGATAGTCTAAATGAATTGTTGCGACTAGTACCCATTAGTTAATGAGTAATTTCCTCCTTGCTTACTTCCACTAATTAACCACCCACTGTAGCTTCATGGGCATAGGCTAATAACTCAACCGACTCCCAGTATGTAGCCTAGTAATCCATCTTAATGTAGTGGAAATTCAGCTCCCGGCTGCTGCAGTCTACTGTAACCAGAAACCAGCAGCTTAGTGTAGTTGGGAATTCAGCTCCAGCGGCTGCAGTCTACTGTAACCAGAACCAACAGCTTAGTGTAGTTGGAAATTCAGCTCCAGCGGCTGCAGTCTACTGTAACCAGAACCAGCAGCTTAGTGAAGCTTGGGAATTCAGCTCCCGGCTGCTGCAGTCTACTGTAACCAGAACCAACAGCTTAGTGTAGTGGGAAATTCAGCTCCAGCTGCTGCAGTCCACTGTAACCAGAACCAACAGCTTAGTGAAGCTTGGGAATTCAGCTCCCAGCTGCCGCAGCCTAATGCAACCATAAACTATCTAAATCTTAAACTAGTCACCCCACCCACTAATGAAGACTTCCGCTAACTCAAGATAATCTTCCAACTAACCAACTAATTCCAACCTCTTAATTCTAAATGTTTAACTACCTAATCCCTAACATTATGTCTAATGCTAAGAGCTTATCCCAAGTGTGAGAGGTGAGAGAGTAAGCTTAACTAACTAACTTCACTAAGAACTAATGTCTCACACACGTGGCTCAAGCTCTTAAGAGCTTGCTCCCTTGAGAGCGCTTGATGGAGAGACAGGCAAATGAGAGAAAAAACACCTTAAGTAGCAAAGAGGGAGAGAGGGAGAGAGGGAGAGAGAGTTGAGGATAGGGTGAGAGGATTAGCACCTCCAATCACAATCCTTTAACCCTCTCCTCCAAAGTAGGGACTAATCCCCATCCACCAAGCTTCCTTCTTCCTAAACTACCAAGGGGGATCCAAAAGTGGGCATTTAACCCGCGGAGCTCACCTTGCTTCACCTTACCCCCTACTCACATAATCAAGGCATCCTCTTATTGAAATCAACCCTTGAAATAACTACACAACACATTCTAATGCCTAAACTTAAATCCACACCACACTTCACTCTTTTTATGTTTTGTGAATAGTCATAACACCTCAAAGTCAAACTAAAATTGGTTTTGAAGAGTTAATCACCACATGTGGGCACCATTTTGGGCTCACATGCGGCTCGAAGGGCCTCGGCCGATGAGCGAGGGATTCCTCCAAAGGTTGCAGATTGATTACGGGGATGGGCTCGGAGTTGGGGCATTAGGCCACGGAGGGGCAACCGCTGGAGGGTGGTTGGGCGTCTGGGACCACCAGACCAGTATTGCCAGAGGTTGTGAACGAGTTCGGAATTGATTGACTGGTTGGGCTGCATTAAGGGGAGGACGCGTTTCAGTGCTACACAATGCAGAATCGAGGTGAGGAACTCGCTTGGACGGGGCTGAAGGTTGGTTGCGGAATTCGCAAATAATCGGGTAGGCGGTTGGATCAAATGTGGGGTTTATGATTGGGGTGGGCCTTCAAAACACTCGGATCAGGGCAGCTGCAAGGGCTGAATTCTACTGCAAAGTCGGGGAACCGCAAGGATGCAGCTCGAAGGTGATTGGGCACCTCGGAGGGCCCTGGTTCGAAGGGGATCTACTACAGAGTGCAGGGAGGGGATTTACGGGAGCTCGGGATGGAGGTCGGCCGAGGGCCTCGAGACGCTGGTTGGCGGCTTAGACTGAGGATTGGTAGCTGACGGGAGTAAAGGGTGTCCAGTCCCATTGAAAGGCTCCCAGGTCCGAGAACATGAGGGCGACGAGTACCAGCTGGGCGGTCCAGTGGACAGGGGACCGAACAGGGCACCCTAGAGGGGTTTGACGGGCAATGACGGGGGTACTACCGTTGAAACAACGTAGAATTTCCCTCTCTGCAGGGGTTTTGTAAGGGTTTACTTGGTTGCATTAGGGCCTTAGGGACGTAGGGCAAGGGCTGGAGTGATTAGATTAGTAAAAGAGGATGACTAGATAGGTCCTAATGGCGGTGTGTGTGCCTAACCCACAAGTTGGATGGTCGTAGGGTAGGATTAGGACGACTAAAGGGGTGGGTGTAATAATTTTAGAAGGAAGGAACTAGTAGGGGAATAGAACCAATGAGAACCAGCATTTCTTAATGTTTGTACCTCGTACTGGGGAATAAAACATATTTGTGTGTGATTTTACATTTACAAAGACTCAATCCGGGTTGAAAGATTGGTAAACATCAAGCGTTGAATGTGAGCCATAGGCTCTCACCCGGACTACAACGCATAAGGGTGGGGGTTTGTGGCTGACACTCACTGTATCCTCTTATGATTTGTGCATGCACTAGATGCCATGTTGAATGCAATACTAACATGTGTACGTCATACAAATTTATAGACATTTTGCTCCTGCTTAAAATGATACAAATTTATATACAAATTTATATACGTTTTGACCCCAATATCGGGGTCATAGACCCAATCCAATTTTGTGGGACCCAATTGGAATGATTTTGAGAACAAGCTAGCCATCCACTTACACTCACTTGTAAGACTTAAAAATCTCACATCTCAATGGCCAACATCAAACACCCTGTGAAACCATTGCACCAAATTGCCATTAAATGTCTCATTTACCTAATGCTAAACAAGAAATCTACACTAATTATCCCAATTAGTGCGTGTCACTATTTGGAGTTATGTAGTGCAATAACATCTTACCTAGGAGTTCAATGTTTACTAAAGACAATTCATTAGGTTGTTTGGACATTATAGAACATAAATGACTTTGCTTGGTAGAATATTACTTTCTCATTAAATAATTATAGTTTTGCATAACTCCAAATATTAATATGCATCAATTGGGATAATCAATGTAGACACACAAAAAAACACCCATGATACCTCCACCATAATAAATTCCAACAAACACTTTCCTTCATTTGACTTCAATGTTCGTACAAAACCCACCTATTGATAGAATGACATTAAACTTGCATTGCATCACAACGGATGTTGATTAGTGCATGGTGAACGGGCTCACATTCACATCAGTATATGAACACCAACATTTCTTTTCCTTTTCATGCCCATATTAAATATTTCCACGTTACTTTGCAACCCACACTAATTAGGACTCTAGTGTAGTTGTCATGTACCGAATTCCATAACACCTATGTAGTGCATATTCTTGGGTGTTGAATAATATGTATGTTTGATAGCATGATTTGTTGGGTTTCAATTATCAAGTGTTTTTAGAAACCCTTACCCACTCATATATGAAAAACCAATACTCACACAACACCAATACGGAATGTGGTTGATAAACATCAAATTCTTGCAAGGGTTTACAAGTCATGGTGGACTTGTATCCATGTGGAATCGTGGATAGAGCTTTGCAATGCCTATGTAGACCCATGCATCGAGAAGGTGAAACCTTAATTAGATATTTTATAACCCGAACACTAACTCTATAGATTTGTTGACGTCATTAAGAGGCATTAAAGAGCTAGATTGCTCAAATGAGATCCAATTGTGAGTGAATTGGGGCCTATGGCTTGGGGGCTGGACTCTTCATACCACATACGAACTACTGTGAGTGTAAGAGGGGGTGAGAATTTAAGGCATTGGCATACATAATATATATGTAAGGGAGATGTATTATTTTTCTATAGTGTGTACATTTGGAAAAAATGTGAAGAAATTTGAAGTATAGGTAGATACATGAACAACATCCCCCCTAAGGGTTTGAGATTTATATTGACAATAGAATTGTTAGTTTAGGGTAAAATCAATGTTTTCATCCATGGTTGTCATAAGGTGATAGTCCTCGATGATTAGCTTGTCCATCCTTGTTAGGCTTTGCATTTGGTTTGAGGTTCTCACCAATTGGAGGATGTGAGTGCTCATGGGCTCCCTTGAGTTTTGCTCTTTGGATTGTGGCTAAGTTATTGTGCTCTTGTCTTTGTTTGTTTGATACAATTGGTAAATGGTAATTTACATGCTATGAATGAAAAAATATTCAATGACTTTCTCATTGAAAGTGAAAGTGGATTTACTATGTAATCAAGGCTTAAATTACTCACAATTATATTTTGTATGTGTAGTGGAGACATTTATCACATTAAATTGAAAAGCTTGGTATAATTAACTCAGTCCATTTTCTAGCTTGTCGTTAGTACGCATACATTTGTTTTTTCTCTACAAACTTCTCGTATGTAGGGTGTTATATTTCATAGTGACCCATGTACGTCATTTAGGTTTTCAATAAGGAATCCACCTTCATGATAATAGGGTGTTTATTTTGACCCAAAGCCCCTTTCATCCATTACAGATGCATTTGTAAGGTACAAGTACCCAATACAATTACTTATCTCAACTAGACACCTATATTTGAGTGGTGTGTGGTCAGGTGTGGCTCCAAGAACATATACCAAATAGACATGTGCTTTAAAGCAATTGGACAATGTGCTCAAAACATGATCACCATTCCGGGCTCAATAATCAACATAATTGGGAGGACATGTATAATCATTTAGTTAACACAATAATCTTCACTCTGGTAACGAGTAAGCTATTTTTTGAGCTCTACAAATCGTGAGGAAAGCGGTTACAACCTTGATTTGGATTTGCTAACCACCTTGTAGTAATTGCGTGTTTTGTATCTTAGGAGAAGGGGTCTAGTTGGAACAAGTAACCATTTAAGACCCATCTACCTCATAGACAAACCCAAAGCTCCAACCCCATCCATGTGAGTCAAAGTTTTATACAAACATCACACGTAGGCTCACTTGAAACTTTGTGGTGCCTAGGTATACTCGTGCATAATATGGGATGAAGGAGCTTGCCTACAAACAAAATCCTATAGGTAGTTTCATTTTCAACTAGGTTTCCAATACTAATTCAAAATCTTTGATGCCCTTTTGGGGGTAGAATAATCCTTCGAATCAAATAATGCTCAAGAAATATTCAACGCATTTTCACCTTTCTAGTGGATAAATTCGTTTAGTCAACCCCCACAATCGGTAGTTACAAATCATTGCTTGTTATGGCCACTTCATACATGAGACTGAGAGCCCGTGACCATTACACTTCAAGCACTCTCATTGGTGGAAAAGGCGGGCCGGTCCAAGTACACTTCACACACGCTTGAGGGACCAACGGAGTAAGTGAACGCAAGATGGATGTAAAGTCTACATGGATTCCTACATGGCATCGAATGGATCATGTTTCATGGTCACTTGGACTATTTTCAAAAACCACCTCTTGGAGGTAGGCCTAACACAAAACCAAGAGACCACGGCACTATGAACGCTCACAACTATTTATATTTTATCATGTGTGAGGACTCACATGAACATAGAATTTGTTGAAATAACATTTGGTTGAGGGTCCGGTCGCTTATGACTTCACACTGCACGCGAGGGTCCGTGACCACACTACATGATTTTGGAGGTGTGTTGGGACGGCCTTTGGACACTTTCTTTTGGGCTCTCACAATTACATGGTCACCGCTCTTGGCTCATGTGTGAAGTGGCCCTTAGTCTTGACGAAAGTGTAGATAAAGTACAAATAGTTTATTATAGGTGAATTATTGTGTGCTTCTTTAACGGCTACATGTTCACAACACCTACCATCGGGGAGAGTGAAAATGTTGATTGCTATGTAGAGCCTATATGATGGTTATTTAAGGAAAAAACACAATACCTAGATCGGGGTCAAAAACCTTGAATTAGCTTATTGAGATTATTTTAGTATGCACATACAATAAACATGCAGGGACAAATTCTTACTGTATGTTGGATGTTGGCTCTTAGGAAACGAAAACCTTCTTTCACCAAGTAGATGTATAGTTGCCCCCTCCCTATTTTTATTTTGTCTTTGTAAAATAATGGGAAAACAACGATTTTGGTCTAAATTTACACCGTGGATAAAATAACTTATGTATGAAGGTTCTCACATGTCATATGAACATAGTCAACTTTAAGAATTAAACCCAAGGGGTGGACTCTTCATTGGAAACCTAAATGTTGTGCATGGGCCATTATGAAATTAAATCCCCTGCATACCCCGGGGAGTGCACTTAAAGTTAAGATTAGGAATACACGTGAGTGCGTTTTAATGGCATACCCCCTACAATACTTGGCCTTAAAATATTTTTTAAATTAAGAAATTTTAAGTGCCAAATCATTACGTATATATCTATCACTTGGTATAAATTTCAGGACGAAAAGTTTTTAAATTTTATTAAAAAAATGATAGAAGTTTGAACTAAAATGCGTTGTTTTTTGCTTCAAAAATAAATTTAAAAATATTTACAATTGATAATTTTTTGAAATTTATACAACAAGAACTTTAGATTGTGTTTAACAACGTCGTATTTTTTTTACAATTTTTAGATGATTTTTTAGGAAGGGGTCAAAAGTATGCACTCACGTGATTCCTAGTCTTAACTTTAAGTGCACTCCCCGAGCTGCATACGAGAAGTTTATAGAGGAAAACAAATGTACATGCACTAACTACATGCTAGAAAATGGACTCGTGTGTTTATACGAAGCTTTTCATTTTAATGTGATAAAATGCCTCCTCTCCATATACAAGGTATAAATCATGAATTACATACACCTTTATTACATATGAAATCCACTTTCACTTTCCAATGAGAAAATCATTGAGCATTTTTCATCCATAGTTTGTAACTCAATGATTGCTCAAAGAAACTCAAACAAACAAAGACAAAACCACAATAACTTAGCTACAATATGTTGATCAAAGCTGAAGGAAGCCCACGAGCACACCAAGAGCCCTTGACCACTCCAAGGGCCTCTAGTTTGTAAACACCCATAACCTAAAATGCAAACCCTAATAAGTATGGAAAAGGTAGTCATCGAGGAATGTTACCATGTGACAACAATGGATGAAAATATGAATTGGATGAAACCAACACAACTATTGTCATGTTTTCTTGAACCTTACGGCCCCCTTTTATGCATCTACCTTTACTTCAAATTTCTTAATAGCTTTTTTGGATGTACATACTAGAGAAAATTAATACCTCTCCCTTATGTATACTATGTACCCTAATGCCTAATTGAAAACCCCTTCTTACACTCATGTTAATTTGTACGTGGTATGACGAGTCCACCCCCTAGGGAACTAAAATCCCTTTTAATGCTCAATGTACCATACTTACAAATATCCGTCCTATATACTTGATTGGTATTACAAATTGGTGATACTAATCCAACGTTGTCATCTTATATGTTACTATATGTTGTAATCCAAATTACTATTGGAAATGTTGTAATTTTTATAAAATTTGAATTGAGAATGAATGAGTGGCTACAAGTAGAATATAGAATAAGTGTGCTATAGTATGGGAGAATCAAACAAAAAGTGCAAACACATGTCAATTTTGATGAACTTAGTGGGGAAGTTTTCACTTCATTAACAAATGTTGTTCACACTCTATACATTGATGAGATAAATTTATGCATCTTCAGTTATGTTATAAGTATGTATATGAAGCCTACAAAATAACCTCACAATCTAATGTCATATCCATTTTATGGGTAACTTTTAGGTTTTACTTTGAAGACACTCACATGCTAGAGACAATGACCTTTTGTAGAATGTTCAATCGAATGGTTGTGATCTCTGAGTTTTAATCAACAACTTTGCTTCATAAATGATTCACAAATCAAGTTTGCACACCTCACTTCATAAATGATCTTGAAAATGCATAGAACTTCTCGGATTACAAGGGTTAAGGGACCTTATTTTCATATTTCCGATGGGGCCTATTCTCGGAGATTGGTGTCTCAAACTAGGAGGAGTATTTTCTTTTCGGGATTGTCGAGACTTGATGGGAAAATGATACCACATGCACTCCACTTCATATTTTTATACCTCGGACCCGAACCCTAGTGGCATATAAATCAATTGCATGAATAGTAGAAGAAAGGGAAGGCAAAGGGAGACAAAGATGGTAATGAGATGGAGGACACAAAGGAGGCAATTGTTATGACACCAAGTAAGAAAATGTGGTGCCATGTAGGTACCGTTTGAATTTTCATCCATTCGAATTTCCTCCATCCCTCATACCCTAAGGGTGTAATGTAAAGCAAATTTGGACTAACTCTGACTTTTCGACCAATCACATAGTTTGTACATCACATGTCAAACATTGTTGAGCTCTAAGATATGTGGGTTTATTCGGTTACTTCTCTTAATTGGACACCCATATTTGATTGGTGTATGGTTGGGTGACAATCAAAGAACAAACACCATAAATACACATATTTAAAAGATATTACTCCACACTCAATAATGAACATAATTGAGAGAACCTATGTATTCAAGTAAGGAATCAACATACATGCACTTCCGGTAACTATAACTAAATTAGGGAAAACGTGATCTTTGATTTGGTTTTCGTTGATATTTCATCATAGATTTGCTAATGCAACACAAAATTGAAGACGTAAATCTGATCAATAGAAGATGGAGAAAAAGAAAGCGAGCCACTTAACACCCCACATACCTTAGTGTAAAGTGCTCCTAAGATGACACTAATTTACTCAACCAATTTAGTGTACACTATTGTGTTTCTTGTGAAATGACGGTAATAGGTGCCACTTGTCCTTTTTATTGCCTTGGAGACCAAGTCCCCTGCTCTCCCTCCTTTCGCTAGAATCTACATGATTAGAAGATTCTAGACACCCAAGCTCTCTATCTCTGTGTCCCTCCCTCCTCCCCTGTTTTAGGGTTCGGAGCTCCGGAAGCGGTTCATTGCAAAACAGAGCTCCACATTCTTTGTCGTCTTTCAGATTAATGCGAAATGGAGGACGCAAAGGAGGAGGTGAAACAGGAACCATCAGGAGTGAAGGTGGAGGAAATTGTTGCCGAAATGGAGGACAAAAAAGAGGAGGAAATTGAAGTGAAGGCGTCGGAGGGAGATGGTGGTAGCAAAATGGAGGACGCAAAGGAGGAGGTGAAGCAGGAAGCAATTGCAGAAGAAGGGAAGGCGGAGGGAGAAAAAGATGGTGCCAAGATGGGGGATACAATAAACGAGGCAGCGGCTGTTGTGGCACCGAGTAAGAAACTTTGGAGTGATGAGGATTTTGGGGATTTCGACCTCTCCGCCATGAAGGTCACAGACCCTGACGAAATTGTGGACAAGCCTGAGCACATAAAGAGCAAGGAAGTTGTGGAGCCAGAAATCATTAAGAAGGTTGGTTTGTTGACAATTGTTCTCCGTTGATGATGATGATGATGATGATTTTGAAGCGGCCGTCAAAAGCCCCCCGTTTGCATGTTTGTAAAGAAAGAGGTGATCAAAGAGGCAGTCGGTGAGTGATGAGCAGAAGGGTTGCAATTGTTGAAAGCCTATGACATGATGAAAATGCCTCCCTCTTGTGCAATTGGAATCCGGTGTCTTCAAGCATTAACACCTCCAACCTAGATAGATTCATACCCATCTCCAATGGCCACATGATGGGTAATATGAGCTCTTTCACCACAAATTTCTTATGTTGCAACTCACACAACGTTTGATATTGTGAAGGCTAAACCAAAACTCATACTCCACTTTGTTGGTAGAGCAGAAGCCCTTCATCATACCTTTGTATATTGGCTTTGGGGTGCCATGTTTGCCAATTATGACTTTGACATTGCATAAAGTTAGGTATTGGCATGCATAGCCCAACATCTTTTGGCATAGTTGGGCAACAATCTTGCAACTCAAAAAAATTGTTGTCAGTTTCCAACACGGATATGGTATGAGCCGCACCGTGCTTTGCATTATTCAATGATTTTTCTATGCATGCCCTTTTGGAGAAAGTGTTTGGGCATGGAATGGAGTAATTCATATTGTTAGGTCGATTGAATCGCAATCGGCATCATGTGGCAAGTCGTGCTTCCACTCAGTGGACCCCAACAACTCCAAGATCTTGAAGGAACCAACATCTAGTGACCTTACTACACACTAACTTGATTTTTAATACCCTCACATAATAATAGTAAGTGACATGGGCCCTCAAAATATAACAATGAGACGTTGGGAGTTCACTTTGTATCCGAGTCTCCATGGGCATTTTTTTAAGCGTCTATCTATTATATTTTGAGGGCCCACGGAACAAAAGTTGTATGATGAGTAGTGTTATGCACCATGTGTCTCGAATCCGACACCCTAGCAATCAATCACAGCGAAGGAATAAGAAAGAATGATTTTGTCCTTTAAAGTTTGCGTGTCAAAAGTAGAGCTATTGTGTCCTTATTTTTGGTAGTTGCCTCTCCAATGTAAGTGCTTCTAGATGTCCTTCGTGGAGATGGGCTCCACCTAGCTACAAAACCTCCCCTCCCTCATTACATTAAGAGCCGGTTCACATGGGATCCCAAGTCCCAAGTCCCACTCATGTTAGAAAGTCCCAACATGGGACCAAGTCCCAACTTTTGAGCTTCAAGAAACCGTTAAAGTATGGTTAATTATCATTGGAGTTGGATCTTGATTATTTTAGGCAAAAATATTTGCAAGAGTTGGGTCTAGCTTTTTGATCGACCTAACACTCAACACATCTCCCAAGCCTCACCTCCCAGAAATGATGCCATGCAGGCATCCATGTCATACTCGGGACTTGAGACTTGGAACACCGAGCGAAGTGGTAAGTCACAAATTCCATGCTATCAACGGTTAAGATTACACGGATTGTCCTCAAGTGACTTGGGGACACGTGTCCTTAGAAAGTATCTGTATTTCTCAAGAAGAGGACAAGGGAGGCGAATCTCTAGTCATAACACAAGACACTTGTGCCAGCGTCAGAACCACGCTAGCATTGGGGGAAGAAACCCAAATATTCGGTGACTCCACACTCTACGTTTTGGGCGCTGGGGACGGGGATTTGGTGAGCAACGATGGTGCAGAGGAAACCCGCCTTTCTTCCCCTGCCTCCTTCTTCTTCTTCTTCTTCTTCCTGCCATAGCCACGCCTCTCTTGAGTCCTGACTGCTGCTGCCTCTCGTTGTCCACCTTTGTTCCCCCTTCTTCTTCTTCTTCTTCTTGCTGCCATAGCCACGGCTCACTTGAGTGCTGCTACTGCTGCTGCCTCTCGTTGTCCACCATAACTTCCAAGTGTGGTGGAGGATCTGTTCCTGGTGCTGCTGCTGCCGCCTCTTAAGGCCTCCTATCAAGGTATGTGGGTGCTATTCAGTGGGTTCCCTGTTTTCGTGTTCTCCAGCTTCTGCCGTTCAGATTTGCACAACGAAACTTGTGTTGCATCAGCACACCGACAGAGCATCAGCAAAACTCGGAACGAAAATCAGACCTCGCCCTGATTTTGTTATGGTCATTGGAAGTGCATGTTTCTTGATATCATGAGTGAAATATTAGGTCCTCCCAATTGTGTCCACTATTGAGTGTGTTGTAGTTAACAAATTACGAAACCATACTAGTTCAATCATTTTTAAGCATGTGTTTGTTTTATGGTAGTTGTTCTTTGATCTCTCCCAACTACACACCAATGAAATTAAGGGATATGATCAAGAAAAGTAACCGAATACCACCCACATACCTTAGTGAGAGGTAGGGGTTCAATGTTCCGGTAGTTGGAGTCATGCACGGTGTTGTGGATTTCTTTGGGCTCTTTGTCTATTGGAGGAGCTATTATTCCATCCGGATTGGTGAACATAGGATAGAGGGAAAGAACATCTTTTTTTTCCATGTTTCAAAAGTTGCTTCGATTTGTTGGATCCAAGATTTGGTATATGAAGCTGAAGTTGAAGTTGAAAGAACTTTGAGGAAGCACCCATCCGACTATGAATTCACAATTTTGTGAGTGGTGGTTTTTGTGAGTGCAGGAACTTGGCTGTTGTTTTGAGTTAGTGGTTGTTCTTAGGAAGCTTTTGCTGGAGCAAATGAGAACATTTGTTGTAGAAATTACACGGACTCCGTGAAGAATGATGGCAGGTCATGAGAGGTTGGAGGTGAATTTGAAGGGCGAAATTGACACAGAAACACCATCTTCATAGGTATGTACAATTTATTCCAAGAGTTCTATAACTTTCTCAAAGCAAAGGTTGTTACTTGTGACATTGTACTGAAAAATTACAAATTTAAAGCTTTTATTGAAGTGTTTTGCTTAAATTTGGTAAGTCTTGATAGATGTCCACAGAGTTTGAAGAGCGTATTCACAATGGATGACAAATGTTCATAATGATTATACTTGAGATCGAGTCAAGGACATTATGACCCAACCTAATTAATGTACTTTTATTTTTTTATTTCAATCAATTGATTTAGAAAATAGAGGTAATACAAATTCCAATACAATTTTGAATTGTGTATATTTTTATACCAATGTCTCCACAGAATAGTATTGTGCACCTCATTCTTAAAATATGGGTTTCTTCTTATATTGCATTAACACACAAGTGTGTGGATTCATAGGTATTGTGTTGCAAACCTTGACTTTATCATCACAAATCTTCACACGGAAAGCCAAATACCAAAACAACGATTTTCTTTGTTGTAACACTTCCAAAATGTCAGACAACATAAAGAAATCTTTGGAGACCGTTGAAGATATGATGAGATTGTCAAGTTCGATTTTGTTGAATAAAAACCAATGCAACAATTTGGTGGCAAACTTTCGAAAGGGTGTGGAAGCAATTCGAAAGATCAACAAAGGGTCCCGGAGGAATGTCTTCAATGAAATTGAACAAAATTTAGTTCGGATTGTGATCGAAGCAAAAAATGTGGTTCATGAATGTTGCAAGGAAGATTGGTGCCACAGTGCAGTGTTGCAAATAAACAACAAAGAGACTTTTAGAGAGCTTCTCTTGGACTTGGAATGTTGTTTCCATATAATGTGTGACATATCTCAAATGTGTTATCGAGGTCAAAGCCAAAATATTCTTCAGACTCAAAGTTGTCTTACATTCTATCCAGCATCTATTGATGAAGTTGAAGAGGACGAGAATTCTTTACACAGAAGACTCTCAGAGCATTTGACAATTGACACAATTGAGGACCGTGCACTTGCACAATACCTATTGGGACGAGTGACAGGCCTACAATTGGCTCGAGGTGAAGAATTGGATAAAATTGTTTTCCCTCATGATTATCCACAATCTAAGACTTTAGGAAGGTTGGTTCTTCCTTTGGGTAAAACAGGCTCAGAGCGATGTGTTGTACTACCTACTAAATGGGTAGGCATTGAAAGTGCGACAAAGGTGATGGAAGTTGCAGGCCTCGAACACAAGAGAGTTTTACGGAAAGAAGCAAGTATATTGGGGGGATTAAATCATCCAAACATTATCAAGTTCTTTTGTTGTGGGTTTCTTTATGAAGAAATTGAGAAATTTGAATTAGTCATGGAACGCGGAAAGTCGGACTTGTGCAAATTATTGGTCGAAAAGAAAGCTTCAATCACAGAAGATGTTCGAATGGATATTATGTTACAAATTGCAAGCGGCATGTGCTACCTTCATGATATGAAGGTAGCACATCGTGATTTGAAGCCCAATAATGTTGTTGTGACTTCCATGGATGTCTCAAAGTCGGATGGTTGCCTTGAATATGTGCGTGTGAAGTTGGTTGATTTTGGTATATCAAAAATTGAAGTAAAGGAATCACCACAAGTGCCCACAGGTGAATTTCGTTATGGCACCGTTCAGTACATGGCGCCGGAGGCATTTGAAAATCGAAAATCGGAAGTAAATGCATTCAAAACCGATGTGTTTAGTTTTTCCATGACGAGTTTTGAAATTCTTACAGGGGAAAAACCTTTTGGTGCGATTTCACGCAATGATGAATATTTGAAGTTAATACATGATGGCAAGAGGCCAAAGCTACCAGAATATTGCTCAAAGGAATTGAAGTCATTAATACATGATTGTTGGTCTTTGGATCCATCAGAGAGGCCCACATTCCTTGAAATTTGCAACACATTAAGATTGTTGAAGAGTGCAAAGTTCAAGAATGCGATCTCTATGGATGAGATACTCCAACATAACGAACCATCACGGAGGTACGATTTGTTGATGAATGCCAAGCAATGGTGGTCCAACTTCATGGGAATAATTTACAATGCCTTTTGTCAAATGGTCATATTGTGGCAAGTTTTTGTGACCCTTAGCTCATGGTTACGATTCATGCCCAAAATTGGAGAATACGGTAGTTCATGTCAAGATACACGCAACAAACCAACATTACATCATATTCTTGATAAGGTAATTGTGTTCTTGATATTATTTTGCTCGTTGTCAAATATAGTATGCAAATCATATTTCAATGTAAATGAGATCAATGATATTCAATCTTTGAGATAGTTTGAAAAATGCTATGATGCGTTATGTAATTTGCTATAAAGCTAAGATTGGATGTTGGAATTCTTGTAGGTCAATAATACCACGAATGGATCTAAGAGATTGATTGGTATCAAAGACCAAATACTTCAACTCGAAAGGCAATTGCAAAAAATTGGTAGTTTGGGGATTGTTGGCATGGGAGGAATCGGCAAGTCAACATTGGCCAATGCTCTAAGTGTACATATCTCCCACCAATTTGAAGGGACATGCTTTGTAGGTAACTTCAAGGGTGATGAATGTACTTTCATATTCAAGCATAAGTTGGAAGATTTACAAGAGGTACCTCAAGTGAAGAAATTGATCGAAGTAAGAATAACGATGGAACATATTTGCAAAACAAAGAACATACTTATTGTAGTAGACAACGTGAGTGAACAAATTGACTTACATGAACTATTAGGTGATCAAATATTCAAAGATGTAAATGGCAGTAAGTTGATTGCAAGCTCTCGTGGTTGGCAATCGTTTGGACGATACATACCCAAGGCTGGGATCGTAAACATGAAGACCCTTGAGGGTGATAAACCTATGGAACTATTTGCCATGCATGCCTTTGGGACTGACCAATCATGTGAGCCTTATTTGGAACATGTAGTGGAGAAGATTGTGAATGCTTGTGGTGGGCTTCCATTGAGTTTGGAGGTAATGGGCAAATGCTTGCATGGGGAGAGGCGATTACGAATATGGGAGAGAACGTTGCATAGATTGTTGAAGGCTAGACATGATGGAAGTCCTGATGAACAAATATGGAAGACATTGAGGATCAGCTTTGATGAGCTAGGCGATAGAGAAAAAAACATGTTTCTTGACATCTCTTGTTTTTCCAACCAGCTAGATCCATACCCTCCAAGTTTTTATTTTATGGGGGACGACATAATTAGAATGTCCGACCTTGATGCCAACATTGCCCAAAAAACCTTGGAAAATTTAAACAGCAAGTCACTCGTGACAGTGGATGGTGATGGATTGCTTAAAATTCATGATCAATTGTGTGCCATGGGTCGTATGCTTGCAAACTTGGGAGAATTCAAAGAAACTCGACTTATGAATTTTCGTTTGGGAACATTCACCGACCATTGTAAGCAAAAGGTAAGCATCATCCAAACAAAACCCTTTGTTTTCCACTACGGAAGAATTGAATCATGCCACAAGTGAGGGTGCAAACATTGTAAAAAATACCACTATTGATCATTCTAGAGAAAATTGGAAAGTATCTATGACCAAAGTTCTCCATGGTCCATTACAAGTTATCATCCAACATATTGATTAATATAATAGTTTTTCAATATAACCGTTGTAGTATCAAATTTAAAAACCTTTGAAAAAATGTACATAAACCTTGCGAATTTTGTAACAAAAGAACTCGAGTGTGGAAGGACGTTTCAATTTTGCAAGTAGATTTAGGTCAGCAACCCCCCCCCCCCCAACTGTGCAAATAAAGTCTGATGATATATCACAAGAAATTTAAGGTATTTGAACATATTTGGAATTTTTGTCCAATTGAATGTGTCGATTGAATGTGTAACTAGTTGTTTTGTCAATGTTATCATGCTTAAATCCCATAAGAAAAAAATTGAAACAAACTTGCATGAATTGTTTAAAATGTTGATTTATAACATGTTATTTGTTTGTGCATGCAGTGTATAGAACGGATACAAGGCATGTCATTTGAAAGGCTTGAACATAAGTCCGCATATGAGGGGAGTTTTAAGATGAAAGACATGCCAAACCTTCGATTATTGAGCGTTCAAAATTGTGATGATGTGGACATTCTTTTTGATATTCTAAAGCATTCCGTCCAACTTCGCTGGTTGAAGATCCACTTTTCACTTGAAAATGACAAGTCTATTAAACACCAAAAATCTTTCATCAACAACCTTTGGATCATTGCTCAAACCTTTCTACATCAAATATGTATTTTAAAATTCTATAATTGTGATTTTCTTGATTTTCGTCCATCAAGATCATTCACTTTTCCTTGTCTAAAAGGCATATCTTTAATAAATTGTGACAACTTTGAACATTTTATCAAAAAATTGAGCGACCTCATTGGGTTGGAGGAACTTGATTTCTCAAGATGTCGAGCTTTGAAACACGTGGCGGAAGGATTTAGAACATTGACATGTTTGAAACAACTTAGGATGTGGGAGTGTGAGGCTTTGGAAGTGTTTCCCTCAGGATTGAGCAACCTCATAGCGTTGGAGGAACTTGATTTCTCAAAATGTCGAGCTTTGAAACACGTGCCGGAAGGATTTGGAACCTTGACATGTTTGAAAAAACTTTTCATGTGGGAGTGTGAGGCTTTGGAAGTGTTTCCCTCTGGATTGAGCAGCCTCATAGGATTGGAGGAACTCCATTTCTCGAGATGTCGAGCTTTGAAACACGTTCCAGAAGGATTTGGAACGTTAACATGTTTGAAGAAGCTTAAGATGTCGGAGTGTGAGGCTTTGGAAGTGTTTCCCTCAGGATTGAGCAGCCTCACAGTGTTGAAGGAACTTGATTTCTCAAAATGTCGAGCTTTGAAACACGTGGCGGAAGGATTTGGAACGTTGACATGTTTGAAACAACTTTGGATGTGGGAGTGTGAGGCTTTGGAAGTGTTTCCCTCAGGGTTGAGCAACCTCATAGCATTGGAGGAACTTGATTTCTCAAAATGTCGAGCTTTGAAACATGTGCCAGAAGGATTTGGAACCTTGACATGTTTGAAAAAACTTAGGATGTGGGAGTGTGAGGCTTTGCAAGTGTTTCCCTCATGATTGAGCAACCTCATGGTGTTGGAGGAACTTGATTTCTCAAGATGTCGAGCTTTGAAACATTGGGCGGAAGGATTTGGAATGTTGACATGTTTGAAACAACTTAGGATGTTGGAGTGTGAGGCTTTGGAAGTGTTTCCCTCAGGATTGAGTTACCTCATAGCGTTGGAGGAACTGAAATTCTCAAAATGTTGAGCTTTGAAACACGTGCCAAAAGGATTTGGAAGACTGACATGTATGCGAAAACTTAAAATGTGGGAGTTTGAGGCTTTGGTAGTGTTTCACTTTGGATTGAGCAAGTTCATAGCTTTAAAGGAACTCATTTTCTTTTAATGTTGGGGATTTTCCATCAATTATTAGCTTTGGATCTCCGCACCTGGAAACAACCTTGAGTTTCAAGGATGTTGAAATCAAGGTTTTTCCCAAAAGAATGTACTCCCAATCATGGTTGGTACTTTGCTATGTGGAAGGAGGCCCCAATTAAATCATCCCTTGTGGATTCGTATAGGCAAGTCATGTTGTTGTTTGATTGGTGGAGCTATTTGTTGTGCATATTCTCCGCATTGTTACATGTAGGTATTTCTGCACGTTCCTCTATGCTCATGTCCTGCATGAAATAATTTATGTGAGATATGAATGAACTACAAAAATTATTTTGTACAATTAACACCAAAATGAATTATGATTGCAATATATTCATTTTTTTAGTTAAACAAATACTCACCAACAACATATGACCACTCCATCTATAATGAAAATGCCAAAACCCTAGCCACTCACACAGTCTGGGAAATCTTTTTCTTCTTATGTGGCAACACCAAATGACAACCACCGTGATCAAATTATTTGAAATTTCATATCAACATCATCCAATACCTTTGTGTTCTTGTAGTCCTTGCAGATTTTCTTGTGTAAAAATTGTAGGGATGATTTGATATATTTTTGCTTCACCTTATTAAAAATGGCAGACCAATGAAAAAAACAAGTGCACTCACAATTCACCATTGGCAGACTTGGGTTACCATCACCATAAATATTTCTCACAACATTCCAATTTGCTTTAACATTGTCCGTTGTGAAACTCGTGAAATTTACACTTGGCACACTATTGTCTACAATAGTAGCACTCAAGTTCTCCCAAAGCAATGTATGTGCCACTCCATCCTCATACACGTCCTCATATTGCATGTCACAACACGCTATTGTAAGCACCTTGCATTATTTACTACCATACACATGACATGCCATTGTTGTCCAGTCTTTCAACTATTTGACATGGTCAGTCATTATCCACAGATCCTCCATGTTCCTTTCAACATGCATACACCTCACCAAATCCATTGCACTACCTCCGAGGTTGACCGACATTTTGAAAATGAATATATTGTCTTTATGTTGCCATGTAAAACAATTGTCAAGCACAAACTTGAAACCTTAGTGTTTTTTGAGCGCCATGATAAAATCCATAATACCCATTGCACTTCGCACAAAATGCTTTGATTTGGACACAAAGTTGTGACAAGCCAATGTAATGAACATGTCCATAACAACTTCTAATGATGGTCCTTGAAGGTGATGGCTTTGACCTTGTAATGGAGGCTTTAGAAGATAGTTTGCTAAGGATCGTATACTCACTGCCATTACAATAGCCAAGTTTATTTGTAGTAGATGTTTCATCACCTTATTAGCAACACATTGGTATGCGATTCCAAAGACTCGCAACATGTGCCGTGAGACACAAAGTTGGTCATGGACGCTTAGGGGAATGCAAGCCCTAGACATCAAGGGTTGTCAAATGGACCTAAACAATGCATGCATGATACACAACAATACGGATCGGCGTAGAATGACATACCATACATTCCAACTTAGAGTTCTCTAGGACCATATTACCAACTGTAAATGGTTAAGTTGTCGATCTAACCCACTTGTTGGAATTATGAATACCCACATTTTGGAGAAGATAGTCACAAAATTTGTTGGGGGTATTGAAGATGACCAACACATGTGGAGCGACAAAATGTCAAACCAAAATTATTTTTGGATATTCATTGTCTTGGTAATGCACCAAGGATAATCATCATAAATTTTGTCCATTATGTCCATTATGTCCATCCTACATCCATTGGAAGTAAGAACCCCATCCACCAAAGATTGCAACACAAGGATGACATAACCATCAAAAGATGATTGAAACAATATCAATGATGACTCCTATAATGGGTATGGAATGGCTACAACACCAATGAGATAGCACCCATCCATGAGTCTTGTTTTATCCAATGTTTTTTTATATCATTTCCATAATGTTTCATGAGGGCATCTCAACATGACAATGTATTGTCATGATATATGTTAGGAGGCCATATTTGATATGGATCCTATCCAAATTGGTAGGTTAAGGAATAGGCACATACATTCATGATCACCAATTGGAACAATGCCCTCATTGTAAGTCATAATATTGGTCATGTAGTCTAAATTCTTCAAAATGTACTTTCCAAACATTTCCCAAGGTTTCCCAAGGCTTTTCAAAAATGCTTCAAAAATTGAAATGTTGTTGTAATGCATCAAAGACATCAATTCTCAAAATATTTAGCACATGAGGGTTGGTTCCAAATTTTATTTTATTGTTTCTAGATTCCTCAATAACGAATCTCCAACACTTCCAAGAGTTTCTTAGGATTTTAGAAAAACGCCCACAAATTTGATTATTGTTGTCTTGGAACCAAGATGACAATTTTCAAAATATTGGCATATGATAATTGGTTACATTTTATTTTCTTGAATTCTTCAAAATTAATCTTGCAATGTTACTTAGGATTTTCTAGAGCTTTGGAAAAAAAAAACCCAAAAGATTGAAATCATCGTTGTCGTGGAACCAAGACAATAAATTCTGAAACCATTGGGCACATGAGAGTTGGTTACGGGTTTTATTTCATTTAAAAAATTTCTTCAAAAATGACTCTTGTAGCATTTGTCAAGGTTTCTCTTGGATCCTCAAGATTCAATCGGTGTATTGCTTGATGCTATACACAGTGTATACATGTGCATATTCTGATACAACAATTTGTTTTGGTTTTCTAATTTTTTCTTCTTAGTTTTACAAATGTCATTTATTAACATCTTCTTTGTATAGGTCCACGAAGAGTTACCACGTGAAGAGAATTTTGGTTCACAAGTTTCACCGGATAAACCATTTTGGCACTCTTCAACTTCAAGATTTTTGGGAGCTTCTATTTGTTGCACTTTTGATGCTTGTGTCTATTGATGACATAAAAATATTTGGTAGCCCTTTACTTTGAATGTGTCTACCCAATTATTGTACAAGGTGAGTACCTTATAAACTGTCATTCTAATATGGTTGGAGATTTGTCCATGTATTTATATGTACTCAACATGTGCTAATCTCACAAGGGGTCAGCGTTTCTTCTCTCTCTTCTCTCTACTCAACACTCTTTATTTATGATACAAATAAAGATGGTGGTGCAAAGGGAAAAAATCAGTTGCAACAAAAAGGCATTGATGAAATACATTTATAAGATTCCTTTGGCTTAAGATTAGCAAGGGTAGGCCATCAAACATATACAAAAAGATAAATTTGATAAACTATTTGATATTGAAATCACGCTCACATTATGGGATTTTTTTTTTTTTTTATTTTTTTTTCCAAAGATGTTGATGCTCACCGTATCCTCTTATGATTTGTGCATGCACTAGATGCCATGTTGAATGCAATACTAACATGTGTACGTCATACAAATTTATAGACATTTTGGATTCAGTGCAACGTTGCATATGACGGTGGAAAGTTTGCAAATGATTCTCACAACTCTAGATGGCAACAAATACAAAGTGCGGTGGTTGCATTTGTGGAATTCTAGTCGCATGTCACGAAAATCTCTTCGTTTTTCTATTGGTGACTTGAAAGAGCCCATGCTAGTAACTTAGCTTGTGAAAGTCTCTTTTTGAGCTCATGTATTGTCTTGTCCTCCATAATTACTCAATATGCATAAACTAGTTATGGTAGTTGCATTGGCTTTTTCTCCTCTCCGCACTATGGGTATGGCTTGTGTCTCAGTCAATTGGATGCACAGTTTGGGGAGGAGGCCACACACGGCGAAGCCCTGCCGGTAACCTGCCAGGCTGAAGGAGGTAGGAGAGAGGGCTAGAGTTGAAGCGGCCGCCGTTGCTCCTCGAATCCTCTCCTCCATCCACCCACCTGCTCAGATGCCGAAAGGGCAACTGTGAAGAAACCTCCCCCCTCAAAACACTATATAACTACTACAACAACAACGACACCCATCTCATTCTTTCTGCTGCCACATCCATCGTCGCACTCTCTGCCCATCTGCTGATGCCGAAGCCGTCACCTGTAGTGCCGTCGAAGCAGCCGAAACCGCCGAAGAACGCCATCCCCGAAGGCCTCCATTCTCCGAAGCAGTCGTCCGCCATTGTTGTCGAAGGTTGCCATCGAAGCTGAATACAGTCGCTGCCGCACAGCACCGAAACTCCCACCTGCCGCACAACACCGAAACTCCCAACTGTCACACAACAGCGAGTCTCCCATCTTCAAACCACCACTCACCGAAATCTGAAATCGATCCAGCACCGAAATCCATACTCCGAACCAGCACCGGAATCTGCACTCCGAACCAGCACTGGAATCTGCTCTCCGAAACCAGCACCGAAATCTGTATTCGAACCAGCACCGAAACTTGCTGCAACCCACCAGATTGTTTCCGTTTCTTTGCAGGCCTGTCACTGTTGATATCCACACCGCTATCCTCAAAGAATTGTGGTGCAGTTGGTGCCCGAAGCTCCTTCAAGGTCCCCCCCTCTTTCGATCTCAAACTAGCACCGAAATCAGTACTTCGAACCTGCACCTGCTTCAACCCAACACCGAAATCTTGCTTCAACACCGAGATCTCACCCGAAATCTGACTTTGACCCAGCACCCAACACCGAAACCCAGCCTCGACCCAACACCGAGCTTCCACCCTCGAAGTTGGTCAGCGGAAAGTCTCCGAAGCCCACTCCCTCTGCGATCTCTACCTTAGAAACATCACTGAGATCTTCAAACGGTACCGAAATCCTACATCACTCCAGCACTGGGATCTCCACCTCGAACCCAGTACCACGAATTCTACACTCGAAATAGCATTCAGCACCCAGCATACAGAGATCCTACAGAGATCCTCATCAGAGCTACACGCACGCTGATCTCACACTTGCCGAAGAGAAGGTGGTCGATGTTGCTTCCTCATGCTTTGATCCAGGTCTAGAAAATTTTAGGAAGTTTTGTGATACTTTGGTGATACTTTGGAGGAGTTGCTTATATGTGAGGAACACCCCGTGAATACTCGGCAGATAGTCTCCGAAACTCACACCAGAGCTAGACAACCTTCAAATTCCATTCTAGTTTGATAACAAAGATCTGCAAACTAGGTGTTGTCACCCAGAGATACATTCTCAAAAAATTTGCCTCCTTCTCTCACCATATCTGCAGAGCTGAAGTTTGCTTAGAACTTTAGTGAATAGTACACTGTGGAGTGAGGAGAATCCGAGGCTTACAACAAGCCGAGGCTGCTGAATAAACCTGCTGCTACACAACCGAGCTGCTGAATCCCTGCGGAGCACGGAGCAATAAGTGTTTGTTGGAGAGCTGCTGCTGCTGCTTGAAACTCGAGAGGAGCTGCGGAAGAGGAGCTGCTAGAGGGACATTGAGAGACAAAAATCTACCCAAGAAGCAAGTTGGAGCTGAGAAGCTGTGCAGTAAGAGGGTGTTGAGAAGCTGCGGAGTTGCAAAGTAAGCGGGAGCTGCGGAGCGGTGAAGACAGGCCCTTCCCAGCTAAACCAGAGATCCTGGGAAGAATTTGCACCAACCAAGGTCGAAGAGAACTACCAGGTAAGACTCCTAACTATTCATTGCACATAGATTTAGATGCACACACTTAAGTAACAAGTAGTCACATAGTAATCATTCTTTCAAGATAGGAGGTAGAATGAAGGTTGCATATGCAAACATGTTTGCTTTTGTATTATGGCTCATAGTAGCCTCCCCATATTGGAAATCCTCTCACCGTGTCCTCTCTCACACCATTTGGATAGGGTATTCAAGTTGTTGTTATGAAAACATACATGAAGATAAATCAACATCCAAAGTAGTACCACCATGTTTTTATGCCTCTCCATATTGGAACCTTATGTATCTCATCAAAACACCCACACACCTTGAACACTTAACACAACAACACACTAATGTAGAATGTAAAAACTCAAAATTGTTGCATATTTGGATTGCTAATAGTTGTTGCTACAAAACCAATAGTAGCAAATTATACAAAAGACAACCAAAACACTTCTTCCCAAAAACCAATATCCAATTTGGCCCACAACTTAATTTGTGGAATGGATTTGACATAGGGATGATAAGAAGTAAAGACTTAGTTAAAACTATACAAAAACCATGTCACTCATTTGAACATTGTATTTGTTACAGAATGTCTACATCCACCAATGTTGCCGCCACCACTAGGAAATTATTTGAGCAAAGTGTTGATATGATAGATGCACTAACAAACGGTCAAAAAAGACAAGTCGGTGTCATGATTGTGTCTAGCCAAAAGAAAGCAAAGGGCAAAGGAGTTGTACCCCAACGCCCTTTCTTTTGGTTGGGATATCATACAATGAATGCACTTGCATGTGAAAATGGTGAAGCATTAGAACCAACATACTCGGTTAGTGAACTTGTTAAATTCGGAATGGAACATAATGAGGCATTAGAATATCTAGAAGCGGTCCTTTCCTTCCCTTACATCCCCCAAGAGGCTTGGCCTTCCAAAAGGATGGATGGTAAAGAAGGTGGACACTTCAATCTCACTCAAGTACCCTTCGATGTAGAAATAGATGAAGGAGGGTTTTCTCTTGACTACCAAGTGGCTATAACCTTTGAGCTTTGTGACCGAAACTTATCAAGAGATGAAATATATGGAAAAACGGAAGCAAGGTTAAAAGCTATGAACATCGAACTAGGAGAGATCCTAGGAGAACCTATAGCCATCATTTGCTTTCATGCTTCTAAAAGGTGGAGTGGAACAATCACACTCCACCTCAAGAACCCAATGAAAGATGCCAATGATCTCCTACATGGCAATAGGTCATTTATCTTCAAGTTGGATAAAACAACCTATTGTAGAGGAAAAGACATTCAAATCATTTGATTCCATAGCCATTGCAAACTTGCTATCGGTCAAAATCTCTAGTCCAACACTCAATAATAGAAAATGGTTCCAATTGCATGAAGAGATTGTCAAAGATAGCTTTAAGTGAGTGTATGAATTTGAAATTACCAATGTGCAAAAAAATGACAGTGCCGAATTTGCATGGATTAAAACCCCTTCTCCGGACCAAGCAAAGAAAGTTAAAAACTTCAAAATATCATTTTTTAATGAAATTATGGAAGTACACTTTGCTAGTACAGAGAAACTTTCCGAGGATGACAAGGCCAAAAAGAATGCGGTAGTTTTAATTGCAAAGAACCTCAACAAAGCCAAAACAACCGCTGCCTTAGAGGAGGGAATAAAGAAACTCTTTGGGGAGGAAAATGTAGCGGGTATTTTCTTCCAATTAGAGAAAGGGAAACCTGTGGGGTCATGCAATGTGCAATGTCTAAATGCAGTGGTCTACAAGAAATTTGTAAAACAAAATCACCTAATTAATGGTAAATACGTAGAATTTTCACCCCACCCCAAAAGCCTAGATGGAATTGACGCCCCTTCCCCAATAGAACTGACTAGGCTAGGGTTTTCCGATGTGAACACCGCACTTGCCAACACAATTCAAGCAATGGAAAATGCACCCTCGAAAGGATACACAAAAGCAGACTTAAGCAAAATGGTGGAAGAGGCGGTAAATAAAGGAGCAGTAGTAATTCGGCAAGAGACGAGCCTCTTTAAAGAGGAAATTGTAGAAGAAGCAAGAATGTATGCCGACAAAGTACAAGCAGAATCAAACCGCAACTCAAGAATTCAAATAACATTCTTCCAAAAATAAATGCGCATCACTTTGGAAACCCTCCAAGCCGATCACCCCGACACACCCGAAATTGAAGGTAATATGGACACGTCAAACTAGTTTTGACAACCGTAGCGCCAAGAAAAAAAAAAAAAAAATTTTATACAAAACTAGCCAAAAACAAATTCAAATACCGTACAGTATTAATACATACTACAAGTAAAAAACGAGTTCCTACATACGTAACATCAAGAAAAAATAAAATATATTTATATTTATATACAAAATACAAAAACAAATACTGTGTAGTATTATTAAATACTATACGTATAAAACTAAACTTGACATACAAAACATCAAGTAAAAATGAAATTAAAATATATATATATATATATATATATAATACAATAAAAAACAATACAAACCCCATACAGTATTCTTCAATACTATATGGACAAAACTAGTTTGGACATACACAATACCAAAAACATATAATACAAAAGTATATTCATATACAAAATACAACAAACACCTATACAAATACTGTATAGTCCTATCAAATGATATATGTAAAATACACATAACACCCATTCTAAATCCAAACAAAACTAGCATAGTACTCGCCAATACCACACTAAGATTACAAATAACTAAAATAAAAACAAAGACGTCCATTAAATATACAATAAACAACACACAAACAAATAAACAACCGGTAACACACCTTATACCTAAACAAATAAAAAAACACAATACCCACCCCATCGACCACCCATCCTACAACAAAACATACACTAAAAATATTACAAAAATCAAAAAAGAAAAAACCAAAGATACTTAACCCATATAAATACCATTTCACCACATCAAATGCATCAAGCACACATCAAAAACCTCACACAATAACAACGAACACTCCTATAATCAATCCATTACCCCCCCCCCATACACCTAGACAATTAAGGAAGATGACACACACTTTACCAAACCCTACCAACATAACTAAAACCAAAAGCACAACAAAGCAAATACCTAAATACTATGTGAACTCACATCCCTTACCTATACGACAAGAAATTATTCTATCCATCCTAAAACACACCTCCTTTACAACAAAACTCGCACTCATTAAATACCAAGAATCAAAAACAACTAACCTACATGGATACCACCCCGTTACCTCAAGTACAACGAATATAAAATATACACGAAACAAGCACCAAAAATTAAGAAAGAGAAATCCAAGAAACACTACATCAAATATCCATCATGGACTTCTCTCAAAGTACACCCCTATAGCCAACACATACCCTCCACCTACATCTAAACAACCAAAAAATATAACACAATCCCTACCCCACCCTACCATCATAAATACAACCAAACGTATAACAAACCTAACAAAACACAAAACAAAACAAAAAACAATCAACAAAAATTATACTCAACACCAATCCACAAGCAAATGGATACCTAACAAAACAAATAAAAATCACACTTACGCACAACACACACCCTCAGGACACATAAAATCCAGACCCATACTCATTCCACCCCAAAAAACCAATAAAAACAAAGATCAAACACTCAAATCACACCAAAACATTAACCCAAATCTTTACCTCAAAAAACAACTCCATCCCCACACTAAGCACAAAATTGCACCCAAACACAAAAAGGTTTTAGCCCACCGGCCACGCCATAAAAGTTATAAATACCAATCTACAAACGAAGAGAAACCAAAAGTAATAACAATCTACAACACACACCTCTTACCCAAACAACTTGAAGAAATCACATCCATCCTACACTACAATGCCCATCCAACCCACAAACACCCCCAACCTCACTCAAAACACATATCACATCCAAAACATAGACTCCATCCAAGACACAACTCCCATCCAAAGAATAAACTTCATCCGAAATATAGAATCCGCTCAAAACTTAGACTTTACCTTAAAAACAAAGTGCATCCACAACAACGTCCAAAGCATAATACCCACTCAAAACAAGAAACCCAACCTAACCTAGAACCTCACCCACTATCTAAAAAACATCCCAACCTACGCTCAAAAAGCACACCATACCCTAGCTCCAAATCCAACCTCCACTTGAAATACAAATCATATCACAATTACAAAATGACCTTGTCCTACCATCTCCACCACAAGCCAAACCCTATCACAACCAAATGGAAACCACGCACAACTACAAAACACGTACTCCAAGACAACTCCCATACACACCTCTTAACCAAATATAACACCCACCAAAACCACAAATCATTCCCCAGAAACCACCCCTACTCAAAACTAAATTTGCACACTAAACAAAAACTCAACCCGAAAAACAAAGCAACCTCAACCTACCAACCTCACCTCTCAACAAACACCAAAGCATACCTACAAAACAAATGCTCCAAAAATAAACCCTACCCTAACTTCGAACACCATCACAAAATCAAAAACCTATTAAGCCCTCATACAAAATACCAACCCCGCCCAAAAAACACAATGGCCTCGGCCTACCGGCCTCGCCACACAAATAATAACAAATACCACTTCATAAATAATTGGAAACCTAACTCAATAATACAAAACCACACTTCTCACCCATACAAATAGAAAATACCATACCCGCTGTACCTAACCTCTTTACCACAACCAAATTCACAATCACAATATATCTAAAAACAAACATGAAAAATCCAAAAATAATTCACTCCCACGGATACTACTTCATTAACAAACTAGAATTACTAAAATGCGGTGACATAGAATCCAAACCCGGACCAATGCCTAACATCCTACATACACACCCTGCTACAAAAAAAAAAAAGCCAACATATACTTCATCCCAAACACTATAAAACTACAACCTGAATACCAACACATAGCAAATACATTTGCTCCCATACTAAAAAACACACACCCACTACACCATCAAGCAATAAATACCCACCCACATCTACATCAATACATCCAAACACAAAGGCAATCACCACTAACCCATATGCTATATGCTATAGTCATCACCATCCACCCCTCAACAGACATATGCAATAACATACTAGTCCAACCCCAAAATTACCACTTTAACGACATATGGACCAACACATTAATTATCAGACTAGCTAACCTCACCAACCCCCCCGAAAGGCACATATTGACACCTCACCCCTACACAACATTTGTAGGAAACAATCAAGATATAATACTCCCAAAAAATTCAATACACACAGAAATATATGAATTCATCCATAACCAAGATACTACACCCACACCCATCACCCTTCAAAACAAATTTCCCTTCCTCCCAAATAAATTAATCACTGAAGCACTTCGATGCCTAGAAAGCATAGACGAATACTCACACCCACCCCCACCCCCACCCCCACCCCCAGCTACTCCCGCACCAACCATAAGAATCAACACAGACACTGAACACAAAACAAACATAATAACATGGAATGCATCATCACTCAACACTTCACTGCCAAACCTACAAAGCCTAATAAACAATTCGCTAAACAATACAGCAACAATCCATATCCAAGAAACCAAACTAACTGCAAACAAATCTACAAAATATATACAAAATCTATTTCCGGATTTTAAAGTCATTTTTAACAACACACATGCACTCACAAGATGCATACAACAAAGAATGCCCTATACACCCGGAAGAGGAGGCCTACTAACACTTATCCACAAGAAATATGCATTCATTGGGAATATTACCCAAATTCCCATACCAACAAATATCTCCCCATACCTACAAATAATTAAAATAAACAATCACCCACTAATACCCTGGCTAATTATACATATGTATATGCCTACACACTTAGAAGACATATACCTCATCCCACACCTTAAGAACGAAATCACTAATCAAATCACTATAAACCCCAATCACATATACACATTATATGGCGACTTTAACCGTGATATTGTACTTAGAGGCAGGCAAAATAACAACATTAACACCCCCCACAAGAAGAATACTACCCATGGAAAAATTTTACTACATCACTCAACCTAGAATATATCCCAACTAACACTCGCATCTCCAGACAAGGAGGCTATAATTACACATCAATAAGTCTAATAGATGGATTCTACATCCATTCACCAGACAACGGCAAATTCATCTCCACCACAAATATAAATATGAATCTAAAGTCAGACCATTATCCAGTTGTACTACATATCCCCCACAACACCCTTATAGCCAGATCCCCACTCCCCACAAACACGTCACCAACTAGAATACTAAACCCAATACCACCAGAAAATATCGAAAAATTCAACATAACATTCTTCGAAGAAAAACTCTGCCCAAATAAAAATCCTTACCACATTACTAGAAAACCATCAACACTTAAGCTCGGATCAATGGGTAAAAGCCTGTACAACATTTGACCATATTGTTAACAAAATTTCAGAAACAATTGAAAAAATATGTAAAGCAGACCCGTTACCAAACCTTACGAGCAGAACATCACAACAAGGTGGTTTTCTGCCACGAAAATTGGCGAGAGAATGGAAAAGACACCTCAACACATACCACCTAACACGATCCACTCTGGCAAGCACACCCCATCCTAAACGATATACGAAACCACCAACACACAAATATCCCACACCCACCTATCACAACGGCACCTCCTACTGAATGGATTAATACCATAGCAACCATAGCAAAAAAAACAAATAAAGAAGCTAGAAAAATCACCACAAAATACACCAAAGACTGCATTCTAAAAGCCGTATCAAAATACAGACAAATGTACGAAAGAAGCCCCAAAAAAATAAATCGGAAAGTCTTCAAGAACACTGAAACCTCACCCCTGGACTCCATCATTGATAGACAAAACAATATACTAACCAACCCAGAAGACATCGCATCAGAAATTTACATACAACAATCCATCAATAACCGTCACACAGTCCCCACATGCCAATACCGAAATACACACCCACTACACTGCACATGTGGAGTCCGACAATATCCATGGCATGACCTAGACGGATACATAATTGACAAGCGAGGAGAACCCCACATCCCTCTACATACGTATTTTGACCAAGAAACATACGACTTTTGTCTTAAAAACCTAAGTAAAAGCCTCAGGCCCAGACAAAATACCTAATTCAATTCTAAAAAATATGCCTCCACGCTTCCACAAATTACTCTTCCTATTCTTTAAACACTGTTATAAACAAAAATAAATTCCAGCATCATGAAAAACCAGTCTAACAGTATTATTATACAAAAAAAAACCCATCACAACTAACAAACCACAGACCTATTGCGCTAGCTAACACCATATATAAATTCTACACGAGTACACTAACCTCTATTCTATCAACATATGGCGAAAAATACCAAATACTACATGACAATCAAGAAGGCTTCAGAGCAGAGAGAAACACTTCTAGACAAATCCAACTACTCATCGGAGCGCTTGAAGACGCAAGACTCACGAACCAAGATATATACATCCTCTACATTGACTTCAAAAACGCCTTTGGCTCCATTGATCACACCAGACTTTAAGCTATAATGAAAGATCTGGGATATCCCACTGATTCCATAAACCTCATAGGAAACATATACTCAAAATCCTCAACAATATTCACTGGCGATCACTTCGGAAAAATCTCACCAATTCCTATTCAAAGAGGTACAATACAAGGTGATACCCTTAGCCCATATTTATTTATCATATTCCTAGAACCCCTCCTCAGATGGCTACAACAAGGAAATAATGGATACACTTTTGGCACATCTAAAGTAAAAATCTCATCAGCAGCATATTGTGAGGCCAAACCCCCCACCCTTAAGCGTCCGTAGTCCGAGTAGTGGGTTTGGGCTCACATTCCTCCGCGGTATTGGATTTGGACTTGGATGAGTCCATAGTGCAAGGTTCACCCTTCAAGTGGTCTTGGATTTAACTGGAATTTCACTTTTAACAACTCAATGTACAATTTCAATACGTATGTGGAGAATGCACAAGTTAACTATGTTATTTTAACCTCCTTATGCTCGGGTGTTATTTTGTCTTTGTTTGCTTCTAACGTCCATCCGGCCGCTTTAGCTACACAAGCCCTTAAGGATATCCCTCTCCTAAATGGAGTCCGTGCCGTTGACTCTATACTACCACTTGAACTATCACTTGTGTATTCCGTATCGCTACTATAAGAGGTCTCACTTGGTGTCTCCATACCGTACATAAGCCTTTAAGTATTAAGAAATACTTATGTGACTTATGTCAATCTCTCCCTCGCACCTTTGGTCTTTGCTTCCTTTGTCTTGCCATCGCGAGAGTGCTCCACATTCTCCATTAATTTGTGCACGTGGTTTATTTTTAAAGAGAGGATGCAAGTGTTAAAAAAAACACTATTCTCTATAGTCAATCTCAAATACATTTACTTGTGAAAGCCACCATAACACTAACTAGCATAATGTAACTAACTACTTGTCTATGAGCTAATTAGGTAGGCTATCTACTAAGCTCCTTCATGAACCCATCTCTTTACTTTCTAATTACATAAACCTAGCTCCTTCATAAACCCAGCTTCTTAGCTTCTAACTAAACAAACCCAGCTCCTTCATAAACCCAGCTCCTTAGCTTCTAACTAAACAAACTCAGGTCCTTCATAAACCCAGCTCTTTACTTTCTAACTAAACAAACCCAGCTCCTTCATAAACCCAGCTCTTTACTTTCTAACTAAACAAACCCAGCTCCTTCATGAACCCACAACTTTGTAGTTGTAATCCCCAACTACCTCACTAATTATTCAAGCCCTTAACTAATCTTCCTACCTAATTTCCCTAATTCTACTAACAACCCCTTTCTAATCACACAATTCTTCTCTAATCCTAAAATCCTAAAATCCTAGAGAGGAGAGGGAGAGAGAGAATTTCCTAACTTCACTAAGACTAACTAATCCACACAAGTATATTTTTGCACTCATCACAACATCAAGTGCTCAACTCTTAAACATGGAACTTGCAACCACGTGTATTCAAAACATGAACTTTAAGTACCACAAATTGGAATCATGAATTAACTTTAAAATCCTTCACGTCAACACTAATTCTACCAAGAGGTCAAGCCCTCTTCAAGGCTAACAAGCCTTGGCTCTCAAACTAAAAACTAAGCACACACATGTGCTCCAATATGGCTTCCCACACCCACACTTATAACTCGTGGGGTGCCTTGGAGCACAAAGGAAAGAGAGGATGAGTGAGGGAAGAATGAGGGATTATATAGTAAGCTTGAGGGGGTGAGCACCCTCAAGGCTCACGATAAGCCCTTGAGATTTCCTCCTACTTAGTAGGCGCCAATCCTATCTTCTAAGCCTTCCTCCCTCAAATGATCAACAAGGATCCTAATTCGAACATTTAACTAGCCTTGGCTTTCTACCTACCACACTTTACCAAACTTGGGATGCTTCAACCCAAACTTAGCCTCCTTCGCTTTCCGCCGCCATAACTTTCTCCCCTTACTTTCCCAAATCGTCGCTCACCACTTAATTCAAACCACGATGCTTAACTCGTGATTTGATTGGTGCTTTGAGAATTTGCTTATCCTCCACCTTGCATTCTTCCTTGGGCCTTCCCCATTAAGTGGCCATGATGAGGTGGTCCACTTGTGCGCTCCATGTGATCCTCCATTCATCCCAATTCGAATGCACTTGCCTCTTGAGTCACTTTGGTTGTCTCCATCCATTTGTACTAGCCTACTCACTAACTACTCAATCCAAGTTCTCCTTACCTATCCTCATTCACTCAAATCCTTCCGAAGGTAAAAACACAATAACAACTCACATCCTAGCCTCTTACAACATGGTACTTCTAAGACTAACATTTCACTCTTTTTATATTTTTGTGAAGTAACATGCTACTTCAAAGTGCATCAACTAACGTTTCAAGGGTCTAAGACTAAATGTGGGCACCCTTTTGGGCTCACACATATGCAGATGATCTTGTAGCAATCGCCAATAAACTAGAGACACTGCAAACACAACTCAACAAACTAGACAAATTCTGCGAATGGGCAGGAATGAACCTTGGAATACCCAAGTGTGCAATAACTGGCTGCCCAAACAAATCCAAACTTCACCCCACAACCTTTAAAGCCTCGATCCAATCCACCAATATAAACTACATGAATCAACCTATACCAGTCTTAAATCAACATGAACCATACACGTATCTAGGAATAAACCTTGCACAATCACTCAAATGGAAAACACAAATAAATACTACTACAGCTAAAGTCATCAAACAATGTCAAGCCCTTGCAACATGCCCAGCTACTATGAAACAAAAAATAAACATGGCAGATACATTCATACGCGCTGGAATAGCATACAGCTTCTACGCAGTACCTTACTCCATACCAGCTATAAAAAAACTAGATAAAAAAAATCATAGCACTTTACAAAACAATTTGCGGGATACCCAAATGTACATCTAACATCGCTACACAACTCCCACACAACCTATTTGGAATCGAAGCTTTCTCATTACAAAATGCATATCTAAGATGCATTGGAGAACAACTACAAAATGCCCTCAATGACAAAGGGAGAATTGGGAAAATATATACTGGTCTATTACAATTCATACTCGCCAAATATGGGGGCTCTCAAGAAATCACTCGCATTAAATACCACCACTGTGTTAGATCACCCATCACTAGAACATTGTTCTTGCTCAAACATAAAGCCAGAGTCCATCTAAAAAACACAATAAATAACTTTGTACTAACCCCATCCTCATTTGAAACTACATGGATGCAAGAAGCATGGATGCAAGAAGCACAAATGCTACATGGCCTAAACCCCAACACCTCACTTAAACTACTACACAAACTACTTATACATAATATAACCACACTAGACCAAATTACCATGCCTAATGGTACCACTCTAATGAACAAGGACGAATTCAAAATCTACCACTCCACTCCTTCGAAACTTATCCAAAGCGCACTTAATATAGCTAATCAACTATTCTGCCACCCCCCCCCTGCAATCAATGCTCCCTACCTTGCCAACAACATCACCCAACAAGATCCCTCAAAAACAAATATATAATAAGAAATCACAACATCCTACCTCACACACCGCCCACCCCCGTACACCCCCCTAACCTCCCCATCCCCCATCTACCTCCTCCCCCCAACAACATGCTTAAAGACCCCCAACAATTCCCCATATACAAAATACTCGATCACAAACAGAAACAATCTAATGACCACAATGGAATAAAAAGAACAGTCACGTCATACCTATGTCAATGGACCACAACAAATAACAACACATATAATAAATGGCGAACCCAAAGGGACCTATACCCCTATTGTGAAGCCAACATATGCAATCACAACACAAACCTGCTTATCTAATATTACACAGAAAGACAACACAAGCATTTTTCAAACATCATTAACGCCTACTTCACCACAGAACAACACCGAGACACAAGATACGTCACACCGACCACAATAATTCCGCTAGCACATATCTCTATTAGTGAATGCAACCCAGAAAACGACATTGAAACAAACTCTGATACTATCCAAACACAATTCGATGTCGCTCACATATACGAAGACAATGGAAGGCATCTCATCACCATCCCGAAAGCTAGACTAACATGGTTATGGAAACAATACCAATTGGCAAAAAATACCACACACGGTCTAGAACCATCTACCCAATCATTCGAAACTGAAATTGTTTGGCTATACCAAAGATACAAATACCGTATCCCCAAAAACGACCCACTCAAAAGAGCCCAATATACAATACCAACTCAAATATTGGATCTATTAATTACAACATTCAATATTAACCACTCATATTTTTCATCCCCAGTTACATGTCCTACACAATTCACCCAATTCTACTCACCATTCTCGCGAGACATAATATTTGGATCCTTAGGTAAAATGTTTGACTATAAATGGCAAGGAATCGGATACGCACATCCTCACAACTCAACAGACCTACAACAAGCCATTCACTGGGCACGCATGGCGGCCCAAAATGACCCTTACACAATCACTATAATTATATCCCCAGACACTGATTGGTACCAAAACTCGAACCCACACACAGGCTCATTCCCAGACACACATGTCATTGCCCATTTTGCCGTTGACACAATCACATATGAAGAACCAACAATACCCTCCGAGCTCAATATCACAAGGAAAGAACCATCTACCATGCAAATATTCTGTATCCATCACCAAAATAATAACATAGGTACCTACGAACAAATGAAGTTAATAAAAGACACAGCAAATAACCTCCAAATACTACAAAGCCACACTCAAATTGCACCACCCACCCCTCCGAACATCACCGTTAACCCTAGTAAAAAATGGGCTAAATCAAACTACCCAAACACACCCCTATACAATAACATCCCCACCCCACAACTTCCAAACTACCAAACTAACTTACCGCTAAAATTCCACCCCCAATTTAGCTACTACACAGACAGATCCTTTATAAAACCCAAAGAAATTGCCCCTGGGGTATGGAGAAGAGAAAGAGCTGGATACGGTATCTATAGCCCCAAAGGCTTAAATATCGCCAAAAGACTCCATGGGCATCAAAACATACTACGTGCAGAAATGATGGCTATACACAAAACACTAAGAATCATCAATACACAATTCCCTAATGAACCCGCATCTATATTCACAGACAGTCTAAACGTATTATACCTACTCAACACACAAATTAAACACCCCACTCTCCATAATAGTCACCCAGACCAAACCACATTCAACTCCATGGTAAAAATCCTTCAAGACCGTACACAGCCAATCACACTATACAAAGTCAGAGCACACGTCAACATTGACGGTAATGAAAAAGCGGATAAACTAGCAAAAGACGGGTTAGAATTAGAACACAGAATTGCCATCCACCCATACGAACATGCCCACGCCACCCCGTACTATTATCAAAATGACGTCTGGGCCTCGATGGCAGACGTCCCAGACAAAGGCCCAGTAAGATTCTTAGAAAAACAAATTAAAAAATATGATAGGGAAACCAATATAGCAATCATGGCCACACAAACCCCCAACACGTGTAAATGGACAGAAAATATAGACATAGACAAAGAACTGTCCAACGAATTCTGGACAAATCCCTTAATCACAGACAAACAAAAATCCTGCCTTATTAAATTCCGCACAGGAACATACATGGGTAATGCTAGAAAACAAATGTTCTTCGGTCACCGGAGGTACCCCTCTATCACGTGCCCTATATGCAATTCAAATGATCCAGACACTTGGCTACATGTACTACTGAAATGTAACCAACAACATATACACTCACTACGAATTAAAAGACATAACAAAGCAATCGGAGAAATTAGGAAGCTCCTAATCTCGTCCGAAAAATTCCGATGTTTTACTCTCATGAATGCCGGTACCTTCAATAATAATCCCCAAGAAAATACTGTCCCCAATTGGCTACTCCCCTGCACATGTAACACACAAAGATGTCATTGCAACGCAAGATTTCGACCTGATATACTCTGCGTTAAAGGATTACCATATCAAAATGACCCTCCCATTGACATTGACCCTAACCTCACCATACAATTTATTGAATTCACATATTGTAACGGCAGATTCTCCCCAGAAGCAATAGAAGCAAAAAACAACAAATACAAACCATTGATTGATAGTATCGCTTCCAGAGGATGGAAAATCGAACCACTTATTGTCATCACAGCTGGGGCCCGAGCTACGGCCCACATCCCATCTATGAAAATACTAGAAGAAAATCTCAAAATACCCATGGTTACCATCAAAAATACCTTTAAAAATATTAATACCATTGCAATACAATATGCCATGTCCATCCTCCTCCATAAGAGGAGAATTGAAAACCACCAACCGCTCCCCCAAAACTTAGACCCTCCATAAAACCCAAAAACTTATATAATTTTTAATTTTTAATATCTATTTACAGTTGAGAATGAGGGATTGGTGCCGGTTGGTTGGTACAAATTTCCTGCCTTTTACTCACTTGCAGCACCAAGTCACGTCTTACATTTTAGACGATCATACGGACTCGACTGGAATCGAACCCGGAACGTCTTAACTCAAACATCCTCCCACAACCAACCGAGGAATCATGACTTGGTGTTCACTCTCATTACCAAACACTAAAATTTTATACTTAAAAGGCATGCACCCCCGTGGGCCATGATCGGCCCATGTTATTTGTTTCTCGGTTACTATAGTGTCCATCCTCGAAAGAGGAGAGTAGTTTTGTCCCAACTTCCCCATGTCCTGTGGGCATCGGGTTGTTGGCATTACGAACGGACACTCTATTCACGCCGGCCCCTAAAAGGGACCGGAGTTTCTATCTATCTGGTAGTTGCATTTAGCAAGTTTTAAGTTCTTGGTCTCACACTTGGAGCATGTAGCATGAGAGCATGGGCGAATGTGATATGGGTCCAATATCATTAAAAGATAATATCGTTTCCGCATAGGATTACATTGAAAAGTGGCAAATTCTTCTATAAACCAAAGGCTTCCATACCATGTTTAGGGGTAAAACCTCATTCAATAAGTCGTCCAAACTTGAGGAGTACGTTGGTGAAAAGATTGTTATCAAGCGTGTTATATACATGTATTAATCTTTGTAATCATTTTGCTATCATTTATTTTAATGACAAATTTCCGGCTTAGACCACAAAAAGTGAATTTTGCATTTTATTTTTTTACAGTATAGTTGAGGACATGGGAAAATGCCACTTTACAAAATTACCCTTGGTTTCTTGAGTGTCCACTAACAATTCATCCTACAAACAAGAAAGAGGAGAGAGTAGAAGCTAGAACTATCATAGGTGGGGATGATGATCATGACATGGTCAATGTTCTCCATGTTCTACCATAGGTGCCATCAGTGCTAGTGGAGAAAGGTGGAAAATGCAAACGCAATTCCAAATTGGTTGTCACTCAACACACAAGACAAAACTTGAGTCCATGTTGCCTTTGGGGAGGCCATCTTCTAGCCCTTCTAGAGTGCATGCTTCCAATTCGAATGCTATTCATGTCTCTCAACAACATTCATAACAAGAACCACAACATCTTAATGAAGATATCATGGTCATTTCTTCATCTTCATTAGGTTTGCAACATGTTTTCTTTATGGGGTAGAATACACAAATCACATCGATTTTGGATAATGGTGTTGATCGACAACCTATCATGGTGAACATGTTGGATTTAAAAAACAATTAATGGTATATATGCCTTCGTTGAGGTCCATTATCATTGTTTAATAGAATTTGCTTAATGATGTAATATGAATTGTGGATGTTGTTTGATTGTAGATGTCCTTATGTGGTTGAAAGTATAGTTTCACCTTATAGTTGTAGACTTGCCAAAAGGGCTACCCATTCCAAATGTCTCCTCACCACCCAACACCATTTTGAAGTGGAATGCACCCTTTGTTTCCAACATTGAGGCCATTTTAAAATCCGCTAATGCTTACCTTCATGAGGATGATTGCATGCATGTATTCATGCCTAAAGTAAAATAAACTAAGTAGGATGTAATGGCTTATGCGGAAACTTATGATTATTGTAATTGCAAAGGATTGGGGGGGCACCAATGAGTTGCCTTTATGTTCGGGAATTGACAAAATTCCTAGGGTAAATGATAATTTGTTCAATGTAAAATTCTTAATTATTGCGTGTTAATTTGGGACTTTGTTGATACATTCTAACATGGTTTCTATTTTTGTAGACTTGACGATTTTGCATTTTCATTTTTGTTCGCAATGCAAGATCATCAACTTGTATTGTGTTTTGAAAGTGTGAGAGTGTGCCGGAGGTGGATGTGGGAGTCACCAACATATTATGTAATTTAACCAATTTTTTGGCTTAGCTCATGAACAACGAGGTCCCTCGGAGAAGTGGTCGAGAGAAAGACTCACATTTGCTTCCAGATTTTATCAAGGCTTTAACTAAACCCAAAGATGTGTTACTTGATGCCTATACACTTGCATGTGATTATAGACCTCAATGCCAATCAATCATATTTGATTGCTCATTGTCTATGTTTTTTTTGTGTGTTTAATGCTTGATTTCTATGTTGTGTCTTCCATTCATGCATGTAAGCAAAGTGGTTGCCACCTTGGTGCCTTGGAGGGTGATTTGGCCATATTTGAGTCCATTTTGTCTCCATTGTGTAAGGAGACTCCTCTCCTCACATGTGGAAGTGTACCTCACACTACCTCCCTCGCGGATGAAGACAAACATGTTTGGAAGGTTACATAGCGTTATCGCATTAGTAAGTAAGTTTGGTTGACATTTGATATATGTATTGTTTAGTTTTGCATATGGCTGCAGTTTCAAATAGTTTGTATTTCTATTTCATAAGAACATAAGTTTGAGCCAACTACAATCACCCCACAACTTGATGTTGCTTACTCCACATATAGAGAATGCCGCACATGTTATGGCGGCTTCCTCAACAGTGGTCTCTCATCAAAGATCCCGACGGTTGGTTTGGTTGGCATTTGTAGATAATGAGGCAGAAGAGGGCAATGAAGAGCATCGTGGTTAGTCTTAGACGTTATATTTGGATTTGTGTGAGTTGGTTTTCATGTTATGCCTTTATTGACTAAACAACAATCAGTTGACTTCGTTTTGTGTGCCAATTTTATCTTCCCTAGCATCATTTCATAAACCATATTACTCAAGTCCATTACACAATTTCCATACATGATTTCATTGCTACCTTTACAGGTCTTGGCAACTGTTATTTAATCTCATTTTGTAACAATCTATAGATCACGACAATACAATCCAAAGTGCATATAAATTTGATTGGTGAATAGAATAACCATGTAAATTATCCATCCCCATCTACACGGTCCATCTTTTCATGGCAAATAATCCACGTTATGGAAACAAGTGACCCTAACACTGTTAGAATGTTTTGATCACCGCTCATATGATAGCATTCCCCTATGTACATTGTCATGTATTTCTAACCACATATATGCAAAGAATTATTCAAAAATCAAAAAGTGTCCAAAAGTTAAATTGAATGGTTGATGTGAGCACAAAGGCCATTTTTACATAAACAAAGAATTAACTTTCACCATGATAAACATCATTGATTTTTACGCAAACTTTTGCATTGGAGTGCAACCATTGATTGCAGTCAACACCCTCCCATGAGCTCCCAACACAACAAAAACATGATCACTTCCCATTTTGACATTTGATTTACGCATTCTAATCATCCCCAAATTGCACATGTCATGTGTCCATGAGTAGATAACTATGCTAGCTTGGTGTTTATAGTTAGTTTGGTTGTTGACACTACTACAGATCACGGTTTATATGACTGGACATATGACTTCTTTGAGTTTATAAAACACTCAAATACTTTTTGACTTCCTAGTCGTTTCAGGTTAGTCTAATAAGGCATAGTCAAATGTTACGCAGTCTAAAAAACATGGTGTACATTAGACTATGGGCCGAGTGTGTACATTAGACTATGCTTCTGATCTTTACATTAGACAATAGTCAGTCAATAAAACATTGATACATTAGACTACATCTAGTTACAAGTATCAAAACACATTAGACTACGGGTAGTCAAAACATATAGAGACATTATACTATGGGTAGTTAATAAAACACACATAAGTAGACTATGGATGGTCAAATAAACTACCGTGATGATTCATCTTAACAAACATTCTGAGATATAATAGACTACTCCTAGTCAATAAAACATAGTTTGTTATGGTGTTGTTGACTAATTGGTGTATAATAATTGACTATATTATGGTAGAATTTATTAGTAAAAAAACATGACTTATATGGTTAATTAACTATCGTTTATATACGAATAGATTGGTTGTAGTCGATTATATCTTACATGTTATGGACATGTTATGGGCATATAAATAAATAATATGTAGTGTATTATGACACAATATATTGTACATGATGTTGGGCATAATTGACTAGTCGTTTGTCTATTTGGAGTGCAAAGAACATCAACATCAAAGCATCTTGCAATCAAGTAGGAGCATATTGCACTAGGTTCTTTTACAAATTAACTAAGAAAAAGATGGCATGTTGTGTCTTTTAAACCAATCAAACACATTCATGAGACTATGATTAATCTCCATTAGAGTCAATAAAACTTGCAACATGAGGCTAGGTAGATAAAAAAAAAGTATGTGGACCTTTACTAGATATGAAGTCATGACAATCTACAATGAGTTTCCTAGAGTCACAAAATATTGGTTAGTCCACCAACAAGAACTAGATCCTCTTTTTTCCACAAAATTGGTGTAAATTGAGAGTCCTTCATGCGTACTTGTGGAGGATTTTCCGTAAGGTTTGGATATTGCAACTTCACATCTTGTACCCACACTTTGTGCACCAGAACACTAAAACATCCCTTTGGAATTTCATCTCTATCTGTCGCAACACCTGTTCAAAATATACAACTAGAGACATCAAAACAGATTAAAATAGAAATGAAAGTTCCTCAACCAATTTGCTTAACATGCTCGAGATGTTTCAACGGAGTTGGAATCCCAGAATCCATCTTGCAAATCTCACCTACAATCTAGAAACCTAATTATTGCAGACCTAAAGTCACTACATGGAAGTTAGATGCCCAGTCCAGACTCAAAACCTACAATGCCTTATGTTTCCATTCTTTCGTTCACTCATATGGTAATTTACATGCATAAATTAAATGCTTGTCACACCTGCCTCACAGAACTGGCACTTGCTCAAGCAGATATAGTGCCAGGCCTGCAAATAGTCTAGCACTTTATGAGCTACAGCAATGTAGTATCAATATTAAGATACCATTTACCCATCAATGTATGACAAGACCCAAGTTTGCTCCTGTACAAATAGTCCAAGAGACCCCTTTGCTAGGCTGCTAAAGGATAGTTTACAAAGCACCCTGACCTCTTCATATAGAGGCCAGTGAGATGCATCAAAGCACGAAGTACCTTAATAAGCCGGAAAGCTATAGCAGGGGTAATATCAACAGCCTTTTGATAGCATTCGAAAGCAGCCGTCTTATTTCCAACTCGTTCATGCTCCAGTGCACGTTCTAAATTCTCCTTCCTTGATCTGCAGCAATGCCAAAACACCAGATGTTTTTTCTGATGAATTCGTCACTTGAAATGAGGAATACTACTTGGAATACATTTGCATATTTGCCTACAACATACAAATTCTTAGCAACAAGATATGGCAGTATCATCAACAAAGTGCTGCTTAGAAACTTGATGCATTTGTTACTCAAAAATTCAGAACCCTACTGCATATACTGCTTGAGAAGCCATATTACATAATTAATCACGGTCCATATTATGGGATAAGAAACCAACCCACTTGCAACTGGTGACAGGACATTATGTTCACATACCTGGCACGTTCGATTTCCTCATCAGATTTCATTGGAAGGCAAGCCCCATCAAACACAAGCACTGGTTGCACACCATGGTGCCGCAAGAGGTTTATTCGGTGCAAGCAGTAATCAATATACCTATTTCATGATACATACAAAGATAATATTATTAGCATTGCATTCATCATCTCATGGCAATCAACTGTACACCTTCCATCATCTTCATGCACATAGTCAATGCAATAAACATAACAGAGTCAATTCATATTTGCATGGGATTCCACCTCTTTTCATAGGGAATCTCTGGGTTTAGGCTTAGACATTTATCCACTTATTTGAAGTCTTCATTAACCTGGCACTGAAAAATTGATGGTTGATGATATACTTCCAACATTAACACACATGCTAACCACCATGCTTCCTGACCTGAATAACCCATAATGCCATCCATACCATAAGTGCAGGGAATAGAAGACGGGACCGATGTAGAGAGCCTTATTGAAGCTTGTATCATCAAAAGAATATATTAAAGAGGAAAATACCTGTGCCAAGGATGGGATCCATCAGCAAGACATGCCGATCAGCAATGTCATGTGGTAGCTTTTCATAAATTAGCTACATCACACATGACCAAAGTCAGTATCCCACAGCTCTATGATGGTCAAGGCAGAGATTAACCAGAGATTATAAGCGTCCATTCCATATTGATATGGACCAAGCTATTTCTTTCATCCATTATATCAACGATGCAATTCTTCTAGTGTGGATCACTGTAGTTTATTTGCAGCAATAGTGATATGAATTGTGGTAAGCCTCAAATCCGTAAATAGCACTTCTAATTTAAAATAAGAGTACAGTGCCACCAGAACCATGAGTTAGATAAATTACAAAAAGCCCATGTTGCATTTTCAGCACATTCATATAGATCACTTTAATGGCAATCTAATGATACTGCAACTTATTTAGTGTCAATTACCGCAGTTTTTTTGTACCCATATTGCATGGAATGTGATCACCAGCAACCCCGTAGAAGGATTTGCATGACTTTAGTCTAGTATTTAATCTAACAGTCTAATACCATTTAAACCACTATGATCATTGGATACCCATAATGATATGCAGCTGAAATACCTAGTTTCTTGTGAACGATAGATTGTGCCACCTACAAAAACTCATCATGCACACTGTAATACTTTGTAACAAGTAAAAAGAAAAATACCTGTTTCCCATTATCTCCTTCCCGATGAATCAAAATCTTCCCAATTTTTATGCCTTTGCAGCAAGCCCGCAGAGCATTCTCCATACTCTCACCACTGCCCCAAACATACCAACTCCTTTAGGACGGTACAAAAGCCACCCCAGAGACAATATCTGCATGAAGGGCCTTAGAATGAATAAACGGGAATGAACCCAAACAAAAAGTACCTGCGGATGATGGAAACTCCACAAAGTTGTTTGCAAAAGTCTACTCCAACATAGATAGAGCCTGCACCAGCACTCAAATTAAGGCACGCCATCCCTGTTCTTGACAAGGCACGCGCAAAAAATCCACATAAAAGCAACAGGCTGTTAAAGTGAATACACTAAACAAACAACACACCTGTTACTTACACAACATGAAGAAATCCTCCTATGTACACTCAAACATCTGTAGGGATCAACTGAGAAAATTTCCAAAACATACATGTTGGAGTAACGACCTGCTTTTCAGTGAACGGCAGATGACCTAGCCCATGTTCCACTATCTACACACAGCAATTTCATGGCCCTTAGACTCTACAACATTGTCAGTCAGATGGAATAGCACATCGGATCCAAGCTGCATCCAGAATCCCAATGCCGCAACAAGGATGTCCAAGAACTTCTGCCAGCATTAAGGGTGCCACCGCAATGCCAGGTACTACGTTGAGAAAACCAAGAACCGCCCGCATACTGATTAGCTCAAAAGATCTCTGCGCAGCGTTGAGCAATGTGGATGTGATTAGAAAGAAGGTTTAGCAGCACAGATCCTGTTGAATTTTGATGTAAGGAGTTGAGAAACTATGAATACATTGGGACCGCGGCTACAGCCGACCTTGGCGGGAATCTGAACTCTCGTCTCCACTCTACCAGAATTTGAAGTTCATGATCATAGATGAACGTAGGTATCCTAAGCTCATCCAGGTGTTCTTCATTCATCCTTCCCGATCGGTCCACAACTGACACGCTACACTAAGGGCATCACCACCCATCGTGTCGCTGAACTGCAAAATCCGTCCCTGCAAATCCCACTTCATCTAAGTTCAGGGTTAGACTAACGGACGATGCCCCACCCATAAACTCATGTTTGAGTTCCTAGCCTGAAAGCGCCCTGAGAAAGCACGTAAAAAGTGTATTAGTAAAAAAAAAATCTTTACAGATAAAGCAGGGTTTCGGGTGCGGGACAGTGATCGGGGAGATTTAATTAGGGTCATAACCGGTTGAGATCCTAGGGTTTGCAAGTCCAACCGGTTACATGTTGACACTCTCCGTTTTCGTTTATGAAATTGGGGTATAACCTATAAATTCCTCTAAAATGGTCGGTAATTATCCTGCGGTCTTGAACTTCAACCGGGTATTACTCAAACTAAAATAATAAAACGGGTCTTTATGACTTGTCATATACAGTCCACCCTCTATAAATGTTAGGCTCTGGAGTAAAATTTTCCTAACATTTATAGTGAGTTAACATTGTAACAGTTATAAAGGGAGCTTTTTGAATGTTTAACAAATATAAATTCATTACAATTATGGAGGGAGAGATTTACAAAATCATCATATATAAAATATGTGTATCAAATAAATATTTTATTTTTATGAAACAAAATAAGAATCAATATAGTCTAGATGAATAATTTGATCACAAAAGTCAAATTTGGTGGCTTTTGCCACTTTGAAAGGTTGTGAGTCAATGTAATGGATGTCATCACAAAGTATTGGATGTATTTCGTAGGTTAACATTTATTAGGAAGTTAGGAGTTAAGTATTGTGGGCCGACAATGAATAAGGCCTTGTGTGGGTTGTAAGTGGCTATTTTTGTTTGTTGAGTGAACCCCTTGACTTAGGTTTAGTTTGCTTAGGCCATGCCTTTACATATTGTCATTGCATTGAATCTTATTTTATATATATAATAATGGGCTAGCCTATTTTAGTGAGCATGGGCCTAATTGAGCTCATGGAGGTTTTTTAGTTAAAAAGGATACTAAAGTTCAATTAAAGGCTCCACAATGCTCCACCCAATCATTGACAAGGATATATGATTTAGGTAGCAAAAAGAAAAGGAAAAAAAGAGAACGGATTTGGTGTGTATATATATATATTAATTTAATTTAATTTTAAGTATATTTAATTATTTAATTTTAATTGATTTAGATTTGGGTATTGCAACTGTTTAAGTTTTGTATTTGAATATTGACGTGTATCACGAGGAGCAAATGGTAAATATCATGTGTTGTCATAATACTTATATGAACTCAAGTGTAAGAATTTAGGAGTAAAACGATCGTTTAAAAGCGTTGGAATCCCAAGTCAAATAAAAAATGTATCATAAATTGTAAGTTCATAAAAATGCTTGTTATGGAGTGAACATTCAAAAGAAAGTTGTACAAAGTGAATTCTAAAACTACATCCATACAATTGGGACTACCAACATCATTGTTGTTTTTCATCAAACATCGTCTAAAACATTTGATTGCAAATAAAAAACAAACTAATTGACTTGGCCCTTGAGTAGGATAAATTGAAGATGAATGAAATCTATTGCCTTCCAAACCCTTGGTATTTGCCGTCCCTATTTGGATTTACTCTCTCAAACCCCTACGCACCTTCAATCTCATCCACAACTGATTTATGCTCAACATTAGAGGAAGAAGAAAGTGTTGCATGTTGAGCTTCGGTCTCCAAAATTAATCATATATTTAAAATTGAGTATATGACACAATACTATGATGATGGGCCTTTCAATTAGCATAAGAACACTGTCAAGTGGATGATAATAAGAGATCCCAATGCGAAAGATATAAAATGTGGAAGTTGGTGAATTCATATCATTCTCATGTTATGATCTAACTAAGTCAAGATCTTTAGGGTTCTTCATCTGAAGATGACAATCAATTTCATCTTCAGATGAAGAATGAATGTCATACCGGCTTGTGTATCTCATACGTACAAAGTAGTTATTACAAGGTGCAAATAGCCATGCTTCTAATTCAATTTGTATTTGATATGCCCAAACTTTATGTAGGATCATGTGCCATGCATGCATACAAATTACTGAGTAAAAAAAAAACAAATGCAATAGATAGGTTGCTTGCTACCAATAATGTATGTTTCCTCAAGTTTTTAAGACTGTAGTTAGTCTAAATGTGTGATTGGGTCTTGAGTCAAAAAAACATATTCAATGCATAGTTTGCTTGCTCCCAATAATGTATGCCTCCTCTGATTTTGTGGACAATGTTTAGTCAATAAGTGCGATTGGATTGCTGAGTCAAAAAAAACCAAGGGTGGTTTGGGACTATGGTCAGTCACAAAAACCACCCTGACTATGAGGTCGGGCTACCTCAGTTAAATAAACACGGATAGTCAATTGTGCCGAGACATTAAGCCATGGTTCTGTACTAGTGTGATGAATGAGCTAGGTGGGGTTAACACATGGAAACAATTATCCTTCAACCAATTAATGGGTTGCTTGGGAAGTTAGGGGTTTAATATCAAAGGGAAGTGGGTTGATAAGTAGAAGATTGACATATCCTCTTTATGGATGAAGAGAGGGGAGTATCGTATACGAACATGCCTCTCATCCATCCACACATTGAAAAACTTGACTTCCTATAAGGTTCTTGTTGATTCATCTCAAATGACCTCAAGTGGACTCCTTCAGGGTCTTTGAAGTTTATTCCAGTGTCAAATCAACTAAACAAAGTCACCTCCATTCTGCATACCGTAGAGGACTCTCTATTCCATCCTTACACGTGTTGGATTGTAGTTTCCACATGAAATACAAGATGATCTTATGGAGTGTGAGCATGACATGTAGCAAATTTTGAGCTGAATTTTTTCATTTTGTGTCAGAATAGAGAGCCCTCTAGAATATTATTTGAAGGCTTTCATGTTGGATGATGAGAGGCATGTTTGTATTCGACAATTCCCCCTTTCAAATTTGGAAGAGACGTTTTTAGAATAGTGTCCGGGAAGATTTCCAGCTATAATCTGTCGAGATCCTAGTGTTGCCAAGTCCAACCGGTTGGTTAAATGTTGCGATTTTTCGGTTTTTCTTTATTAAAATCAAGGTATATTCATAGATTCTTCTAGAATGATGGGGCAATAATCCTGAAGTCTTGAAGTTCAACGATTGTTTCTCAAACTCCACCAGTTCATTTGTAATAACATTGATTATCCAAATTAGTGTGTGTTACTGTTCGGAGTCACACAATGCAATAGCATCGTACTCATAAGTTTATGCTTTTACTAACAAAAGTTGAATAGGTCGTTTGGACATAATAAAACATGAATGATTGTTCTTGGTAAAATGTCACATTCTCGTTATAGTAGAGGCGCCTATTTCCGATCAAGAACTCATCAACAATCTATAGGGTGCCGGAATTTCAATCAAGTTGGGACTGGATTTCGATCAAGTTGAAATTGATCACACGTCTTGATTTCGAGTGCTAGAGTGAGGAGGAATGAGCGGTTAAAATGAGCAGAATCCAGCCGTTGGTAATATGTCCAAGTCAACACTTGGCTTCAAAAATTCACAAAAATTTCAACGTAAAGAATGAAATTACCCAAAAAAAATTGCAGTCCTCTTGATTGCTATCTTCATACACATGAGATCAAATTGCATCGCCTTATACTTCTCCAGATGTGGCACACAACCTCGGACTATGTGATCGGTTATGGGTGCCTCTACCGCAAATAGTGAAGCAATGAGTGACTCCGCATAGTAAAGAGCATGCACTAATTGGGATAATTGCTGTAGGGGGGAGGGGGGGGGGGTTCGATTTTCCGCGTCCATTGTTTTGTATGCAGCTTTTTGGGCTTTCAGGAGGCTGGCATCTACTTTACGAGAAACCCGTCAGGGGTGGACCCATTAGCAATAATGGGACACACCTCGTGTTGACAAGTGGCGAGCCTCCTTGGTGGAGACTTAGTGTGGCCAAATCTCGGCTAAATTAAGTTAGGACACTTGAAGCCCATTTCAATGTCACCAAGGAAACTTTGGGGGAATAGTCGGTCAAAACCCTAGTGTTTCCAAGCCCAACCAAGTGGCATGTTGGCATCTTTCGTGTTCCTTCAACTATATTCTATAAGTTCCTCTAAAACGGTCGGTAAAGCTCCCGAGGTTTGGAGCTTCGACCTCTAAGTTACACTCTAATGCCCCCTTCCCACCTGACTTTAGCTAATAACCAAAGTATTTCTTAAATACCGGGTAAATCTCCATCGGTTATAGCGGGATTTCTAATTTCACTTGTTGTGGAAACCAAAGTGCACGTGATGTTCAAGAGGTTTGTAGTGTTAAGCATGAATGCGTGATAATAGAGAATTAGTGTAGGGCGCGATGTTATGCAATAACACAAAGTTCACATTACAATAATGAGGGCCGGTTTACACTATGGACTGTGAAGTCAGACCATGGAAGATGGCCTTTGTCAATGGTCCAACTTTCATGGTCCGACTTCATAAAAAATTAGTTGTAAGAGACTTGGGCCCCTCACTAGGTGTAAACCGAATGTGGACCAAGAAGAATGACCATACACCAAAATGTAAAGGTGCTGATTTTTTTAATACATGCCCAAAAAGGGCAATTTTGAAAAAAATTCAGTTTGACCATTCTCTTGTCTTTTCTTAGGCTTCACTTGTCTTCACTTCTTGTTAAATATGTCGAAGATGTGGCTTGCAAATCTTCTCACAACATTTTTTACCAAAAAATGAGCGATTTAATTTGTACATGTTCATTGTAATTTACATGTGACATGTACCTTGTGTTGTCACTACACTAAATCAAATATTTAGTGTTTGATTATATTTAATGTTGTTACCACCATAGCTTGCTCAACACTAAAGTTCAATTCTTTGATGATTTGTGTTAGAAGATTTCCCATTGCAGTTCTTTTGACCACCCTGATCTACAATCACTAAACGAGTACAGATGTTTCTTTTTCGTTTTTCAACTATAATTTTACATTTTCTTGGGGCGTGTAATATACCGTTGGAAAGGTATTTTCAAGACCTTTCCAGCAGTATATTACAAGCCCACAAATTCCAAACATTTCAGTTTGTAGAGCCAAAAAACAAATCTGCACTCAAATTCTTGAGTTTTAGATGTCCCACGTTGTTTGGAGAAACACGTGGGAGCCGGTTTAAGGGGTAGGGCAAGGTAGTGTTGGTATGTCTCATGGGCTTTGATGTGACTAAGGCACATAGAGGGTAGATTCATTAAAAATTACTAAAATGGCATTTCTTTGCCATGGACCACCTCTCTTGCCTCTCTCACCGCAAAATCCGTTGGATTATGTCAGTGCATTTATTAGGCCTTAAAAATTATATTTTGGGGACCTCGACCTTCATGGTCCCTCTGACATTTTTTTCTTAGTGTAAACCGAAGTTGAACCGGGACAACTTCAGCAGCCAATCAGCTGCCTTGCAGAGCATGGTCCAACTTCATGGTCCATAGTGTAAACCGGCCCTGACAATGATGTGTGCGAGTGTGTGGTTTGAATTGTTTGGTGAATTGTTTTGATGTCAAGACGTGTGATACATGGGAGGGAAATGTGACAACAAGGAGGGAGACATAAACTGAGCACATCTGTTGCTTGGGTTTCGGGGTATAAGAGAAGGGTGACATTATGGAAGTTAGGGTGTATTTCTCAAACTCGATTGGTTCATTTGTAACTAATAGTCGGGTCTCCCCATCCATCGGCCCATTTTGAGTTGGCCCCCCCACCAACATTAGCTCATCCAACACGAAAAACCAATCGATTATAGTACATCATGTAGGTTTCAGTCTTTAGATAACCTAAGCCCATATTTACACTAAATAGTCCTACTAGTGTGGGTGGAAAATTAGAGTGGGCCACACTAGACTAAATAGGATATTTAGTGTTTGATACACTAAATACGTACACATACACTAAATATCAATAACCCTAAGAAAGTAAGTAACATTATATGTAAACTCAAACACTAAATATCAACTATGGTAATTTGTGGAAGTTATATGTTTGAATTTAGTGTTAGTAAGGATATGAAAAAATTATATATATATATATATATAAAGGGAGGTGGCAGTAGGGAAGGTAGCGGCACATTTATGACTAACATTGATTATGAAGGAATCAAAAATTAGTGTTGAGCAGAGTAAGGTGGTAACAACACTAAATATAATCAAACACTAAATATCTTATTTAATGTAGTTTCCTACTCAAGATGGAATTACCGTGGGTCCAAGACCACAAATCTTGCCATGAGTCTTTATGAAGACTTTCAACCAACTCCCTACATTAAATAAAACAGTCGTTGTACATCAAAAGTAACACAAACACAAACAATCACCCACATTAATTCACTAGAAACATAGAAAATTACAATACATTTTTTACTGACATAAGAAAATTTCTACTATAAAGGCAATGTGACCCATATTGATTCTCATTATGAGAATTAGCATGGGCTCTAGACAAACTGATGTAACCCAGAGTAATAGGAATATTTAGTGTAGCATAGAAGCCCCAATATTACTCTACAAAGATCTACTTAAGATGAATTGACCACAAATCTACAGAGATCAAAGGTTTACTTAACCTTCTTTACTTTGGTAATGTTGGTGGGGGCCCAACCCAAAGAAGTGGGTATCTTGCCTTGGCCCGCTGCATGCGCCGCATCGAAGCATAGGAAAATTTGGACGTGGAATGTGACATGTGTTATTTATAGAGTTAATTTTTATTTTATTGAAGTCTATATTTCATTGATTCGGTTTTCTTTGAAGCATGCGTAAAGTGATGTGGAGTATGATATCATAAAATGCCATCATCACATCCCTCAAAACACAACCAAGGAGTATCAATGAATAGCTGGTCAACACTGATTGTAAAACTGCCTGTGTGATGTCAACAACACTAAATGTATACCTTCCATTAATTGTCATTAATTGTTTTAAAAGAAATTGGGCATTACAAATCTACGATGTTCCAATTATTGTCACTCACTAATAAGTGATTTTTCATCAAAATTTCAATCACTCATGACAATATTTCATTGCATAAATGTTAGGATGTAGAATATACCAAACATTGTTCCAGTAACTGGCATTTGGATGAACTAAAAGTGAGTTGGGATGATAATACTCGTAAATTTATTCTTGACAAGTGTCATTGGTAAAGTTGTCATAATGACATAACATAACATTTGACACTAAATACAACATTCAGTGTGGTGGCAACGACCCGTGCTCCTTGTAGTGAAAAAGAAAGGACGTGTGTTCTAAACTTTGGAAAGCCAAAAGGCTCATCTGACAAGGAGTGTGTGAGCCCAAAATGGTGCCCACATGTGTTCTTAACCCTTGGAAACCATTAGAAGTTATATTTTGATGTTTTATGATTATTCACAAAAATATAAAAAGAGTGAGGCTTGAGTGAAGTTATGTTTAGGCCTTAGGCTTGTGTGGAGTGGTTGATTAGAAGTTTAGCGGCATGAAGAAGTTCCTTAGTTAGGTGAGCGTAGTGTGTGGTGAACCAAGGGTAGCTCCTTGAGTTAAATGGTTGAATTAGGATCTATGTTGTTGGTTTAAGAGTTGAAGGCTTAGAGGATAGGATGAGAGCCTACAAAGTAGGAAAGGATCAAAAGGCTTATCTCGAGCCTTGGGGGTGCTCACCTCCTCCCTTTCACCTCCCTATATAACCTTCACTCTCCCCTCTCTCTTTCCTTCGTGCTCCTTGGCACCCCATGTGTTATAAGTGGGAGTGTGTGAGAAATGTGTGGGTGTGTGAGTGTGTGTTGTAATAGAAATACTTTTGATTAGGGAGGAACTTAGAAAGATAGTTGATTAAGGTAGGAACTAGTTAGTAGTTTAGTAGGATTAGTTAATAAGATAGTTGATTAAGGTAGGAACTATGTAGTAGTTTAGTAGAATGAGTGGGCTTGTGAGGATAATTAGTTAGGGGGTTAGAATAGGACTGAGTGAAAGTAATTTTGTAGCTGCTGGTTTGGGGCAGCAGAAGGCCGGGACTGTGATTTTGTGGCTGCTGGTCTAGGCAGCCACAAGGTCGGGACTGTAATTTTGTAGCTGCTAGTTTGGGGCAGCAGAAGGCCGGGACTGTGATTTTGTGGCTGCTGGTCTAGGCAGCCAGAAGGCCGGGACTATAATTTTGTAGCTACTGGTTTGGGGCAGCAGAAGGCCGGGACTGTGATTTTGTGGCTGCTGGTCTAGGCAGCCAGAAGGCCGGGACTGTAATTTTGTAGCTGCTGGTTTGGGGCAGCAGAAGGCCGGGACTGTGATTTTGTGGCTGCTGGTCTAGGCAGCCAGAAGGCCGGGACTGTAATTTTGTAGCTGCTGGTTTGGGGCAGCAGAAGGCCGGGACTGTGATTTTGTGGCTGCTGGTCTAGGCAGCCAGAAGGCCGGGACTGTAATTTTGTAGCTGCTGGTTTGGGGCAGTAGAAGGCCGGGACTGTGATTTTACGGCTGCTGGGCTGAGGCAGCCAGAATATGGTGATGATGTTTACTTACTCGGGGATGTGAGTTAGTTGGGGTTAAGGACATCTAGAGGTTAGGCCAAGTAATTAAGCTTATAGATAAGTAGTAGACTACATTAGGTTGGTTGGTGGAATGTGTGTGTTCCACAATTGATTGCACTATTGGGTAATGATATAAAATAGCGTTTCTTAACGCTTGTATCCTATTGAGGAAGTAAAGTGAGTGCAAGAGCTAATGGAAGGTGTGAAGGATTCTAGTTATGTTGAGATGAGGGAGAGCAAGGTTAAAAGAGTAAGAGGAATATCCTTATGGGCATGTGTGGCCAAGGCCGCGGGTTGGACACTTGAGAAAGCCAATGCTCCACCGGTTCAAAAGGGTAACATTAATAAAACATCATGACTTGAAGTGAGCCGTGAGCTTGTTGATATGAAACCCACATTCCATGTTGCTACGAGTTCCAATATCACACATGTGATTCTCAAAACCATCACCCGGACTAGGACGCTTAAGGGTGGTGGGTTTGGCCTCACAGAGTGATACATCAAGCTAGTGAGAAAAAGGTTGATTCCATAGAGTAAAAAAGTGTAATGACCTTTGTGAAATAGAGACTAAGGGCCACTTCACACACGAGCCAAGAGTTATGACCATTAATAGTGAGAGCCCAAAAGAAAGTGTCCAAAGACCGTCCCAAGACACCTCCAAAATCATGTAGTGTGGTCACGGACCTTCAAGTGTAATTTGAAGTCATATGTGACCGGACCCTCAATTAAATACTATTTCAATGAATGTCTATTAACGCAAGTCCTCACACATGATAAAATAGAATAAATCAACGGTTGTGAGCATTCGGAGTGCCATGGTCTCCCGGTTTCGTGTTAGACCTACCTCCAAGAGGTGGTTTTTGAAAATAGTCCAAGTGACCATGAAACATGACCCATTTGATGCCATGTAGGAATCCATGTAGACTTTACATCCATCATGCATTCACACACTCTGTTGGTCCCTCAAGCATAGTGTGCAGCGAACTTGGGCTGGCTCTACCTTTCCCACCAATGAGAGTGCCTGAAATACAAAGCTCACGGGCTCTCAGTCTCGTGTGTGAATCAGCCCTAATATTGACTTGGTGGTCCAATATAACAAACGGCTTGAGATTGGTTAGGAATACATTTGAAAATAGGGTTTGGATAGTACTACATTTGGATTTGTTGATGGGTGCGTGCATTTCTTATTGTGGTTCACACGATTATGCAAACCCCCATATATGCTAAAAGGTTGAGATTGTTTAGGAAGTTTAAATAAGGGCCATCTATCAACTTTGTATATGACAAATTTGATGCTATTGAAATCGATCTAGTTTTGAGTGCACACATGAATTCCCATTTTCATTTTTCAAATCACCATATATAACGCAAGTGCTACACGTTGTTTGTCGGCAAAGGAAGGGGGTTTGGCAAAATAGGTTTGGGCTGATTTCAAGAGATTGATTTTGCTCCATTCAAATCAATGGATTCCTTGCTATCGTGTGTATTTCTATGTACTCCACAACCCCACATTGAATACGTCAAGAAAGGAGATTTAGAATTGTTCAATTCTAAATAAGTAGTGTGTTGAGGCGAGCATTGATTGAAAATGCCACCGTGAATATTGTGTGTGTGTGTGGGGAGGGGGGGGGGGGATTTAGTTGCATTGTTTGTAAATTTGGATCTAGTGCATGACACATTCGTAAATATGAATATGACGGATGACACATTTGTAAATTTGGATTTAGTGCATAACACATTTGTAGATTTGGGACCGGCATATAACACATTCCAGCGATTTTGATGCATAACACATCCGCATATATTGTTTGCATCTCGTTTGCATAACACATTAGCAAATGTGGTTGAAAACCGATGGGAAGAAGATAGGGAACGTTCCCAATGCTCGGAAGAGGGTCCATGGCTCGAAGGATGACTAACATCGTTGGAGCTAACTCTGTCCAAGGTTCCATCCGGTCTGGCAAGGTGCGGGCAACAACGTGGGCATGTCCAGAAAGTTATGGTTTGGGCATTGACACGTGGGCCAGGGGACGCGCATTCTTAGGCGCACAGAGCTCGATAGGGGTTCTTTAGCGTCCGGCTTTATGAACCGCGTGTCTCGAATCCGACACCCTAGCAATCAATCACAACGAAGGAATAAGAAAGAATAATTTTGTCCTTTAAAGTTTGCGTGTCAAAAGTAGAGATATTGTGTCCTTATTTTTGGTACTTGCCTCTCCAATGTAAGTGCTTCTAGATGTCCTTCAGGGAGATGGGCTCCACCTAGCTACAAAACCTCCCCTCCCTCATTACATTAAGAGCCGGTTCACTTGGGGTCCCAAGTCCCAAGTCCCACTCATGTTAGAAAGTCCCCACATGGGGACCAAGTCCCAACTTTTGAGCTTCAAGAAACCATTGAAGTATGGTTAATTATCATTAGAGTTGGATCTTGATTATTTTAAGCAAAAATATTTGCCAGAGTTGGGTCTAGCTTTTTGGTCGACCTAACACTCAACACATCTCCCAAGCCTCACCTCCAAGAAGTGATGCCATGTAGGCATCCATGTCATACTCGGGACTTGGGACTTGGAACACCGTGCGAAGTGGTAAGTCACAAATTCCATGCTATCAACAGTTGAGATTACACGGATTGTCCTCAAGTGACTTGGGGTCACGTGTCCTTAGAAAGTGTCTGTATTTCTAGGGAGGAGAATTTCTAGTCATAACACGAGACATCAGAACTACGCTACCATCGGGGAAAAGCAACCCAAATATTCGGTGACGCAACACTCCACGTTTTGGGCGCTGAGGACGGGGACTTGGCGAGCCACGATGGTGCAGAGGAAACCCACCTTTCTTCCCCTGCCTTCTTCTTCTTCTTCTTCTTCTTCTTGCTGCCATAGCCATGGCTCGCTTGAGTGCTGCTACTGCTGCTGCCTCTCGTTGTCCACCATAACTTCCAAGTGTGGTGGAGGATCTGTTCCTGCTGCTGCTGCCTCTTAAGGCCTCCTATTAAGGTATGTGGGTGCTATTCTGTGGGTTCCCTGTTTTCGTGTTCTCCAGCTTCTGCCGTTCAGATTTGCACAACGAAACTTGTGTTGCATGAGCAGAGCTACGACGGAGCATCAGCAAAACTCAGAACGAAAATCAGACCTCGCCCTGATTTTGTTATGGTTATTGGAAGTGCATGTTTCTTGATTTCATGAGTGAAATATTAGGTCCTCCCAATTGTGTCCACTATTGAGTGTGTTGTAGTTAACGAATTCCGAAACCATACTAGTTCAATCTCTTTTAAGCATGTGCTTGTTTTATGGTAGTTGTTCTTTGATCTCTCCCAACTACACACCAATGAAATTAAGGGATATGATCAAGAAAAGTAATCGAATACCACCCACATACCTTAGTGAGAGGTAGGGGTTCAATGTTCCGGTACATGGAGTCATGAACGGTGTTGTGGATTTCTTTGGGCTCTTTGTCTATTGGAGGAGCTATTATTCCATTCCGGATCGGTGAACATAGGGTAGAAGGAAAGAAAATCATTTTTTTTGCATGTTTCAAAAGTTGCTTCGATTTGTTGGTCCAAGATTTGGTATATGAAGTTGAAGTTGAAAGAGCTTTGAGGAAGCACCCATCAGACTATGAATTCACAATTTTGTCAGTGGTGGTTTTTGTGAGTGTAGGAACTTGGCTGTTGTTTTGAGTTTGGTAGTGGTTGTTCCTAGGAAGCTTTTGCTGGAGCAAATGAGAACATTTGTTGTAGAAATTACACGGACTTTGTGAAGAATGATGGCAGGTCATGAGAGGTTGGAGATGAATTTGAAGGGCGATATTGACACAAAATCACCATCTTCATAGGTATGGACGATTTATTCCAAGAGTTCCATAATTTTCTCAAAGCAAAGGTTGTTACTTATGACATTGTACTGAAAATTTATAAATTTGAGACCTTTATTGAAGTGTTTTGCTTAAATTTGGTAAGTCTTGATAGATGTCCATAGAGTTTGAAGAGTTTGAAGAATGTATTCACAATGGATGACAAATGTTCATAATGAAGATATATTATAGTAGAGATTGAGTTGAGGACATTATGACCCAACCTATTTAATGTACTTATATTTTTGTATTTTAATCAATTGATTTAAAAATATGAGTAATAAAAATTCCAATACAATTTTGAACCGTGTATATTTTTATACCATTGTCTCCACAGAATAGTATTGTGCACCTCATTCTTAAAATATGGGTTTCTTCTTATATTGCATTAACACACAAGTGTGTGGATTCATAGGTATTGTGTTGCAAACCTTGACTTTATCATCACAAATCTTCACACGGAAAGCCAAATACCAAAACAACGATTTTCTTTGTTGTAACACTTCCAAAATGTCAGACAACATAAAGAAATCTTTGGAGACCGTTGAAGATATGATGAGATTGTCAAGTTCGATTTTGTTGAATAAAAACCAATGCAACAATTTGGTGGCAAACTTTCGAAAGGGTGTGGAAGCAATTCGAAAGATCAACAAAGGGTCCCGGAGGAATGTCTTCAATGAAATTGAACAAAATTTAGTTCGGATTGTGATCGAAGCAAAAAATGTGGTTCATGAATGTTGCAAGGAAGATTGGTGCCACAGTGCAGTGTTGCAAATAAACAACAAAGAGACTTTTAGAGAGCTTCTCTTGGACTTGGAATGTTGTTTCCATATAATGTGTGACATATCTCAAATGTGTTATCGAGGTCAAAGCCAAAATATTCTTCAGACTCAAAGTTGTCTTACATTCTATCCAGCATCTATTGATGAAGTTGAAGAGGACGAGAATTCTTTACACAGAAGACTCTCAGAGCATTTGACAATTGACACAATTGAGGACCGTGCACTTGCACAATACCTATTGGGACGAGTGACATGCCTACAATTGGCTCGAGGTGAAGAATTGGATAAAATTGTTTTCCCTCATGATTATCCACAATCTAAGACTTCAGGAAGGTTGGGTATTCCTTTGGGTAAAACAAGCTCAGAACGATGTGTTGTACTACCTACTAAATGGGTAGGCATTGAAAGTGCGACAAAAGTGATGGAAGTTGCAGGCCCTGAACACAAGAGAGTTTTATGGAAAGAAGCAAGTATATTGGGGGGATTAAATCATCCAAACATTATCAAGTTCTTTTGTTGTGGGTATTTTTATGAAGAGATTGAGAAATTTGAATTAGTCATGGAACGCGGAGAGTCCGACTTGTGCAAATTATTGGTCGAAAAGAAAGCTTCAATCACAGAAGCCATTCGAATGGATATTATGTTACAAATTGCAAGCGGTATGTGCTACCTTCATGATATGAAGGTAGCACATCGTGATTTGAAGCCCAATAATGTTGTTGTGACTTCCATGGATGTCTCAAAATCGGATGGTTGCCTTGAATATGTGCATGTGAAGTTGGTTGATTTTGGAATATCAACAATTGAAGTAAAAGAATCACCAGAAGTGCCCACATGTCAATTTCCTTTTGGCACCTTTCATTATATGGCACCCGAGGCATTTGAGAATCGAAAATCAGAAGTAAATGCATTCAAAACTGATGTGTTTAGTTTTGCCATGACGAGTTTTGAAATTCTTACAGGGGAAAAACCTTTTGGTGCGATTTCACGCAATGATGAATATTTGAAGTTAATACATGAGGGCAAAAGACCAAAGCTACCAAAAAATTGCTCAAAGGAATTGAAGTCATTAATACAGAATTGTTGGTCTTCGGATCCATCAGAGAGGCCCACATTCTTTGAAATTTGCAATACATTAAGGTTGTTAAAGAGCGCAAAGTTCAAGAATGTCATCTCTATGGATGAAATACTTCAGCGAAAAGAACCATTATGGAGCTACGATTTGTTGTTGAATCCCAAGCAATGGTGGACAGACCTCATGGGAATAATTTACCGTGTCTTTTGTCAAACAGTCTTATTGTGGCAAGTTTTTGTGACCCTTAGCTCATGGTTACGATTTATGCCCAAAATTGGAGAATACGATAATTTACCTCAAGATACACGCAACAGACTAGCATTACATCAAACTCTTGATAAGGTAATTATGTTGTTGATATTATTTTGCTTGTTGTCAAATATAGTTTGAAAATCATATTTCAATGTAAATGAGATCAATGATATTGAATTTTTTATATAGTTTGGAAAATGCTATGATCTGTCATGTAATTTGCTATAAAGCTAAGATTGGATGTTGGGGATTTTGTAGGTCAATAACACCACGACCGGATCTAAGAGTTTGATTGGTATCAAAGACCAAATACTTCAATTCGAAAGGCAACTGCAAAAAACTGGTAGTTTGGGGATTGTTGGCATGGGAGGAATCGGCAAGTCAACATTGGCCAATGCTCTAAGTGTACATATCTCCCACCAATTTGAAGGGACATGCTTTGTAGGTGACTTCAAGGGTGGCACATGTACTTTTATATTCAAGCATAAGTTGGAGGATATGCAAGAGGCACCTCAAGTAAAAACATTGAGAGAAGCAAGAATAACAATCGAACATATTTGCAAAACAAAGAACATACTTATTGTAGTAGACAACGTGAGCGAACAAATTGACTTACATGAACTATTAGGTGATCAAATATTCAAAGATGTTAGTGGCAGTAAGTTGATTGCAAGCTCTCGTAGTCGGCAATCTTTTGCACAATACATACACAAGGACGGCATCGTAAACATGAAGACTCTTGAGGGTGATCAACCTATGGAACTATTTGCCATGCATGCCTTTGGGACCGACCAATCATGTGAGCCTTATTTGAAACATGTAGCGGAGAAGATTGTGAATGCTTGTGGTGGGCTTCCATTGAGTTTGGAGGTAATGGGCAAATGCTTACATGGGGAGAGGCGACTACGAATATGGGAGAGAACGTTGCATAGATTGTTGAAGGCTAGACATGATGGAAGTCCGGATGAACAAATATGGAAGACATTGAGGATAAGCTTTGATGAGCTAGGCGATAGAGAAAAAAACATGTTTATTGACATCTCTTGTTTTTCCAACCAACTAGATCCATACCTTCCAAGTTTTTATTTTCCGGGGGACGACATAATTAGAATGTCCGACCTTGATGCCAACATTGCCCAAAAAACCTTGGAAAATTTGATCAGCAAGTCCCTCGTGACAGTGGATGGTGATGGATTGCTTAAAATTCATGATCAATTGTGTGCCATGGGTCGTATGCTTGCAAACTTGGGAGAATTCAAAGAAACTCGACTTATGAATTTTTGTTTGGGAACATTCACCGACCATTGTAAGCAAAAGGTAAGCATCATCCAAACAAAACCCTTTATTTTCCAATACGGAAGAATCGAATCATGCCACAAGTGAGGGTGCAAACATTGTAAAAAAATACCACCATTGATCATTCTAGAGAAAATTGGAAATTATCTATGACCAAAGTTCTCCATGGTCCATTACAAATTATTATCCAGCATATTGATTAATATAATAGTTTTTCAATATAATCGTTGTAGTATCAAATTTAAAAACCTTTGAAAAAATGTACATAAACCTTGCAAATTTTGTAACAAAAGAACTCGAGTGTGGAAGGAGGTTTCAATTTTGCAAGTAGATTTAGGTCAGCAACCCCCCCCCCCCAACTGTGCAAATAAAGTTTGATGATATATCACAAGAAGTTTAAGGTATTTGAACATATTTGGAATTTTTGTCCAATTGAATGTGTCGATTGAATGTGTAACTAGTTGTTTTGTCAATGTTATCATGCTTAAATCCCATAAGAAGAAAATTGAAACAAACTTGCATGAATTGTTTTAAATGTTTATTTATAACATGTTATTTGTTTGTGCATGCAGTGTATAGAACGGGTACAAGGCATGACATTTGAAAGGCTTGAACATAAGTCCACATATGAGGGGAGTTTTAAGATGAAAGACATGCCAAACCTTCGATTATTGAGCGTTCAAAATTGTGATGATGTGGACATTCTTTTTGATATTCTAAAGCATTCCGTCCAACTTCGCTGGTTGAAGATCCACTTTTCACTTGAAAATGACAAGTCTATTAAACACCAAAAGTCTTTCATCAACAACCTTTGGATTAATGCTCAAACCTTTCTACATCAAATATGTATTTTAAAATTCTATAATTGTGATTTTCTTGATTTTCGTCCATCAAGATCATTCACTTTTCCTTGTCTCAAAGGCATATCTTTAATAAATTGTTCCAACTTTGAAGATTTTATCAAAAAATTGAGCGACCTCATTGTGTTGGAGGAACTTGATCTCTCAAGATGTCGAGCTTTGAAACACTTGCCCGAAGGATTTGGAACATTGACATGTTTAAAACAACTTAGGATGTCGGAGTGTGAAGCCTTAGAAGTGTTTCCCTCGGGATTGAGCAACCTCATAGCGTTGGAAAAACTCAATTTCTCAAGATGTCGAGCTTTGAAACATGTGCCGGAAGGATTTGGAACCTTGACATGTTTGAAACAACTTTGGATGTGGGAATGTGAGGCTTTGGAAGTATTTCCCTCAGGATTGAGCAACCTTGTAGCGTTGGAGGAACTCAATTTCTCAATATGTCGAGCTTTGAAACATGTGCCGGAAGGATTTGGAACTTTGACATGTTTGAAACAACTTAGGATGTTGGAGTGTGAGGCTTTGGAAGTGTTTCCCTCAGGATTGAGCAACCTCCTAGCATTGGAGGAACTCAGTTTCTCAAAATGTCGAGCTTTGAAAGATGTGCCGGAAGGATTTGGAAACTTGACATGTTTGAAACAACTTTGGATGTTCGAGTGTGAGACTTTGGAAATGTTTCCCCTAGGATTGAGCAACCTCATAGCGTTGGAAAAACTCTATTTGTCAAGATGTCGAGCTTTGAAACATGTGCCGGAAGGATTCGGAACGTTGACATGTTTGAAACAACTTAGGATGTCGGAGTGTGAGGCTTTGGAAGTGTTTCCCTCAGGATTGAGCAACCTCCTAGCATTGGAGGAACTCACTTTCTCAAAATGTCGAGCTTTGAAATATGTGCCGGAAGGATTTGGAACGTTGACATGTTTGAAACAACTTAGGATGTGGGAGTGTGAGGCTTTGGAAGTGTTTCCCTCAGGATTGAGCAACCTCGTAGCGTTGGAGAAACTCAATTTTCAAAGATGTCGAGCTTTGAAACATGTGCGGGAAGGATTTGGAACCTTGACATGTTTGAAACAACTATTGTCGCGCACCTCTCCATGAGGAGTGCCCGAAGCACCATGGGCACAAGGGGGACCCCGGAGTGACACCCGGGACTTGTGGCGCTGTTGGTGAGAGGGCCCAAGTGATCCTAGTGTGGGTGAGGGCCCCGGGCGTGGGGAACGCCTCCCACCCACAGAGACTAGGAGGCACAAGGGTAAGGCCATGAGCTATGCGTAGCTCATGGCGTGATGATTCTAGAATGCTCAAGATCACCTCGATCGGAGGTGTGAGCTAGGAGTTATGGCCATTTGAGTGGGGCGCTGTCCCGGGACAGCGCCCTGGTACAGCAGTGCCTGGGAGTGATTCCCGGGACTGCCAAGGTTCAAACAGGCATAACTTCCTCAATACTTGCCCGAATGGGGCAAGTGAGGAGTCCATCGGCATCTACGTGAAGCGTAGATGAGGATGGAGTGGTTGGTTGTTGGAATCAGACATCATACAAGGAAGTTATGATGGTCTGAAGCTGATGGGGGCTTCTAGGCCCAGCGGCTAAGGGAAAGTGTCCACTTGGCCCCAACTCTTGGTGGAGAGACAAGAGGTTGGTTGACGGTGGGGTAGGGGCCCCGCGTAGAGTCCTAGAGGCTTATATGGGTGAGGTGGTGTGGCCTCACCCACCCGAGGCCGAACGGCACGGCCTCCATGGGCTTTGGCCCATTGTGAGGCCATAGTTGCCTAGTATGGTTCGGGTTGTTGTAGTATTGCTCCGGCAACGCGATGATCAACATAAGATTGGACTTCCATGGATGGAAGTCCACATCTTAGGATTGGTTACCCATAAAAGGGGTTGGTTACCGATTAAAGGGGTGAGTCCCGAAATCAAAGTAGGAGGGTTGGTTCCCCTCCTATGAACTAATGGTCCGGGGTTAGAGGAGCTAACCATTAGCATGGCGGTATGCGAAGGGTTAGCGACTCGTAACCTTTGCTAGAATTGAAAATTGGCAAGATGGTCAAGGGGGGGCTAGCAAGGGTTGCGACAACTATGGATGTGGGAGTGTGAGGCTTTGGAAGTGTTTCCCTCAGGATTGAGCAACCTCGTAGCGTTGGAGGAACTTAATTTCTCAAGATGTCGAGCTTTGAAAGATGTGCCCGAAGGATTTGGAACCTTGACATGCTTGAAACAACTTAGGATGTTCGAATGTGAGGCTTTGGAAGTGTTTCCCTCAGGATTGAGCAACCTCATAGTGTTGGAGGAACTCAATTTCTCAGAATGTCGAGCTTTGAAACATGTGCCGGAAGGATTTGGAACGTTGACATATTTGAAACAACTTAGGATGTGGGAGTGTGAGGCTTTGGAAGTGTTTCCCTCAGGATTGAGCAACCTCGTAGCGTTGGAGGAACTCTGTTTCTCAAAATGTCGAGCTTTGAAACATGTGCCGGAAGGATTTGGAACTTTGACATGTTTGAAACAACTTTGGATGTTCGAGTGTGAGGCTTTGGAAATGTTTCCCCTAGGATTGAGCAACCTCATAGCGTTGGAAAAACTCTATTTGTCAAGATGTCGAGCTTTGAAACATGTGCCGGAAGGATTCGGAACTTTGACATGTTTGAAACAACTTAGGATGTCGGAGTGTGAGGCTTTGGAAGTGTTTCCCTCAGGATTGAGCAACCTCCTAGCGTTGGAGGAACTCAGTTTCTCAAAATGTCGAGGTTTGAAATATGTGCCCGAAGGATTTGGAACCTTGAAATGTTTGAAACAACTTAGGATGTGGGAGTGTGAGGCTTTGGAAGTGTTTCCCTCCGGATTGAGCAACCTCGTAGCGTTGGAGAAACTCAATTTCCAAAGATGTCGAGCTTTGAAACATGTGCCGGAAGGATTTGGAACCTTGACATGTTTGAAACAACTTTGGATGTGGGAGTGTGAGGCTTTGGAAGTGTTTCCCTCAGGATTGAGCAACCTCGTAGCGTTGGAGGAACTCAATTTCTCAAGATGTCGAGCTTTGAAACATGTGCCGGAAGGATTTGGAACGTTGACATGTTTGAAACAACTTACGATGTTCGAGTGTGAGACTTTGGAAGTGTTTCCCTCAGGATTGAGCAACCTCATAGCGTTGGAGGAACTCAATTTCTCAAGATGTCGATCTTTGAAACATGTGCCGGAAGGATTTGGAACCTTGACATGTTTGAAACAACTTTGGATGTTCGAGTGTGAGGCTTTGGAAGTGTTTCCCTCAGGATTGAGCAACCTCCTAGCGTTGGAGGAACTCAGTTTCTCAAAATGTCGAGATTTGAAATATGTGCCGGAAGGATTTGGAACCTTGACATGTTTGAAACAACTTTGGATGTTCGGGTGTGAGACTTTGGAAGTGTTTCCCTCAAGATTGAGCAACCTCGTAGCGTTGGAGAAACTCAATTTCCAAGGATGTCGAGCTTTGAAACATGTGCCGGAAGGATTTGGAACGTTGACATGTTTGAAACAACTTTGGATGTTCGAGTGTGAGGCTTTGGAAGTGTTTCCCTCAAGATTGAGCAACCTCGTAGCGTTGGAGGAACTCAATTTCTCAAGATGTCGAGCTTTGAAACATGTGCCGGAAGGATTTGGAACCTTGACATGTTTGAAACAACTTTGGATGTTGGAATGTGAGGCTTTGGAAATATTTCCCTTAGGATTGAGCAACCTCGTAGCGCTGGAGGAACTCAATTTCTCAAGATGTCGAGCTTTGAAACATGTGCCGGAAGGATTTGGAACCTTGAGATGTTTGAAACAACTTTGGATGTGGGAGTGTGAGAGTTTGGAAGTGTTTCCTTTAGGATTGAGCAACCTCGTAGCGTTGGAGAAACTCAATTTCCAAGGATGTCGAGCATTGAAACATGTGCCGGAAGGATTTGGAACTTTGACATGTTTGAAACAACTTTGGATGTGGGAATGTGAGGCTTTGGAAGTATTTCCCTCAGGATTGAGTAACCTCGTAGCGTTGGAGGAACTCAATTTTTCAATATGTCGAGCTTTGAAACATGTACCGGAAGGATTTGGAACGTTGACATGTTTGAAACGACTTTGGATGTTGGAGTGTGAGGCTTTGGAAGTGTTTCCCTCAGGATTGAGCAACCTCCTAGCGTTGGAGGAACTCAATTTCTCAAAATGTCGAGCTTTGAAAGATGTGCCAGAAGGATTTGGAACGTTGACATGTTTGAAACAACTTTGGATGTGGGAGTGTGAGGCTTTGGAAGTATTTCCCTTAGGATTGAGCAACCTCGTAGCGTTGGAGGAACTCAATTTCTCAAGATGTCGAGCTTTGAAACATGTGCCGGAAGGATTTGGAACGTTGGCATGTTTGAAACAACTTACGATGTTCGAGTGTGAAACTTTGGAAGTGTTTCCCTCAGGATTGAGCAACCTCATAGCGTTGGAGGAACTCAATTTCTCAAGATGTCGAGCTTTGAAACATGTGCCGGAAGGATTTGGAACTTTGACATGTTTGAAACAACTTAGGATGTTGGAGTGTGAGGCTTTGGAAGTGTTTCCCTCAGGATTGAGCAACCTCCTAGCGTTGGAGGAACTCAATTTCTCAAAATGTCGAGCTTTGAAAGATGTGCCAGAAGGATTTGGAACCTTGACATGTTTGAAACAACTTTGGATGTGGGAGTGTGAGGCTTTGGAAGTATTTCCCTTAGGATTGAGCAACCTCGTAGCGTTGGAGGAACTCAATTTCTCAAGATGTCGAGCTTTGAAACATGTGCCGGAAGGATTTGGAACGTTGGCATGTTTGAAACAACTTACGATGTTCGAGTGTGAAACTTTGGAAGTGTTTCCCTCAGGATTGAGCAACCTCATAGCGTTGGAGGAACTCAATTTCTCAAGATGTCGAGCTTTGAAACATGTGCCGGAAGGATTTGGAACTTTGACATGTTTGAAACAACTTAGGATGTTGGAGTGTGAGGCTTTGGAAGTGTTTCCCTCAGGATTGAGCAACCTCCTAGCGTTGGAGGAACTCAGTTTCTCAAAATGTCGAGCTTTGAAACAAGTGCCGGAAGGATTTGGAACGTTGACATGTTTGAAACAACTTAGGATGTCGGAGTGTGAGGCTTTGGAAGTGTTTCCCTTAGGATTGAGCAACCTGACTGCGTTGGAGGAACTTGATTTCTCAAGATGTCGAGCTTTGAAACACGTGGTGGAAGGATTTGGAACCTTGACATGTTTGAAAGAACTTAGGATGATCCAGTGTGAGGCTTTGGAAGTGTTTCCCTCATGATTGAGCAACCTCATAGCGTTGGAGGAACTTGATTTCTCAAGATGTCGAGCTTTGAAACACGTGGCGGAAGGATTTGGAACGTTGACATGTTTGAAAGAACTTAGGATGATCAAGGTGAGGCTTTGGAAGTGTTTCCCTCACGATTGAGCAACCTCATAGCGTTGGAGGAACTCAATCTCTCAAGATGTCGAGCTTTGAAACACGTGGCGGAAGGATTTGGAACGTTAACATGTTTGAAACAACTTAGGATGTCGGAATGTGAGGCTTTGGAAGTGTTTCCCTCTGGATTGAGCAACCTTATAGCGTTAGAGGAACTCAATTTCTCAAAATGTCGAGCTTTGAAACACGTGCTGGAAGGATTCGGAACGTTGACATGTTTGAAGCAACTTTGGATGTCGGAGTGTGAGGCTTTGGAAGTGTTTTCTTCTGGGTTGAGCAACTTCATAGCGTTGGAGGAACTTGATTTCTCAAAATGTTGAACTTTGAAACACGTTCCAAAAGAATTTGGAACATTGACATGTTTGAAAATGCTTAGGATGTGGGAGTGTGAGGATTTTGATGTGTTTTTGTATGGAGGAACTCATGTTTTCAAAATGTTGAGCTTTGAAACATGTGTTGGAAATATTTAGAACGTTGACATGTTTGAGACAACTTAGGATGTTGGAGTATGAGCATTTTGAAGTGCTTTCTTCACGATTGAGCAACCTCGTAGCATTGGAGGAACTCAATTTCTCAAGATGTCGAGCTTTGAATCACGTGCCAGATGGATTTGGAACGTTGACATGTTTGAAACAACTTTGGATGTTGGGGTGTGAGGCTTTGGAAGTGTTTCCCTCATGATGGAGCAACCTCGTAGCGTTGGAAATACTCAATTTCCTAGAATGTCGAGCTTGGAAACACGTCCCGGAAGGATTTGGAACGTTGACCCCAGGGAGTGCACTGTTCAAGTACTGTAAATATACACGTGCGTGCACAAAAAGGGTATTATTTAGAACAAGCATGTACAAAATGTACGTACAAGAGACATATTGCTATTAAGCAGGAAGTAGATGTACATGAGGTTGGAGATAAGGCTATAGAAAAATATATGTAAAGTACGGGTTTACGCGTTTACGCGTTCAAGTTAGACCTAGACCAAGAATCATGTGTTTTTTCATCCACTAAGTAACAACCTTATTTGGAGTTATGATCTCACAGATCATATTATGGTAGAATTGGATACGGTTACTGCTTTGGCCAATTTGACGTATGATGCTGAAACAGACACGTACGAACTTCATCCAAGTGATGAAAAAGTCTTTAACGACTTTATAACTTAAAATCCATGATTTGATAGTATACATATAATAGGGCCATATTTTTGCATTTCCAAACATTTGTACACATATTATATACAATTTATGTATTTGTTTTTGGACCCTTGTGTACGTATGGAAATGTATTTTGTAGCAATGAGATTTGTAAGTATATTGCTTGATTTTAGCAAAAATAAAATGTATACAGGGGTATTTTAATAAGGGGCATGCACGCACGTGATACTTGGTTTAAATGAATAGTGCACTCCCTGAGACGTTGACATGTTTGAAACCACTTAGGATGTCGGAGTGTGCTCGGGAGTGTGAGGCTTTGTGTTGAGTGACAACATATTTGAGTAGCAAATGGTACTAACAATCAAGACAAACAAGGAGCGGCACCGAAATGAAGAGGAGTTCGGAGGAGTTCTCAACCTCGGCCATGGAGCTCGGCCACGGGATTAGGCCCCCTTACCGCGGAATTGCAAGGAAGACGCGCGGTCTTAGGGCCCCTTACCCACGGTAGTAGGGTATCGGCGGTTTAGCAAGGATTGCCTAGTGTTTTAGTAAAGGATTATAGAAGGATATATCAAGGGGTGTATTAGGGGGTTATAAGGGCATATTAGAATATAGGATCTTGAGGATGAAAGACTATCCGAAGGAAACATGATTATGGAATATATAGAATGAAGAATTTTTGAGGAAGCATGATTATGAATTATATGAGAATTTTTTGGTTATTAAGATACAAAGACATTATGGAGACATTAAGGAGAAGGGTACATTCTACGAGGATGTTCTAATACCAATTACCGGAATCAAATCAATCAATCACAAAGAATTGATTGAACAACAAAGATATAGTGAAATCTTGGTATTAAGAACATTAGAGTAGTAAAACGGTTATAACCGTTTAGGATAGATAGCATCTACATACATTGAAGATAGATAGTTATCTAGGAAAGTGGAGATAACAACCACTCGTAATGTAGATTTAGGATAGAAAGAAAAGACTATATAAGGGAAGTAATTTTAGGAAATCACACCTCATTTTATACACAACGAAGTTATCTTAAATTTGAGTGCCAAGAATCACTTGAAGCTTTTGTAACTCTCCTCTCGAGGAACCTTTGCAATACACTTATCTTTTCTACAAATGCGTGTGACCTTTCTACCTCTCTCTCAAATTGTCTTACAAAGTTTGTCAAGCGGTACTTGGAACTTGAGTAATTGAGCAACCGAGAGTAGAGTAGATTGAGTAGATTCTTTTGAGAACTCAAAAGATAGTGCGAGGGTGAGAACAAAGCACTCAAGACAAATTGGAGAATCAATGGGACTTTGAGAGAGATTGAATTAAGAAAGCGATTGTCAAACTTGAGTGAAAGAAACAAGATTATCTCTCAAAGCGGAACTTATCATTGATCTCCTCAAAAGGGAATTATAAATATACATGTGATTGAATGATTAAAGAATTATATGCATGTTATGATTTGAACAAAACTACTTAACGATTACAAATTCCTTCAAAAGAGGAGGAGCTTATTATTATAAACTACATAATCGACTTATAAGCATTATACATATTATACTACATATTGATTGTTGAACTTATGATTGACAAGAATGATGAAGACATAAATTCATATCAAAGTTTGAATACATATGAACGGAATAATATTGATATAAGATAATCTACTTACTACAATTGTTATTCAACCTCTTTCTTTCACAATACTTTGTGAGTTGTTGGATGTCATTAACAATCGGAGAAGAGTTCTTCTCTCTTGAGTAAAACTCAAGAGAGTATAATTATTCTTGTTATTAAAACACTTTGAAGTTCAACGTGACATTGCAAAACAATTAATGAAGTGTTCATGAACTTATAACTACTATATGCATAATTGTCAAGTTACAATATTATACGTAGTAACACTTGAGCTTAAAAAGGAAGACTCAAGAATATTATATCTTCTTCATCATTATACGATACTATCATTTATGTGATTGATGTTGTGAACTACGAAACTTAATGAGTCATAGAACTTATTGAAACTATATGTTATTGTTACACCTCTTGAAGCTTTCTTAAATCTAAAGGTTCTTATTGTCAATGATGCCTTACATTGAGAACAAGAACTAAGATAATGAGATTGTCTTCACTCCGATAATATATTCATATCATAAGGAGAAGAGAGGAGTTATTAAATTGAGGACCGAACATATTAATGAGGCACGGTAGTTCTCGAGCGAATATAAATTTACGTGATGTCTCACCGTGAGTGTTCTTGAGCTAAATTGCAAGGGAACGACCCACGGGGTCCATCACTTTGGAAGTGTTTCCCTCATGATTGAGCAACCTCGTAGCCTCGGAGGAACTCAAATTCTCAAAATGTTGAGCTTTGAAACACGTGCCAAAAGGATTTGGAAGACTGACATGTATGCAAAAACTTAAAATGTGGGAGTTTGAGGTTTTGGTAGTGTTTCGCTTTGGATTGAGCAAGCTCGTAACTTTGAAGGAACTCAATTTCTTTTAATGTTGAGGATTTTCCATCAATTATTAGCTTTGGATCTCCGCACCTGGAAACAACCTTGAGTTTCAAGGATGTTGAAATCAAGGTTTTTCCCAAAAGAATGTACTCCCAATCATGGTTGGTACTTTGCTATGTGGAAGGAGGCCCTAATTAAATCATCCACTGTGGATTCGTATAGGCAAGTCATATTGTTGTTTGATTGGTGGAGCTATTTGTTGTGCACATTCTCCGCATTGTTACATGTAGGTATTTCTGCACGTTCCTCTATGCTCATGTCCTGCATGAAATAATTTATGTGAGATATGAATGAACTACAAAAATTATTTTGTTCAATTAACACCAAAATGAATTATGATTGCAATATATTCATTTTTTTAAATGTAACAAATACTCACCAACAACATATGACCACTCCATCTATAATGAAAATGCCAAAACCCTAGCCACTCACACAGTCTGGGAAATCTTTTTTTCTTCTGTGGCAACACCAAATGACAACCACCGTGATCAAATTATTTGAAATTTCATATCAACATCATCCAATATCTTTGTGTTCTTGTAGTCCTTGCAGATTTTCTTGTGTAAAAATTGTAGCGGTGATTTGATATATTTTTGCCTCACCTTATTCAAAATGGCAGACCAATGAAAAAAACAAGTGCGCTCACAATCCACCATTGGGAGACTTGGGTTACCATCACCATAAATATTTCTCACAACATTCCAATTTGCTTTAACATTGTCCGCTGTGAAACTCGTGAAGTTTACACTTGGCACACTATTGTCTACAATAGTAGCATTCAAGTTTTCCCAAAGCAATGTATGTGCCACTCCATCCTCATATTGCATGTCACAACACGCTATTGTAAGCACCTTGCATTATTTACTACCATACACATGACATGCCATTGTTGTCCGGTCTTTCAACTATTTGACATGGTCAGTCATTATCCACAAATCCTCCATGTTCCTTTCAACATGCATACACCTCATCAAATCCATTGCACTACCTCCGAGGTTGACCGACATTTTGAAAATGAATATCTTGTCTTTATGTTGCCATGTAAAACAATTGTCAAGCACAAACTTGAAACCTTAGTGTTTTTTGAGCGCCATGATAAAATCCATAATACTCATTGCACTTCGCACAAAATGCTTTGATTTGGACACAAAGTTGTGACAAGCCAATGTAATGAACATGTCCATAACAACTTCTAATGATGGTCCTTGAAGGTGATGGCTTTGACCTTGTAATGGAGGCTTTAGAAGATAGTTTGCTAAGGATCGTATACTCACTGCCATTACACAGTATAAGAAACCCGCGTTTTTTGTTACGTCCCTGCTCATGTCCTGGGAGACATTGTGACATCCGGGTTTACATCCTTCGGACGTACTAACGCGTGTAACACGCTGTAACGCGCGGGGACATCACAAAAAACGTTTGGACATCCGTGTAACACAGACAATTTTTGGAGATTTTGGGGGGATGAGAAATGTGCCCACTGGGCGCCACGTCGAGGACACCTAAGCAGTAGAATGGCGGGCTGTGCCACATGGCCGCCAATGTCATCCTATCCAATGGTGACGTGGAATATGACGTGGCGTCTGACATGGACCCAGGAAAGAGTGGCGTGGCAGGCCACGTCAGCATTCATTTGAATGGTTTTTTTCCCACATTGACGTTCGCGAGTACGTCACCAGAAACATCGTTGTGCTTTCAAAGACGTCCCAAGATGACGTGGAGATGTCACGCTTGATGTCTACGATAACGCGGCCTTGGTTTTGATGCTCATTTCGTTGAACATCGCCATGTCCCTGAGGACATGGCGATGGACATGAGGATGTCCTTGATTGCGTTGCCCATCCGTGGTCGTGGGCATTGTGGGTGTCATGACAGACGTCACAGAGAACGTTTGCGTGTCTGTAGTGACATCTCAGCGTGCATGTTATTGCTGACGATGTGTATGTGATGGTGTTTTGGCGGATGCGATACATGCTTTGGGAAACAGGAGTAATGTTTATGTGGACGTCAATGTCACCGCGCGGATGTCCGGCCGGAGACGTTCTAAACTTAAGCAGGGCGTCCATGAAAACATCTCGCGGGATTTTAGGGATGTTATGCAAAACACTGCCATTACTCGACAATCGGTCCCTCAAAACATGTTCACGTCACGTCTTACATGTTATAAAAACATTTGCAAAGACATGCAGTTGTTGTGTAAAACATTTCAACGTAATTTGGCAATTATTATGGAAGACATGCTCATGTTCACAGAGTCATCGACGAAAACATGAACACCTCACGTCCAACGCGGGGAACGAATATAATCATCATCACACAGTCGATCCGGGATACATCCCCGTGTCACGAATTGGTAGCTCTAGAAGACGTCATCATAATCACGTAGACGCCAGGGTTGTCTATTGTGTCGTGACGGAGGGTAATCCCGACATAATGTCGTGCCGTCACGACACGTATCCGTCACGACATTATGCCGGATGCTGTCTTTATCCTGACGGACTTGAATTTTACCGATTTTTTTGTGTAATTACATTAACCCATTTCTGACACGTAGGATTTACAATGTCCACGTGTGATGACATGTCAACAAAGTAAAGGTAAAGTGGGGAAAAATTTACTAGAGCCCGTCCGCCCCCCCGTCCGCCTCCGTTCCCAACCCCCGTTCGCCCCCGTCCGCTCCCGTTCATAATCCCCGTCCGCTCCCGTTCCCAACCCCGTCCGCCCCCCCCCCCCCCCGTCCGTCCGCTCCCCCGTCCGCTCCCCCGTCCGTCCGCTCCCCCGTCCGCTCCCTTGTCCGCTCCCCCCGTCCGCTCCCCCCCGTCCGTCCGCTCCCCCCCTTCCGTCCGCCCCCCCGTCCGGTCCCCCCCCCCCCCTCCGTCCGCTCCCCGTCCGCTCCCCCCCCCCTTCCGTCCGCTCCCCCGTCCGATTCGAATACTATAAATTGAGGGTTCAAGGTGCCATTTTTGCCTCCACTGACATAGTGTGTCTCAAGTCTTTTGATTCTCCTTTGAGGAGTGAGGATTGAATGCGTGAGACCCGAATGCAGAGGATACTTTGTCCAATCTAGTGACTGTGAATTAGGGTTGCCCTTGTGGCACTCTTGAACAGGACCTAGTATGCGATCAAAGTTACTTGCTCTAACTTGTTTGTATTTGCAGGTTTTGTTGAAGTCATGCCACGCCGAAATGATGCATGGGATCATTGGTACGAGGATAAGGGGATGGTTCCCGGTAAATCACAAAGGCAGGTTAAATGTAGGTTTTGCCCGTTCGTCATATCTTACCGAGGAAATAGAATGTTGGCCCACCTTGGTTATAGACCTCCTGTAGGGGGTGCTTGTGATGTTTCCACATGTAGGATGGTACCCCCGCATATTAGGGTCTTGTTTGAACATTGCGGAGGCATTGTGCCCTTACATGTAGGCATTGTAAATGAGGACTCTCCGGTGCCAGATATTGTACCTCTGGAGCCTATTATAGCGGACTCCGTAATTAGTGAAACAGAGCCTTTGCTTATGTCCCAATCCACTCAACATTCTGATGTTGTGATATATGGCACACCTCCTCGTGAACTACGTCAACTCAACATAACGGAGGGGTTCAATGTGTCAACAAAACAACTCCTTGATAGAGCATGGGCAACGGCTTTTTATGAAGCTAACATTCCTTTCAACATTGTGAGACATCCTGCATTTGTTCATGCTGTGCGTGAAACTGCCCGTCATCGAATGCCAGCCTACACACCACCATCGTACAATGCCATCCGTACGAAGTTGTTAACTGATAAAAAGGTTGACTTAGATAGGCAAGTGAAGGAGAAGATGGGGAATTCCGTTGAAAAATACGGTGTTACAATATGTTGTGATGGATGGGACAACGTGCAAAACCGACCTCTCCTAAACGTTCTCCAATGCGGCACAAAGGGAGACGTTTTCTTGGGTACCATTGATACCACGGGAAATCACAAGGATCATGTATACGTTGCTGCTCAAATTCAACCATTTGTGGAAAAGGTTGGTCGACATAATGTGGTCCAGATTTGCACCGACAATGCCCCAGTTATGGCCTCCGCTGCTCGCGACTTGATTCAAGCAAATCCCGATCTATATTTTCAAGGATGTGCTGCGCATTGCCTAGATCTCCTCTTAGAAAATTGGGGGAAGGAGGAATGGGTGAAAAAGTTGGTAAAAAAGGCGCGCCATATTTGTGTTTTTATCAAAAACCATCATGCTTCTCAAGCTATATTCCGGAGGTTGTCACCAAATCTCTCACTCCGCCTACCTGTAGAGACCCGTTTTGCAACGAACTTCATCATGATAGATCGTCTTCTTCAAGTACGCAATGCTTTGGAAAGAATGGTGGTTGATGAGGATTGGCCTACTCTAATGCGTGATATGAGGAGGAGATCTCGCACCTCTTACATGAAGGGCTCTGCTGTGCGAAGCTTTATACGTTCTGATGGATTCTGGAACACGTGCGAAAATTTCTTGTATATGGTGATCCCGGTTGTTAAAGCTCTTCGTGTATTTGATGGCAAGGCGCCTGCAATGGGAATGGCTTGGAGGGTTATGCATGATTTACAAACCCATATTCGTGGATTCAGTAAACCTTCATTTCGCTTAAGCCCTGAGCTTGCTGCAAATGCTATGCTAACGTTTCAAAATAGATGGAGGTTGATGTTGAATGATCTACATTGGGCTGGAGCGATGTTAAATCCGCTTCTACGTGGTTGGGCCCCACTCCATGAGGATGAGAATTCGAGGACAATCCTAAATCGAGTTCTTCGCAGGCTTGCTTAAGATGAGGACACTTATGTCCAAATCCTCCACCAGTACCAAGATTTCCTTGAAAATCGAGGGCCTTTTGCTGATTCTACTGACCCGAGCGTGCATGCCGCACCTCTCCATGAATGGTGGGATGCAATGGGAGGTGGAGCTAAAGCCCTCCAAACAATAGCAAGACGTATCCTTGCACAAGTATGTTCCGCATCCGCATGTGAACGCAATTGGAGCATGTACTCATATGTTCACAACAAGAGTCGCAATCGCTTGAAGCATAGTCGTGCCGAGGACCTCGTCTACATATATACCAATAGTAGGCTCATTCGACATCGGAGGGGCCCAAGACCTGCGCAATGGTACGAATTGAATGAGGTCCATTCTGACGATGACCTTGACGAAGAAGATGACAACGAAGATGACGTGGATCCAAATGATAGGGCCGGAAATGATGATGACAACAATGTTGATGACATCGACTTTGATTTGGATGACCTCGATTCCGAGAATCATGATTCAGAAGATGAGGATGGCAATGGTAGTGATGGAAACCTTGGGGTGTTTGATTTTGATGAACCGGATGTCCCCCAACATAACGACGGAATGCATGACGATCATGAGGGGTCTATTGGAGGACCGCCTTTTGAAACTCTCCACACTGGACAAGGATTTCGCCCTGCCCATAATGTTGCTATGGGGGCAAGTGAGAATGTAGGAATTGAAGTAGATTCCTTGCAACCTCGGAGCGATTCTCTTTCTTTTGGTGAAGGTGACAATGTACTACCCGCAAATGAGCCAACGCACGTTCAACAGGATCCACTTCCAGCCCGAGTACATTCTGAATCTATGGACGCCTCCCTCATATCCAACCACCGTATAGAAGATCAAACGCCCAATGTTCCTGAAATACCTACAACTCGATTCCGTGCTCTTCAAAGAACTGCATCAACCTCTACGGTGCAAGTGCATGCACAAGGTCAACGTCGTCCTCTCACTCGAAGTATTGCCAATACTTCTAGATTGGGTGTTTCACGTGCAACTGCGGTGGGTGCTACTTTGGTTGCTATACACAATGTTTCAAGAAATGTTACTACAGAGGCGCCACGTCGTCAATCTGTTCGTCGACATGTTGTTGAGAACATACCAATTGCAATTCCATCCGCATCAGTTTCACTTCCACACAGTCAATCCAATGGAACATGTGGCCTTGGAGTTGGAGGCGGAAGTACAACGGGGGATGTTTTTATAGATGGAAGTAGAGATGAAGTGCACTCAAGTCGTGGTACGGGTGGAGGGCGTCAGAGAACTACGAGAGGTGTCAAACGTACTAGGAAGAGGTATCAAGGAAGATCGCTTCCGTTTACTGCTGAAGACTACAATGAAGATGAGGGTAGACCACATCTAGATGAAAATGGCATACAGGATGCAGAGGGCTCTCGGCCGACCAAGAAGATAATTTTCTCACAACGTGACCGAGAGTTGCATCTTCGGAGCGCGACTCCCCAAACGGATGATGATTGCAGCACAGACGAGTCTGAAGAGGACCCAAGATGTATCGAAGCAAATGATCCCACAGTACGGATTCGAACGTAATGGTTTTGCACAAATGTGGTATTTTGGTGCTCCCACGTACTCCCATAATTTATTACTTACGTCAAAATTGATACAAGTTACAACCTTAGGGCCTTCGGTAAGATATTTAGACCACAAAGCGAACGTTACCTTCGAAGTTGTAACATTTTATTATAGTAATAAAATTATTTATTGCATGTTTTTTAAAATTTTTAAAATACAATATGGTTGTCAACTTAGCATTGCAATTAATCTCCAATAACATATTATGCCTTTATTAATTACTATTTTGTATAATTCTTACTGTGAATGGAGTTTTATGTTTATTTATTGAGCTTCTTAAAGAATATGCTTTTATAAATATTGCAATCCCCTATTGCTCGATTGTACATGCTTCGTTGGTGACATCCTCTTTTTGAGGACCTTTCTATCCGGTTTATATAATTATATCTTTATGTGGTATTCAATATTGACTATGTAGTCAATAGTACTTTTGGTTAGACTATCATATGAATTACTAATATTCAAGTAAGTTTTTAAAAGTTTCGAATAACATTAAAACATGTGGCATCCATATGCTATCTTTTACACGATCTTAGAAATAACAACTTGTCGGTAAATCCTCTTTATATTACATATACTTTGAACATGAAATATGTTCATTGTGTCCAAAGTCTTCATCCGTTCCTATACAACTTCTTAAACATGGTACAAAAATGCCTAATCCGAATCTGAATCGAGGTCTATTCTAGCTGAAGTAGATCCTCGTCGTGCTCGTGATGATTCCCCCGCTTCCATGCTTCGCGTTGTTCCACGGGTGAGGTATGAACGACTACCAGGAGACAATGGAACGGCATTACGTGGTCTAGGCCCACCATTTAGCCATCTCAATACCGCATCATCCGCAACTCTATGCAAGAGTGCATCAATTGCAGCCAACTGCAGCCTGTTCTTGTGGTACCCCACCTCTAACTGCAGTTCATATCTCGGATCCCGTTCCGTGGGCATCTCATCTGCATCTTCTTCCAAATCATGCTCCGATACTGATTCGAGACCTGCTGCATTGTACCAAGGAGGATGAATGCTTCTCTTTAATTGTCTGCTGGTTGAATCCCAATGCCATTCAAGAATTTGGTACAAAAATCTTTTCAAGCCATGATCGGGGGGCTTGTTGGGATACAACTCGTCTGCAACATACAAAATTTGACGTGCATTCCGTGTCCAGTCGCCATCTCTGTTCTCGTGCCATAGTTCAACCTTGGCACAATTGTATAACCAACTCCACTCAACATTCTCCCCATCAAACTCTTGAAGATCGAAGGGAAAGTCCCATGGCTTTAATACCCAGTCGTTAGGCATGTAATCCCGAAGGCCAAATTGGAGGTACAAACGAGGGTGGAAGGGTGATCTGCAATGAGGACATTGGCGTTTCTTGATCATATTCCCTATTAGACATTGTGGATGGAATTGGGCCCCACATGATCCAACTTGATAGCATCCCTCTGGGCCAAATGGACATTGGCAAATCGCACATGCGGTTCCGTCGAAGACCATTGTATGTGGATTTGGCCATAACAACTCACCCCTCATGCAGAATGGATATTCATGCACTTGGGTCACATCCCAATGGTGATCTGGGTCGGTCACTTGACGCCAATCGATGCTCCCGCTTGGCATTGTCCACTCATTATCCCTATGCCACCTACTAGGGTACATCTGCTCATCTTCTGGCCATGACGTGAGCATCATGTTCCGCATTCTCTGATTGCGGTTCCATTCTTTCTGGATGCTCTCAAACTCAGCTTCAAATTGATGAGCCTTGGCCATAGCAAGCAATGTGCTTGTCCTCATATTTTTGCGCTCCACAATCGCATCCAACAGAAATTTCTTCAACCTTGCATTCTGCTCCTCCAGTCCGCCAATCTTGGCTTCGTGATCAACAACCACTTCATTGACCACTTGAAGTTGTTGTTGCATGTCCACCACCTCCTTTTGCAAAGCCTCCATCTTTCCTCGCATTACTTCATTCCTCATACATACCTCCAGAGCTTGTGACTTTGCAATCTTGGCCTCCTGTAAAGCTGCGTCCCTCTCTGCTTCCAAAGACTGAAGGTTAATTGGTGTACTACTTGAACTGCTAGCCTCCCCCATCGTAAGTGTTGCAACTCGATTTTCCAACTCGAAAATCATCGTTTTATATTCACGAATTTCCAACGCATGTTGCTTACGCAATTCCTCCATTCTGCTCTCCGTCGGGTCCGCTCCATGTTCACCAAGGTTTACCTCGTCTAGGACCTCGTTAACCACGTCGTTGATCAGGTTGTTGACCTCGACATTTGCCTCCATGCCCTCATCCATATGCTCAAACGCCTCCTCGATGGCCATCTCCACGTCATTGGCTGGTCGTTTACGATTACGTGGCTTTTTTGGTTCCCGACCCTCTGGAATTGGGGCCCCAGGCTCGTCCACTAGTCGAGGATTCCTCCTGAACCACTCCGGAACGGGAGTGTATGGAATATCTGGAACTGTGCATTTAGTGAATGCAATTCCAATACCCCCAAATTTTTGACCATGCAGGGTAGCCAAACTTGACCAATCCACCCTAACTCGCAACACGTGCTCCGCATACATCATACACGCCACCGACTTTGGAATTGCACTCTTGGGCCATCTATCCAAATTGGAGATACTTCTAAGTATCGTTAGGAATCTCCATTTTGCCTCCACGTCATCAAGTTGCATATAACTCGCACTGATGGCCTTGCAATGTCGCTCGTGACAAGGTCTTGGCCACAACCGATCAAAGTGAGGGAAACCCACGTACTGCATTGCAGTCTTCATTGACCACGGTTGTGGTACATTCTCCCAACCTGCCCTGGCTTTTTGGGTGTTGTCATCATAAACATCCCACTCCAATCCAGCGGCCTTGCGTACATGTGATCTATGACAACCTGATCCCCCACTTGCCATGTTTCCAGATCCTCCACTTGCCATGTCTGGAAATCCTTCACTTGCCGGATCCACCCAAATTGTAGTTTCTAATTCTAATCTAGAACTCTAATTTTTAAATTACTAATTGCACTTCATAATAGTGCTACAAAACATCCAAGCATACACTTCAAAATAGTGTTGCTGTGGAATTAGTTCAAAAATGTCGTTAAAAATTAAAGTACAAAAATTCAGCACACCCTTCGAGCACCCCGCTACCAGCGCTCACGCAGAGGCCAGTTGACTGGGCGCGTCACAAGGAATATGCCAAAAAGGCAATATGCCACGTCACAAGGGAACGGGTCCACGTGGATCACCCACAAACAGGTCAGTAAAAAAAGTATAAAAGGATCCCAAAAAAGGGATCCTTAACTCCTCCGAGCACCCCGCTAAACCCCGCACTCTGTAGTAGAGGAGGGTCGTCCGGGCGCCCACAAGGAGTGGAGTGGGGTATGTAAGTGGTCCCCTCCACTTATATACCCCTCCATCCGCTCCCCGTTCCCACCCTGTTCGCATCCGTTCCCTCCCGTCCGCGCCCGTTCCCCTCCCAGTCCGCGCCCGTTCCCCTCCTAGTCCGCACCCGTTCCCCTCCTAGTCCGCACCCGTTCCCGCCCCCGTCCGCACCCGTTCCCCTACGTCCGCCCCCCGCGTTCCCCTCCAGTCCACACCCGTTCCCTACCAGTCCGCGCCCGTTCCCTCCCGTCCGCGCACGTTCCCCGACAGTCCGCACCCGTTCCCCTACGTCCGCGCCCGCGTTCCCCCCAGTCCGCACCTGTTCCCTCCCGTCCGCGCCCGTTCCCCGCCAGTCCGCACCCGTTCCCTCCCGTCCGCGCCCGTTCCCCGCTAGTCCGCACCTGTTCCCCTACGTCCGCCCCCCGCGTTCCCCCCAGTCCGCACCCGTTCCCTCCCTTCCGCGCCCGTTCCCCCCCAGTCCGCACCCGTTCCCTCCCTTCCGCCCTCTCGTTCCCTACGTCCGCCCCCTCGTTCCCTACGTCCGCTCCCCTCAGTCCGCTCCCGCGTTCCCCCCGTCCGCTCCCCCCCGCCCCCCCCCCTTCCGCTCCCCCCTGTCTGCTCCATGTTCCCTTACGTCCGCTCCAACGTTCCTATAAGTCCGCCCCATGTTCCCCTACGTCCGCTTTAGAGTTCCCCTGCGTCCGCTCCCGAGTTCCTTTGAATCTGCACTTTTTAACTTTTTTTGGAAGTTTGGACATAGTCTCGGTTTTTTGGCTCTCAAAAATTCATATGAAGTCCAAAAAATGAGTTCTTGGTATCCATGGATAGGTAATGAAGTCCTCTACATGAATATGCAATAATATTTCTACTGCACATTCCCGCGATCCCTAGCACTTCTCTCATCTCTCTCACGCTCGGGTGATGGATTGAATGGAATATCGGGTTCACCTAAATTTTCTATCTTCTCATCACATCCTAGACCCTCAAACATGTCTCTCTTCTCTCCCATCCTATCCATGATACTCTACCCTCGTTATATGTATGAGTCTAAATGCTCTACTTATATATTGAGCTCAAAGGACTTTATGAAATATACAATATTTGATGTAATCCAAGATGTAGAGGATCCAATTCTCGTTGGTAGGATAAAGACAACACAATAGGAATAAAAAGAAAGTTGGTGAAGTCAAAAAGTTAGTTGCACTTTTTGAAAAAGTCCCCTGACACCCGCATTGGAAACCTCTTTGAAGCTTCTATATTTGATGGGTTGTCCTTTCATTCAACAATTCACATATTTGAGCTTCAACCTTAGTGGTTCGTATGGTTTCACAACCCACATGCATTCGAATGTCATATTAATTCAACAAAGTACATATTTGTGCTTCAACCTTTGTGGTCCATATGGTTTCACAACGCATATTAGGCATCCGAATGCCATCTTCATTCAACAATTCACATATTTGAGCTTCAACCTTAGTGGTTCGTATGGTTTCACAATCCACACGCATCCCCTTGCCCTTTCATTCGACAATTCACATATTTGTGTTTCAACCTTTGTGGTTCATAAATCCTAAACCCCTAAACCCTAAACCCTACGTCATTCCAAATTGCTACCACATATGTGCCGTTGTTTTGTTCTCACAGTCATGTAAAAGTGTTTCCATACATGGTTTGAGGGTTTAGGTTCCCAGCTTTCCAACGAACCCACCCGCTTTTTTTTACGATGCCTACAACGAAAGTTAAACGTTCGCAAATCGCGAGGACTACTTCAAGTTGGCACAATCTCTACTTAGACATATAACTTATGGTATACATTGGGGTTTTTAGAAGGGGTCATGAACGCACGTGATTCTCAAACATAATGTAGAGTGCATCCCCCGAGTTCCTATAGGCTTCATAAAGATATCTTACCAACACCTTACACAAATTAGAACATTCTAGAAAAGCAAATTAATATGGTCCACATTGATATTAAACTAGGGATTTGGTGTGGGCTTGAATTTAATGTGGCCCACATTAGTGATCATTTGGGGGGGGTGCACTATACTAAATCCGTATGAGTATATGTGAGTGCACAAAAGAGGTATTGATTTGAACTTTGTTGTATTATGTATTATTCTTCACAAAATTATAAGTTGTAGTTATGTAAATATATAGAATAATTTTAAAAAATATACAACATCTCTACTAACTTGTATGGTAGTGTCACTAGATTTTATAGAATAAGGTTTATTTTATTTTAGTATTGGCTTAAACTGGTACATAAGAAGAACCAACCACAAGTGAACATACGATCTTACATATCATTTGATGGTAGACTTCAAAACAATAATTGCATTAGCTTTTATGACATGTATTACAAATCAGAGTATGGGAGGATTGAATGGAAACAGATGCTTAGGGACTTGGAAAAAACCCCGGACGTGGCCTACCATGACATTCTTAACAAATTTGATTTGATTTGGGGGGTCAAAGGTCTTATTGTGACCCGTAGCAACTTAGTCCCTACTTGGAAGGATAGGCCTCAAATGAGCATTATTTCTAGATTTCCACTTAGGCTGCGCTGTTTCGGCTGGGTTGGTTGTATTTTGAATTTGAATTTTCAATTTGTGCCAAAAAAAGAATAAGACATGTATTGCAAATATAAGGGCCGGTTCACAATATGGCCAAACTTTGAGAGGTTCAACATTTGGACCAATGAAAATGCTGAAATGCCCAAAGTCCGTCCTCTCGGCCTTCACACTAGAGGCCGAAGTCCAAAGGACATGGCCTCCAAAAGAGCCTAGGTGGCAACACTTTTAGGAAGTTATGGCGCCAAGAGTTCGGCCTCTCGAGCAAAGATTGGGTATAACAAAATGCTCAACCCAAACTTCCGTCGAGAGGCCGAACTTTTTTTTCATTAAAATAATCAATCATTGACAAGATCTTGGCCGTTAGATTGGAGGGGTTATTTTGAGCAAGGAATAAAGTGGCATGCTCCTTTGAGTTTGGACTTTGGGATTGGCCTTTGGAGGCTTCACACTTTGGCCATCCAAGCCAAGAGGCCGTGGGAGTTCATGGCCAAAGGTTTGGACTTTGCGCTTGGCCTTTGGAGGCTTTACACTATGCCCAACTAAGGCTACCCTTACTATATTTTCTTGGCTATTTTCAATTCATTTCTTTGGACTATCAACAAAGTTGGGCCACTCAATCGCACGGCCTCTCAACTTGGACGGCCAAGAATATGTCCAAACTTCCAAAAAAAAGTGATTGTGAATTATATAAATATAAATATAAGCAATTGTGAAGATTCCTTGTGAGAGAATACCATTCATAAAATTGCACACCCAATCAAAACTTTATTCAATATCAAGTTTACAAATCACGAGTGAATATGAATCAATGTAACTGGATGTGTAGTTTTTATCATCCATATTATGGTTGTATTTCATCCGTTAAAGTTTATAGAGTCAGATTTACAAAGAAGGGAGGACCATTTTGTTAACTGTTAACACGTTTAACATTTATAGTGTGCAATATGTGGGGAGTAGAAGAAAGATAACATTTAGAGATGTTTTGGATCACGTGTACAACCGATATAACTATTGCAATATTGTGCTCAACTTTAGTTAACTAGATATAACTATAGTTGACTACATTTTGTGGCATACCAAAATTAGAATAAATATAGGTGACTGCATTTTTTCAAGACATATCACAAACAACTATAGTTAACTTGAACTTAGCACATGGATGTGATAACAACGATGTGAAAGAAGGATGTGGCCTCACGAGAGGCGAGAACCTTGGTTAGCCTCCCATAGACTTCTTCTCGATTATGGAGCAAAGGCCTCATGGAGTCACTAGAAGAAATCTTGTCCATTTCAACCGGCCTTGCGACTAGGCCATCACAACTCGCACCCAAAAAATGCATAAACAAATCAATTTGGTTGGCAACCAGGGGGGCACCCTCCATGGGTACACCACGGGTACCTTCCGGGTGCCAACAAATTGATTTGTTTATGCATTTTTTGGGTGCACGAGTCGCGATGGCCTCGGTTGAAATGGACAAGATTTCTTCTAGTGAGTATGAACATTGCACTAAGATCCATAAACCTCATACAATATACAAGTTTTGTATAAAAAAATGATGGCTTTATTTACATCTCCAACGGTTACAAAATTGGTATGATTCAAAATTGCTGCAAAAAAAACAAAAAAAATCTATTTTGCAGTGTCACGGAAGCACATTGTCGGGTTAACCATGTTGTATGGAGGGGACTTCAAAATGTTCACTACGTGTGTGATGGTTGACCTTTCCGCTGGATTGGTCTTCGTCAATGAATCCAATGCTAACTCAAACCGCATATTCAAGCCATTTGGATCACTGTTTAGCTGAAACAAGGGGGAAGTCGCATCCCTGGCATAAATCTTCTTTGCCAAAGCACCCACTGAGAAGGACTCCGATAGAAACGTGTGCCTATGTTTCCGAGCCATCCTCATCGGAGAGGTGGATGTTCCACGCTGCCCTCGTACATGGAATAATTCTGGACCAGCACAGTTGTATTTTGCTTTGTGCTTGTTCATCTCATCCACTGAATCTTTTCCATAGTTGGAGGGTGCGTCTTCACCTCCCCAGGATGCCATGCCCCAATCACACACACCAATGTAAACCGTGTTCTCACGGTCTTGTGGGAAATGCAGCATGACATTGTTGGGATTAAGGTCATTGTGCAACACGTCATGCTTGTGCACTACATCCACAATGCACATTAGAGCCCATGCCAAATAAGCTCGATGCCTTTGATATACAACCAACCGTTTCCGTGCTTCAAAGTCTGGCCCATGCATGTGAAGGATTGTGCGCTCGTGGGTTTCCGGAACGCTGAAGTCATAGATCCTCATGTTTTTCAAGGAGCCTCCATTCCACCACATCGAATAGGATTCGTATGTTTTCATATTGAGGTATTGTAGCTTGATTACCCCAGGATGATCTACTGGACACGCCAATGCTTCAACTGAACGTTCCTTTCGATTCTCCAAACTATTCGTGGCCTTCATGGTCTTCCCAGCCCACTCTATCCAGCTAGGGATGAATGATGCTCCATGAATTGCGACTTTCCGCACCACTCCGAAGGTCCCTTGGAAGATTTCCTTATCCAAGGCTTTGATCTCCGCATTCCTAGGCAACCATATGACACCCTGCCGGCCCTGAGTGGCAATGTTGTCTGCCATCTGCCTGTCAATAAAAATGGGAAGGTTGCGGGCGGATGTTCCTTTTGCTGCTATTACGCCTCTTTTCCAATTCTCTAGCTTCATGTACAGCTCGGACTTCCTGCCACTACTACTTCCCTCGCTAGGATGCACAGCATCATATGCCATTGTTGGATTGTAGATTGCTTCCACGGCTTGTTGTTCAATCCAGGTGCCCCAATCGCTCATGCCCCTAGCATCTTCAAACTCCGCTCCAGCCGTGGCTTCCGTGAGAATAAGAATCAAATCGTTCCTCACCAAATCCAACCCCTTTGTACCATCATTGAGGTATTTTTTTTCCAAATAAACCATGCTGTTATTTCTAAACCATTCCAACAGCATGACCCTACAATGGTTTCGAGCCTCATCGATCCGCGGGTCGCGTTTGCCTCTATTTTTCCTTTTCCTCGATTGCGAACCTGAAACCCCGGACCCCTCCTCCGTCCCTTCCGAAATTGCTGGGCGTTTTTGTCCCCGTCTTTCACCATGCTCCGAACCCTGAGGTACATCACGTGCAGGGCTCTCCGGTCTTGATGTCCGCCGTGTCGGAGATCGTGGTGGCACGGACTCTCCATGAGTGGCTGCATTTATATCGGTGGAACTGCCTGAGCTTGGTCCCCTTCCTGTTCTCCCTCTATGTCCACTGTTTCCCCGACTCCCACGTGTTCCACGGCTTCCACGTGTTTGGTTGCCTCCTGAATGGCCAACTGCAAAGAACTCTTCGTCAAACCGAAAAGGATTTGGACGTGGGGGACGTGCTGCAGTGCTTCCACTTCCGGCCTCGCTTCTCGTACCCTCTCCAGTATGCGCAAGTGCAGTGCTTTGGAGCCAAGCACGGTGCAGCCTCGTATCCTCGTCTTGGTAAGGAGCAATGTCCTCCCCCTCCATCGTGAAAAAAACCGCGTGAGTGAGTGAATGTAGAAATGAGTGCGTGAATCTGGAAAAAAAATTGCGAGGGTTCCCCCACAATTTGCCCTGCCCTCCCAAACCCCCTGAGACCCGCGCGGTGTCGCTGTCCTTGGGACGGCAACAAGGTCTCGGGTCCCTTTGTGGTGGGAGGAGAGGAAAGTGAGGGGAACTAAAACCCCACGGCTTTATATAGGCAAAGGGGAGCACAATCATTATGGGATCCCGGTCGGATTTGACATGGGGCACGAAAATGACGTATGGGGAACGTGGGAACGCGGGGGCGGACGGAGGGAACGAGGGGGCGGACGTAGGGGAACTCGGGCGGACGGAAGGGAACGGAGCGCGGACGGGAGGGAACGTACGGGAACATGGGGCGGACGGGAGGGGAACGTGGAGCGGACGGGAGGGGAACGTGGAGCGGACGGGAGGGGAACGTGGAGCGGACTGGAGGGGAACGCGGGCGGACGGGAGGGGAACGTAGCGCGGACGGGAGGGAACATGGGGCGGACGGGAGGGAACGTGGGCGGACGGGAGGGAGCGTGGGCGGACGGGAGGGGAACGTGGGCGGAAGGGAAGGGAACGCGGGGCGGAAGGGAAGGGAACGCGGGGCGGACGGGAAGGGAACGCGGGGCGGACGGGAAGGGAACGGGTGCGGACTGGGGGGGAACGGGCGCGGACTGGGGGGGAACGGGTGCGGACGTAGGGGGGGAACGGGTGCGGACTGGGGGGGAACGTGGGCGGACTGGGTTTAACTCGGTAGGGAACGGGTGCGGGGAACGTGGGGCGGACGTGAGGGAACTTGGGGCGGACGGAGCCCTCCGCGTTCCCCCCGTCCGCCCCCGCGTTCCCCCGTCCGCTCCAGCGTTCTCCCCCCCGTTCCCAACCCCCTTCCGCCCCACCCCCGTCCGCTCAACCCCCACCCCCGTCCGCTCCACCCCCCCCCCCTCCCCCATCCGCTCCACCCCCCTCCGTCCGCCCCACCCCCGTCCGCTCCACCCCCTCCCCCGTCCGCTCCACCCCCCTCCGTCCGCTCCACCCCCTCCCCCGTCCGCTCCACCCCCCTCCGTCCGCCCCACCCCCGTCCGCTCCACCCCCTCCCCCGTCCGCTCCACCCCCCTCCGTCCGCCCCACCCCCGTCCGCCCCACCCCCCTCCGCCGTCCGCACCACCCCCCTCCGCCGTCCGCACCACCCCCCTCTCCCGTCCGCCCCCGGCCGCCCCACACCCTCCTTAGTCATATTTTTCTACTTTGATTTTAACAGAACCCTAAACACAATGGCAAAATGGTTTACTTGGCAAGGGAAATATGCACATCCACGTCGGCGTTTTCTGCCACATAGGACGCCACCTTGGCAAGAAGGTAAGTATTTTACCCACCCTAGTCCATTCCCCCTATGTTGACCCTACGTGGACCCTATTGTGTCGTGACGGAGGGGTCCGTCACGACACGACCTGACATGACGGCACGACACCGTCATGACGTCGCGATAGACAACCCTGGTAGACGCCGCATAAAATATCCCCACATCATGTTAAACATGCGCCATGAACATCATCCTCATCGCAGACTTGTTCAATAGAACACCCCCCTGTTAGTTAGAAAATGTCATAAGAAACATCATATTAATGATGCAGTCCTCCGGGATAACATTCCCACGCCGTGCAGGACGAATTATACAAGACATCCGCCGACATACCTAAAGTCTTTGTGGCATACTGACGTCAACATTCAGACGTCCTCTGCGACGTCCCCACAGACTCTTGAGACATCCCTACGTCATGCCCTACATGTCCAACGACACATCTCTACTCTAATGCACTGTTCTCACGAAGCACCAAAATAACCCGTTCCAGAGTTTTTGTTGCAGGCCCTTTTTGTTCATTTCTTCTTTGCCGCCTCTGCTCTTGTTGAGGTGCCTACCTGCACTTGCAAAATGAAGGCATGTTATGGATGATGTCTTTGCACAAGATATCATCATTTAGGAATAATGTAGTTTTCCCCATTTTCACGACACCAAAGGGTTCAGGGTTCAACCTACCCAAACACAAAGATCCAAAATGAAATGTTATGACAAACAAGTCTGCACATGGAGCGGGTTCAGAGTTTTCTAACCTTCTCAGGTTGTTTCCCCTGTTTGGACACTCCTGCTGGCTTTGTTGCATCAGGCTTTGTTGCTTTCGATGCAGCTGTTGGCTTCTGTGTGTCGCTCTTCCCCGGTTTAGAAAGTCTTGCAGGCTTAAATGTCCTTGATAGAGACTTCAGCATGTTACCTTGTTGCATTCTCAGCGTTGCACCTCCCTCTCCCCCAGGTGTTTCCATGTCCTCCTGCACCGCCAATTCATCATTACATGAAGACACTTGTCCCAACATGCACAGTAGACATTCACATTGTGGTATGTAGAGAAGAGAAGTTACAGGCCCATGTACACTCATCCAACCTAAATGCTAATTGGCCTACTTGCAAACGTGGTAGTATGCGATACACACAATTAAATATATGAATCCATGCGCTTCATAGTCATTACACGAATGAATGAAAAAACAAAATACTCAAAATTCAGCGTCGCAAAACTGTCTTGACAACAACTCAACATTCTCCTCTTCGTGAACATGTCCATAGATGTCTTCATGGACGTCACAGAAGATGTCACTGCGTTTCCTAGTTTATTTTGCAGACGTCTTTCTGAACATGGTGACGTCTACATGACCATCACAACACGACCTACATCAGTTTACCTTCTGGGCGAGCTCTCCAGGCGCGGGGGTATCCACAATGGCGTAGGCGTCGTCCTCTACAGCCTTGTCCACCACCTCCGGTGGTGCTGTTGCACCGGCATCTACCTCTCCGTCCATTGTGCCCCCTCCTTCGGCCTCCACCATCGAGGTCCCTCCCCCGACATCCTCCACAGCGGCCATTTCCACCTGCTCTTGCCCATGCGGATGCGACACCCCCGACGCAGCAAGAGTTGGCGAAGGTGGCCTCGCAGTCTCTATGATGGCCGTGGGCGTTGGGGTCACCTGCAAAGCCACAAGATGAACTGTATCCTGAAGACTAGTGGATTGCGTGACAGTAGAGTCCGTGTGAGATGCCTTTTCCGCTAGGATCTCCCGGAACATGGCCTCCATGCGGGAGGTGGACTCATCTATCTTGGTCTCCAGGCGCTTGTTGGAAGTGTCTATCTTGGCCTCTAGTCGCTCATTTGTTGCATCCATCTGGCCCTGCAGCTCAACCAACCGGATCTCCAAGTCCTGTACGTCCTCGTCCGGATCACCTCGCGCGCTTTCCCTCTCCTCCTGTAGTCGTTCCTCAATCTCTTCGACTATCTCAGACTCCCAAGGCTCCCGGGAATGACGCAGAGTCTACCAGCGACAAACATGCAACGATTTCAGAGTCAATATTCTCGAATGCGTTTACGGAGATATACGAGGACGTCCTGAAAGACGTAACGAGCAACGACGATGCGACGTGAGGATGTTTTCACAGACATCCTCTGACGTCTCTAACAATTTAGGAGGCAGTTCCATGGACCCTTTGGCATGCACACAGAGTCGTATATTCTCTGCCAAACAATACGCAGTGGATCGGTCGGGAATGCCAGATTTCCTCCTACACAATAAAAAAACTACTTCAGGACGATCTACACAGACTTAGAGTCCTCTATTACAAAGTGCAGGCCAATACCAGTTTCACCACCGCAGCCTCTCGAAGTGATGCCATTTGAGTTTTGGAGTTGGAACCTTTTCCCTTTGCCACTTTCCGCATCTTCTCCGTCGTCAGTTTGGATTCCTCAGTCGCCCTCTTCCGCACAAGCCTGTTCCATTGATCATCAGAAACTTCTGGTGGCTTGCGCTCCTTCTGGTCGATCATACGGTTCAACCGGAATCGCCTGTTGATCAATATCTTGTTCACTCTTACTCGGATGTACTCCGGTTCCATAGACTTCCGCGCCCCCTTCACCACCCAGCCTACAAACGCATGGACAACATTCCCAAAAGGGCGAGGTTACTCCGCTGGGAGAAGTATGCAACGTCACGTTCACAGTAGAGCACCGCCAGCAAGTTTTTGCGGGGCTTCCAGAAGTGTTCTCTGGGACATCTATCGACGTCATCCTGGACGTCGGCGTATGTCACCCTCAACGTGCAAACGTACAGTTCCACAGGCTTGTGTCGACATGGACATCGTCCGGTTCACAAAGAATACAACATCCTATCCAATGTAAGTTGATGAAGGCTACTTCACAGGAAAGCCGCGCATCGAATTGTACAGGAATGTCACATAATGTTACTGAAGGTAGAGAGGATGTTCGACACAGCACGAGTCAAAGGAGTTTAAATGCGAAAAGGTGGGAGGGTTTCTGGAGTGACAGTCATGTCGTACCTTGCCATAGGCGTTTGAAAAATCGATCCTTTGTCGCCTCCGTTTGCTCCACAAAGTTCCCATTGGGATCCAAGTCCCTCGCCAGAGATCGAAGATCCGCGTGGAAGGCTCCCACCAATGCCCCGTAAGGCTCTCCTTTCTCGTCCACAGTGATGGGTTTTTTTTCGACTGCATGCTCGCGCTGCATCGACACCCGCCGGACGTTGCGGGGAGGAGGTGTATTCTCCTCGGACATTTCGTCATCTTCGGTGTCCTCGTCCTCGGCATCCTCTTCCTCCTCTTCGTTGTGTTCGTTCTCGAATCCCCGGCTGCACAACAGACAGCCGATCCTTCATTACACATGAAAAACTCCAAACATAGGCAGCCCTGGCATCACCTACATTGTGGATGATGTCTGCACGTCCCGGAGAACATGAGCGTGTCCTGCCAAACGTCTAAGATCACCGTAGTGACGTCTAAAAGAAGCAGTGTCCAACATGGTGACGTCCCCGACAGCGTCTAACCAACACCATGACGTCCACATGGACATCTCCATGTTCTCCACCGCGATACAGGAGATGTGTGAGTCTACAACACGGGGCGACCAACTTCCAAAGACACATGTTACACTACGGATATATGTAGAAGACACTCACTGTATCTCCCGTTCCTGCTCCGGCTCCTTCATCCGCAAAGTGGCCTTATCTTTTGCACGGATGAGGGGTCGCACTTCGTGGCGGATGCCATTTCCTCTCGGCGCCGCGCGGATGTCGTGCCTGTTCTTCGTCCGCCGCTCCACAACCGCCTCTACATCATCAGCGTCGTCCCCATCGCTTGCCTCGGTCTCCCACCTCGATGGTGGAGACCGAGGTCGCTTCTTCGATTTGGCGTGAGCGTTTGGCATTCTCACGCGTCTGCGCGGCCACCCAACAAAGGCCTCCCCCTGCTTCGGCTAAGGCCAGGAGCAGTACACACAAAATTTAGAGGGATAGCTAGATACACATACTCAATACACAACAATCTATATAAGTCTCGCGAAACAGAAAGTATAATGAATAGAACCGAATCAGTGCGGCGGTAGCCCAAATGCTGTCATTGAAATGAATTGAATATCATTGGGGACCAATTGCTCGGGAAAGCATCCAAGGTAATTGATGTATAGCATGTGTAGAAGAATGGCCGCCTGACACAAATGTCCTTGACAGATCAAAAAAAACTCTGAATTTCGAAATTTGGAAAGTCAAAAGCCAAAGGTGAGATGAATCGAGAAAGCTTTCTTGTTTGTGCTGTATCAAAAAAATTCAAATGCCTTTTGCCCTCTGAGCTAATTTGTCCATCGGTCAGGGGATATGTGTTTCGGGACCGACTTATAAACCTCGCACACCGAGGCGGGTTTCTTATCAAACACCATTTTTACAGTGACAATGAACCTCTATACTCTAGTCACAGACTAGAAATAAAAAGTCACTAGCACTATATCTCGAAAGTTTCTACAGTCTTGTGGCACACAAAAATTAGAAAATTATCTCTTGAAATCTGCGAGGAGATGTTCCAAATTAAGTTTTCCGAAATAACATCAGAGCAAACCCAATCATAAACAGCACGAAATGATAAACAACACTCGTAGATTTGCCAAGTTTAAGCCTCACCTCACGTAGTTGTTCGCCTGCACAAGAATTCTTGAACCGGCACTCAACACATATTGAATTTACCAGGTGAGTCACACATAAATTTCTCCGAGCACCAGCACAGACTTCTTGCATATTGGTTGCATTGACCTAAAAAAACTACAGAGCTAGCATGGTGATTCATGACGAAAAACAAAGAATAACATAAAGAAGGCGAGCATGATAATTCATGGAACATGGTGACCATGCAGCTCATCCAGTTAAACTCACCTAGTAGAGAGTAATAGTACTGACTACCACCCGTAATCCCACTCCTCATGCAAGCTCAAAAGAGAACTTCAAGTTGCCAGACTCTTTGTCGGTCCTTAAAGTGTAAGTCCTCTCCTTTTAAGAATAGCCACCTTTCTGGAAACCCCAAAGCTTGCAAGACTCATGTGGAAAATGCAAAGTGCCGAATACGCAAGAGATGATGACGACGATTCAAACTGACAACATCCTCTGACATCTAGCCGCCACAACACTGATGTTCTTCTTATTGTTCAATATGCTTCACTTAAAAAATAGTAAAAGAAAAGCTGCAAATATATATCTAGAAATTACTACTTGGACCTTATAATAGCGATTAACGAGGACAGTGTCATCAGCAAGAAGAATTCTGCCTAATTTTTTTGTAGAACTTTCCTTAAACTCATATATGAAGACTGAAGGAACGAGATGATTCTTCACCTCACATAGTAGTCGCCTGCACAACATGGTGACGTCCCTGAGGACATCACTGCAACATTACATAATACGTCGACACGTCTTTCGAAACACATAAAGCACCCACGCCCTAAACCAACCTTGCTGTTACTGATGGTGAGGCCCACCAAATCATGGGCTAACATCATTTTGCAAATTAGACTGACTGATTGGTAGGGTAGACACCACATCAACCTAACTGGGTTGAAGTAAGAAATGCCCACCATTTCTATGCCCATAAACCAATGTGGCGCAACTCCGAATTGACTCACAACATACGCATGACTTTCCCCATAACAGATGGCGAAGCCCACTAAATCATTTTGCAAATCATAGACTGACTGATCCTGAGGAGATGCATGCAAATGGGAGAGAGAAACACTTTCTGGAAACCCCAAAGCTTGCAAAACTCACCTGGAAAATGCAAAGACCCCTAATTGTTCAGGGTTAAAAAAAGACCCTGCCCTAGTTGACAGGATGCAGCAAATGGGGACTGCAGGAGATCTGCAACGCCATGGCTGCTCCTTGTCAACCTCTCCGATGTGATGATCCAACACATCTTTTGTGCTTGCCACAATTCTTGACTCTACATTGACATCCACTGTTTTTCCTTTTTCCACCTCTTGACACCTAGAGGCATAACATGGTGACGTCCCTGAGGACATCCCTGCAACACTACACAATACGGCGACACGTCTTTCTGAACATATAAAGCACCCTTCTTTGTCTATGTACAGGACTGTAACTACGTCGTGGAGCTAATACCCGAGATGTGCAAGATGAGTTTTGGACACACTTTTGCCTAATGGTAGAAATATCGAGTCAGGACTGTAAGTGACCCTGCTGGTTTATATACATAGAAGTTGTTGTAAGAGGGTATTTTACCCTCACAACTACCAGAATTTCAAGAGCCACTCATAAATAGGGAGACCTAGAGGCATAACATGGTGACGTCCCTGAGGACAGCCCTGCAACATTACAGAATACGTCGACACGTCAATCGAAACATATAAAGCTCCCACGCCCTAAAACCGCCAGACGTCTCCGACAGCGTCCGGATCGCGACAGATGAAAGTAGCAAACTAGCAACGATCACGGCTAAGGCAGGAGGTTATAAGGGGTGAATTCACAAAAGGGCCCACAGATGGAACACGTCTCCAAGCTGTGCACGGCATGCTACATGCGGCAAACCCTAACCGAACCCTTAAGCTGTCTTCGAGTAAAGGGGACCGTGTCGCATAACATGGTGACGTCCCCGACTGCGCTAAAACATTACACAAAACGTGGACATGTCTAAAAGCCCTACCTCGCTCGCAACATCGGCCTTCAAAAGCAACGACGCCTCCGACAGCGTCAAGAATGGCAGGATAAAGTAACATGACCCTAAACCCTTCACAAATGAATTGTTGCTGGCTCATACATCAGTACAGAATTCTAAGCCTGGGTGCTACATTCCACAATTGCAGCTGTGAGTTACCCAACACTACAATTGTTATTTCCAAAAACTAAGAAGGTCACAGGAGTACACTAAGAGCTGACATTCGCATGCAAGTTCGAGAGAACAAGCTGGAAACACATTTCGAAACTAACGAGCGTTGGGGAGCCATGGTGTGCGTTTCACAGACCTCCGTCAACGAGGCCGACTGTCCAGCTCCTCGGAGGAGCGCCACTGCTGGAGAGCTCCAACCTGGAGCAAGAAACCGCCGCCCCCTAATACCAGATCGCCGAATGCGGGAGTGCCTGGAGCCGAGTGCCGAATGCGGCGTCTCCCGAGGTGACGCGAAGACGTCTCTGGGGTTAGGTGCAGGGAACTAATACCCCTGCCGAGAGCCAATAACCCGACCCCCTAGGACCCATAACCGCGTCTAAGTGACCTACCAAGCTATACATGTGCACTGACGTGTCTGGGCATGCACTAGCAACGCCGCCAAGGTCTTAACTCTCGGTACCTGCAGAACTTGTAGGGTTTGCAGTGAATTTCAAATGTGCAATACCTTTTGTGCTGTGCGCTTCTCCGATGTGGGCTGCTCCGACGTCGATGGAAGTGATTGGAGTGCCTCCACAGGCTTCAGGAATCGCTGGCTACGGCGCAACTGCGTTGTGGGTATCGGAGGCTTCTCCTTCATGGTTGAGGCTCCGGGGGAGACCCTGACAACTTGTTCGACAAAGTTGTTGAAGATTGATACAGCGGCGTCATTCACGCTCATTTGTTGCACCTGCGCAGGTAATGTGTTTAGGGTTACAACACCAGAATCAGGCAATGCGATTTGTGGGTTTAATGCCATGATGATATGAACTCTCTTTTGCAAAATGCCCTAAAGTAGGGTTTCGAAAAAACCCATACATGAAGTGCATGGGCCCTTCGCTGTTTGTACTGCTTGTAGATGAAACGTGCTCGAATCTACGGCGACTAAAGAGGTATAGGTGCAGGATGTAGGGAATGGGTCAACATTATGGACTAATCTAATTGATGTCATAAAAGTCACTGACAATTCCAGGAGACACGGTGACATGCACGTGCTGACAGATATGTCACTAAGAACACGACGACGTCACCTATAACGTCAATGACCACGTTTGCAAGCTGTTTGCGGCATGCTTCATTGTCAATAATGCATGTGCACTGGGGCTTATTTGCAGATGAAGCATGTGTGTTCCAAGACGAAGAAGCCATGTGACTGCTTATGTCACAATTGTGGCCGTGATAGGTGGGGCTGCCTTAAACCACCTTGCATATGTCCGTTGCAGGTGAAGTGCACGTTCGGGTTGGATTTCGCCGTGCGCAAACAACGTTTAAAGTGCAAGTGCCGCTGGAAGAACGGTCGGGTGCTTCCAAGGTGGATGTGCAAGTGCAAAGTCAAGGCGACTTGATTTTTGGTAAATGCCTATCAGACCTCTGCGTAACGCGATGACGTCTTCGTGGATGTCATCGTAAATGTTGCCAAGGACATCTGTAGTTAAAATGTCTTGTCGTAAAGAACATTCTTAGCGATATTCTGAGAGTGTGTACATCTGAAGGTGTAATGTGACACGATTACAGGGCCTCCGAGCCGTACTGCCCCGTACCCATGGCGCTGCAAGAGGAGGCTGGATCCGATGTCTCATCCGTGGGCGAGTGCGATTATCCATATGAACCGTGTCCTTTCGAAGAATACGAACAAGAGTTGAGCACTCACTTGCATGAACCGTATCCTTTCGAAGAATACGAACAACAGCCGAGCACTTACTTGCAACGGCTAGCGCTTCTCCATAGAGAACACATGTATTTTGTCGAAAGTGGGCTCCTCAATGAGCATGATTTCTTGCCAGAGACGATGGAAGATGTCTACAACACGAACCTCTATAGCATGTCCTGGTTCTACGAGGGTTGTTACCCATTTGACACTTGGGAGGACAACTACGACCACTGGCTTTATGACCAAGTGTTTTTGGCAATGAAACGTGGCGATGATCTGGTGCCATCTTGGAGACGTGGAACCACAACACTGTCATCTTGATCATCCATTCGTGAAAATGAATACGATCCGCGTGGATGTACCTCTGTTGAAGGAGGACGTCTTTCATGACGTGAGGATGTTGAAGCGTGTCTGTGGGAACACGATTGCGTTAGAGACCGCTATGCAGGCCATTGCGTAAAACATCCCCATTGACGCGGAATGGTTCAACCGGATAGAGGTTTCGCGGTGCCCTAAAGTAGAGTAGCCCAGGACAAGTAGACATGGATTGTGGTTGGCGACGCTTCATGCGCAAATTAATCCACAGTCCGAAATAGAGACATAGTTCGAATGTACAGTTGCTTGCAAAGTTGCACATGCGTTGCCTCTGTAAAGACTATCTCATAAGTTCAGTGTACAAGCATGTGCGTTTTATCCTTTCTGGATTTTTTATGGATTTTGGGCACTTCAGTCTTGATGCAATGGTTACTACATCCATGACTCAATTTTGAAGTGCAGAACAAAGGATTACATGGGAAACAAAAACTCGTAAGTACTGTCCACGTCCACGGACGTTGGGATGTCTGTTGGGACGTCCGCAAGGATGCCTTGAATAACCACAAAGCGTTCGCATGGACATAGTCGTAGACGTTGTCGCGGACATCGTGACGTTTCGCATCAGTATGCATTACTGAACTCCTGCATCTAAGTGCTTTGTGAGTTCAGTTGCGTTTTTTAGAGCATTCTAACACACAATTTATATATGTCAGACGTGCAACGTTGGCGCCATGAGTACCAGAAGGCATGGCAGGGGCGCACGTATCCGCGTTGATGGAGATGGCCGCACTAAACGTCACATCCCCCTTGGGGACCTCATACTACAGACAGAGCTACGAGTGGCGACGTCGCAGAACATAGCATCATACCCATGCCCCTGCCGAGATTGTAATGGCAGTCGGCGCAGGCGCATAGATGTCATCCGGGAGCACCACCGAAAAGTGGGCAGACACCCTTGTTTGTCTTTTTCCATGGTAGGGGGAGACCCAACGAACGGATATCCAAAAGATGGTGTGTGGGTGGACGACATTGCATATGACGACGACGTCGTCGAAGACGCTCCCAACATCCACGGCGATGTCCTGGCGGACGTCGGCGGAGACGTTACAGAAGGTCATCATGTTACTGAAGACGGTGCACCACTGGATGCAAATCACGACATCCAGCGGCAGGTTATGGAGGCGCTGGACCAAGGCGACGCATTGCACATAGATGCAGATGGGCAGCAGCATGTGGAAGATGGCGATGACCTTGACAGCAAGACTATTGATGGTTTGCATCGGTTGTATGAACAGGCCACCACTCCCTTGTACACGGGATCCAAGACCAGTGTTGTGTCAGCCACTGTCGTGATCATGAACATGTGTGTTGTTTTCGGGGTTAGCAACAAGTTCACATCGGAGTTGTTGCGGTACTTGTCAGAGGATTTGCTTCCGGTCGGGAACAAGCTGCCCAATAGCCATTACGCTGCGTCCTCGACCATCCGAAGGCTGGGATTGAACTATAACAACATCCATGCATGTCCCGATGGTTGTGTCCTCTATGAGGACGAGCATGCGGATGTGCAAGTGTGTCCAAAGTGGGGCGTTGCTAGGGCATGAGCGTAGAGCGTAGATTTTCTGAATTTCGAGCGGAGACTTTTTAGTTTTAGTAATAAAATTTCCAAAAATAAAAACATTATTATTTTTAATGGTATATTCCTCAGAATATCCAAATATTTGAGCCTTATGGCCGTGGAATTTAGTACCCATAACCGTGCAAAATGGGCTTGACATATGGAAAAAATTTATATGTGACTGAGTTTTGGAGGAAATAGCTGACTTCATTGAAGAGAACTACAAGGACACATGTTCACGGAAGAGCACAAGTGAAGGACAAGTATAAGTGATTCATAAATTTAACATAGCGAAAAAATTATATATATATATATACGTATTCACTAAATTGTGAAATTACATAGAGTGACGTGTGTCATACACGTTTATGAAAAAGAACATATATATGAGACTAATAAATAAAGCTGATTACTCTAAACTGTAGCATGGGCTAAGATCCCCCTTTCAAGAATTGTTTTCACCTCCAAGAAACTGAGGGTAGGCGCATGCATGAAGAGGTCATGGTCGGCCTCTAGTTTGCAGACTTGTACGTATATATAGTAAAGATGCTTACAAGGTCGGAATGGACACCCGCGTCTACCCAGCTTAGCCATTGTCTTTTTGAACGCCGGGCAATTGCAGTCTGGGTAGGCACTGATTGAGAGATGGTAAACTGACTCCGTGGGAGCTGGTTTAGATTGCAAAGTTACAACGCATCCAAAACCGGGTTGAGGTATCATTACTACCTTCAGAATACTTGCCTTCATTGCTCTAGCGGAATCAATGTTCTGCATGTGCTTCGAACTGGCACAAGTGATTGAGCGGCGCATGTTCTTTGACTTTCGTGTTTTAGGATAAACGTCCGCATTATCTGGCATTGGAACCTGTAACAGATCCGGTGGCGGTGCTGAACTGTTGAACATGCGGCTCACAGGAACGCTTTGCTTTTGGGGAAGTTGAAATCCCGCATTCTCCAACGCCTCAATCTCGGAACGTGTGAGATTGGTCCCTATCTTCACAGGCCAAACCGACGGGATGGGAGGTCGTTCCTCGTAATCCGAAAATGGCTCTATCCATCGTCGACGATACCCCTTCACACACCTCTCAATATCGTCAGCACAGAAAAAAAACTGCTCTACCACCTTCTGGTTGCCTTTTTGAGGGTGGGTCCAAAGGCCAGTGTATGTGGAAGCTGGTGTGCTCTTCCCGTTTTGGACGATACGGGCTGTACACTTTTTTCGAGTGACAGCCATCTGCGCCCAACAAGCCTTCGCAGAAACCTTATTAATTCGGGCAATGTGCCATAGCTTCTCATTCACACGAGTCTCCTCCACGGCCGTCACCCGTCCAATATCTATGCCAGTTGAGGCAGGGGGCTGTGCTGGGCGTTCCACTTCCACGTGAACTTCCTCATGGATGGTACTCAAATTTTGAGCACGAGCACGTGTCACCCTCCGACCCACTCGAGGACGTGAAAAATTAACAGTGTCTGGCCTATGAGTTTCTTCTTCGGTGCCAAGGGGAAGATCCGGCTTCCGTTTCCTCGACCCAAAAACCTCAGCTCCTTCGAGGTGTGCGTTTCGAGTACAGAAATCTTCGGCTCCGGGCATGTTCAAGACGGTTGCGTTCAGGGTAGTCGGATCCCCAGTTCGGTGAGCTCGGCGTTGGGCTGTGCGAAGTCGAAGTTCTTCTCTCGAGGGTCCAGAGCCTCCCGCTCCACCTTTGAGGTATTGATAGTACCCCACCACTTGCAAGAATGCTCTAACGTAATCGTCGACGGCTGCCACGTAGAGATCGCCACCCCTATTGCCGGACGCTTGCAACCATTTGTTGTGAACGGTCTCAGCAAGATTGCAAGAGGGCATTTCAGCTAGTTCATCCGGAGAATATTTCTTCTCCTGTACGAAGGCAACTGTTTAGAAAATGTTCGGAAACTCAAGTGAGCAAGGAGTAGTCGTGGTGGGCCATGCCATTTAAAAGCAAAAGATTTAATATTGTTTAGATACTACATTAGACGCAGAGAAAAGAATGCAAACTTAAAGAATTAAATAATTTGAATGAAAGAGTGTATATTTACCAGTTCCATGAATCCACCCCACTGCCTGTATCGGAAATGCCAAAACGCAAGCCAGTGGTTCAAATGGTGGAGGCCAGCGTCAGAGGTGGCACCCGAAGATGTCCACCAGGCTTTGATTTCCAAGTAACGTGTTTCAGCCTCTGCCACAGACCGTGCATCTTTGTACTGCATACACAATTTCTTGTGTTGATCTTGCAATTCGTGCACGATGTATTGTTTGGTGTGTTTTTCTAGGGATTGCGCCCAGTGGAAATAACACGTTCGCTCGCAGCCTTCCATGGGTATCTTTGGGTCTCCGGATCCGTAGATGATGCGCACAGCGTTCCAATTGGCTTGCGCACTATCAACCATGAAACCTTTGAACTGCGGCTTGTGTATTCCATGCCTACCCATGACATGGTTAAGGTTCTTCCAGAAAACGAGTTGAGCATCTTTGTCCTCAGACTGGAAATCACAGCAACCAATGGTGAGTACACGTTGGTAAGAGGAGTCGTACACGTGGCAGGCCATGGTGGTCCAATTGGCAACTCGTTTGACGTGGTCGAACATCATCCAGGAGAGCTCTAAATCGCCGCTAGGTTGCATTCGGCGGACAAGGTCAACACCGCTGCCAGGTCCCACCTCGGACATCTTGAATATGAAGACCTTGTCGGAGTCGTCACCTTGGCCTGGAAACATGTTTCGTTGCACGTAGGCCCAATTGCTAAGCCCTCTGAGCTTAGTGATGCCATCAAGAACGCCATATCTGCGCAAATACTTGAAACTGTAGACACGGTTTTTTAAGTTAGGGGAATTGAGCTCCTTGCAGCATTGGAAGATAGGCTCTAGCTGTTCGAGAGAAAGTAAGGTGGGAGGGTCGTCTTCTTCGCGTGATGGACGCCGTGGGTCGCTCCTTTGCAATTTAGCTAAGAGGACTCACGATGCACATCACGTAAATTTATATTCGCTTGAGAACTACCGTGTCTCATTAATATGCTCGGTTCCCGGATTAATAACTCCTCTCTTCTCCTTATGATATGAATATATTATTGGAGTGAACACAATCTCATTATCTTAGTTCTTGTTCTCAATGTAAGGCATCATTGACAATAAGAACCTTTAGATTTAAGAAAGCTTCAAGAGGTGTAACAATAACATATAGTTTCAATAAGTTCTATGAATCATTAAGTTTTGTAGTTCATACACATCAATTATACAATTGATAATAATCTTATAACGATGAGGAAGATCTAATATTCTTGAGTCTTCCTTTTTAAGCTCAAGTGTTACTACTTATAATATTGTAACTTGTCATGTATACATATAGTAGTTATAATTTCATGAACACATCATTGATTGTTTTGCAATGTCACGTTTAACTTCAAAGTGTTTCTTGATGACGAGAAGTAAACCTATCTCTCTTGAGTTTTGCTCAAGAGAGAGAGAGATCTTCTCTTGAATAGATAATCCTTCAAATTATAATGACATCCAACAACTCACAAATAATCTTAAAGTAAGAAGCTTCTATAACAATTGTAGTAAGTAGATTATCTTATATCAATATTACTTCATTCATATGTATTCAAACTTTGATGTGAATTAATGTCTTCATCATTCTTGTCAATCATAAGTTCAATCAATCAATATGTAGTATAATATGTATAAGTCGATTATGTAGTTTATAATAATAAGCTCCTCCTCTTTTGCTCAAATCATAACATGTATATATTTCTTCAATCAATTAATCACATGAATAATTATAATTCCCTTTTGAGGAGATCAATGATAAGTTCCGCTTTGAGAGATAATCTTGTTTCCTTCACTCAAGTTAAACAATCGCTTTCTCAATTCAATCTCTCTCAAAGTCCCATTGATTCTCCAATTTGTCTTGAGCGCTTTGTTCTCACCCTCGCACTATCTTTTGAGTTCTTTCTCAAAAGAGTCTACTCAATCTACTCTACTCTCGGTTGCTCAATTACTCAAGTTCCAAGTACCGCTTGACAAACTTGTAAGACAATTTGAGAGAGAGATAGAAATGTCACACATACATTTGTGGGAAAAGATAAGTGTATTGCAAAGGTTCCTCGAGAAGAGAGTTACAAAAGCTTCAAGTGATTCTTGACACTCAAATTTAAGATAACTTCGTTGTGTAGAAAATAAGGTAATAGTTTCCTAATTTGCTTCCCTTATATAGTCTTCTCTTTTTAATCCAAAATCTACATTAAGAGTGGTTGTGATCTCCACTTTTCTAAATAACTATCTATCTTCAAAATATGTAGATTCTATCTACCATAAACGGTTACAACCGTTCTTCCTTCCTAATGTTTGTATTCTCAAGATTCTACTATATCCTCATTGTGGTTACATCACAATTCCCTTTTGAGGATTAATTCAAATCTCCATGTTGATTGATTCCGATGATTGTAAAACATATTAGTAGAGTCTATCTTTGTCCTATATGCTCATAATGCACCTTCAAAATAATTCTTAATATTCCAACATTCTCACAAGTTCCATAATCATGCCCATCGAAATACTACATTCCTATATTCTCCGCCATTATGCCTCATAGTCATTGATCCTCAAAATCTTTCATTCCTCCCATATTGCCTCTTTAAATGGTCCTTTAATCTCAAAATCCTATTTCTATATGCCCTAATATGTTTCATAATGCCTAATACTAATTCCTTAATACTAATGTAGTAGCCCTTCTTCTTAATTTCTAAGTTCTTCCTCAAAAACCCGTTGGGCACCCATTGCCGTGGGTAAGAAGACCTATAACCGCGCGTCGAGTACGCAAAGCCGTGGGAAAGGGGCCCTAAGGCCGTGGCCGAGCTCCATGGCCGAAAGCTTCTTCATCGTTTTTCTTCGGTGTTGCACTTCTTTTCTCGGGGATAATGTTTTGGTGTCGTTTGTTGCTTCTTTGTGCCTTCAATCTATCTTAGAATGTTGTTACTAACATCGCGGAGCAAGACGTTACCTAAAACATCCTTGGACGTTTCCAAGACTATTTTGGAAATGGTAGCCTGCGGGTTGCGCTCAACATGTTGTTCGATAAAATCGTCGATTATCTTCCGCGTGCCCCTATAGTCTCCTACCTTGACATGATGTTTATGGTTGCCTACATGGACGCAAGCACGCTCTTGCGTATCATCTCCAAAAACGTAAAAGATTTTTGCATCACAAGAAGCTACACAAACAGGAGGTTCTTTACAGATCTTACAGACTAATGTTGAAGTTGGAGGTGGAGCATCTGCAACAGGGAAAACATCTTTGGAAGAACCTTCGAACTCGACCTCGTTCACTCCATATGCGCGTTCAGGCCGCTGCAGAAACCCACATGTGGGATTGTGGCATTGAAGATGACCTACACAGTTAGACGACCGGAATGACAGCCCCAGCGTGTTACTGATGTTAGTAGTCATAGTCTTTGTCCATATATGGCCATCGTAACGTTTGTCCATACCTTCCATAGATTTAGCATTCTTATGGAGGGCAGATGGAAGTGTGGGAGGAAGAATGAAGATTACATCCCCATTGAACGACGGTGGCAGGAAATCTACAATCTCAATACGGATGGAATCATAATTCAGTTTTTTAAGTACTGACTTGCTTCGGCATACTACCCAGGGAACGAAGGGAGGGAAGAATGTTTATGAGTTTAGTAGTTTGCGAAGGTATAAGGGAAGGAGTAGTCCTACGTGAATCTTGAGAAGATGAGGGAGATGGACGTTTAGCACTAGACCGGATTGATGGATGGGAAGGCCTCCCCTCTTCATCAGAAGAATCAAACAAATCGATGCTAACGCGGAGACCTGGTTCGATCTTGACACGAGACAGTAAGGGGGCTTCAGTGCACAGTGTGGAGGAACTGCGAGGAGTGAGTAGGACTGTAGTCGCGTTCATGGACTCCGACAAGCCAAAGACACGATACCTTCCGGGCTTGAGTTTCCAAACGCGAGCATTATTGTCTAACGTTACGGGCTGGACGTATAAGGAATAAAGGACATTTCGAGTATCCGGATCGACAACATCTGTCTCTAACCACAAGCTATCAGCATCGAAACCATAACGAATGGATAGCCACTGGGGAGTGAGATCAGCAGTTCCATCAGGGCCAGGAGGTATGCATGTAGGGATAAGAGATCCAGGATAAACAAGTTCGATGACATCGACGAGTGGAGCTTGGACAGCAGCGGAAGACATTGAGAAACAATTTGACAATGTAATGGGAGAGGGAATTTGCAAAAGAGGGATCGAAAAGAAACAATGGGATATATATATGAGAGGTTGATAAAGACGTTGGACATCCCAGACATGTACAGAATGTAGTCAGAAAATGTTTGGTTAAATATGAGAAATAATAATAACATGTATGAACAGGATTGTGAACAATAAATCATGGAGTGCCAGACGAAAATGGGGCCTTTGCCATATGGGGCCCTTTGCCATATTTGTCACCGTCATGTTTATGACAATGGTCAATCCCTAAGCTACGAACTGCAGTGCATCCTGCGCAATCGAGTTTCTGACCTTTGGCACTCCTGAATATGGATCTAGAGTAAGTGCCAGGTTTAATAACACCTGCTCTAGAATATGCATGAATCTTGAAAGTAGACTTGTTCTGTATCAGTGTTGCATCAACTGCCTGCAAAGATGGAGTCTGTGGTTTAGGAACGACGACCGCCGGAGTAACTGAGCAGTCAGGTGGGTTGAGAATCTTCAGGTTGTTGACGCCTGGAGAACCATCGAATGAAAACGTGGTGTGAATTTGCGATGAACTAGGAGCACCTAATGGAGCAAGGCTTGGGAGACGTGAGTCAGTACCCATTGGAGAAGAATATGATGAGATGACATGAAAAAAAGGGTACCAATAATCGGGTATTATATATACCTTGGGTAGACACCAATACCCAAATACATGACAACCTATTAGATCAATTAATAGTCAATATTTATTCATGTCAATTCTAGACAACATGTTTCATGTAGGATTAGAATGTACTCTAGTAATAGTCATTACCTTATGGCCCCTAAATATGATACATGTCAGTATAGACTAATTTTCCTACGAACTAAAAAATAACTCATTCTTGATAACCTAATATATGCTACGCCGAAATGATGAAGGTAAACCTTAACGGTGTATGAACCTTTTATGGAAACATATGATAATTTGAAAATTTATGGAGGCCGTCATTGTCAAGGGAGATGCGTAAATATATCGACAAATTGAAAATAGATTAGTAACCGATGTCAGTGTTGTTAGTGACCTAATCTCGGATACCGCGTTTTATTAAACGCGGGATTATAATTCGATGACGTAGCTTCCTAGAAATTAAATATAAAGGAAAGGGATTCGGTGGACTAGGTTATTCAAATACAAGTTGTGTTGTAGTTCGGTTTAGGGTATTATCATTGTTCTATAAATTTGTGTAGTTTGATCAGCTATGGAGCCAACTATGGAGGGTACGAGTAGTAAAACAGACAAAGTGAACGAGGGAGGGCGGGGGAGGAAGAAGAAGAGAGGTGGTATAAAATTCAGTGGAGCCAAGGCTTTGCGATGGAACGCGTTGCGGAAGAGGGATGCCCCGGGTTCTTGCGAAGACGATCGAATAGTAAATGAAGTAGATAAGAACGATGAGGACGAGCCAGGAATGTTTAGAAAGACTATCGAGATGCAGCCGTTGAACTTGGATGTTGTTGTTGAAAATGTTGATGGTGAAGAAGAAGACGATGGAGGGGAAAAGGACAATGAAGTTGAAGAGCAAGAATGTAGAAGGCCCTCATCATCGAGGAGTGATTCTTTGGGATTCGAACATGACAGTGACGAAGAAGGGATCGATAAAGTTGTAAGTTCCAAGACCCTAAAGCCTTGAAAGATGAGTATTAAACCTAAGTCATATTCTACCTTGCGTTGATGTGTATAGTACGAAGAAAGTGAGACACTGGTTGGTGAAATTTTTGGGCAGCAAGACGAGCACGGAAGTGCTGCAATTGAGGGCGCACCCAACGAAGATCAAGTCGAAGAACGCGATGTGATGGACTGCAAGAAACTAGGAGAGGAAGAAGAATTAGATGAAGGATTCCTGGTACTTATCCCAAACCCTGGAAATTCGATGTTTATGATAATTTGACGATGGATTAGGAACACATGTTGGGTAGATGTCATAAGGATATATTACGATTGTTTATATCAATTGTTGGTCACCTGATTATAGATGTCTTTCTTAGGCAGTTGACGATGAAACGATGTTACTCCATTATTTGCAAATTTGACTCTATAAATGTTAACAGATGGAATACAACCATAATATGGATGATAAAAAGTACACATCCAGTAAAATCACATATGGTGATTGTGAGGGAGAGGATTGTGAGGTGGAACCCATTCCATCTTATAGTGACTTGCAATCTAGTTCTGGTAGCATTAGAAGGGGTAGGCATCTAGTTCTCTTGCTGCCTGCCCGGAGGGGCGGGGCAGGGTTCGGGAGACTTTGGAACTCAACCAGCTAAAATCCGGCCCTTCACAACTTATACCGGTTTTTTCAGAATTTGTCCGGTTGCAAACTTGTTGCCATTAATTAGGACTAGCCAATATCCTATAATTTTTTTTCGAGTGCCGGTTAATTTATTCTTCATTGTAATGACAACCGGCCAAAAACTTGGGCATATGTTAAGTAGGAGCAACACATGCCCAAGTTCTTGGCCGGTTGTCATTACAATCAAGAATAAATTAACCGGCACTTGAAAAAACATATTATAGAATATTGGCCGGTCCAAATTAATGTCAACAAGTTTGCAACCGGTCAAATTCTGAAGAAACCGGTGGATGTTGGGAAGGGCCGGATTTTAGCTGGTTGAGTTCCAAAGTCTCCCGAACCCTCCCCCGCCCCTCTGGCAGGCGGCAGTGTCCCAACTCTGTTTGGGAGTTCGGGACGAGGGAGGCCGAGGGAAGTGGAGGTAAGGCGAGGAGAAGTCGGAGGAGGGACGCGAGCGGACGTCGGAGGAGGTAGGCCGAGGTTAGATTTTTCAAAAATGGAGAGACCAGAGGCTAGATTTTTGAAAACATTTTTTTTTTGCTTCATTTTTTATTTGCAATTTCAGTAGGGTCCTGATGTTAGGTCAGGTGGGTTCATGAGCTGCAATGGGTTTTTTTTTTGGGTTCCAGAGTTTGCTCTTGAAGATAGAGAGACCCCTGCGCTGGCGCAGGGGTCCAGAGGTGATATTTTTCAAAACGTTTTTTTTTCTTTTCATATTTGATTTGCAATTTCAGTAGGGACATGAGGTTAGGTCAGTTAGGTTCATGAGCTCCAAAGGGTTTTTTTTCTGGGTTCCAGAGTTTGCTCTTGAAAATGGAGAGACCCCTGCGCTGGCGCAGGGGTCCAGAGGTGACATTTTTCAAAAAGCTTTTTTCTTGCTTGATATTTGATTTGCAATTTCAGTAGGGACATGAGGTTAGGTCAGTTAGGTTCATGAGCTCCAAAGGGTTTTTTTTTCTGGGTTCCAGAGTTTGCTCTTGAAAATGGAGAGACCCCTGCGCTGGCGCAGGGGTCCAGAGGTGACATTTTTCAAAAAGCTTTTTTCTTGCTTGATATTTGATTTGCAATTTCAGTAGGGACATGAGGTTAGGTCAGTTAGGTTCATGAGCTCCAAAGGGTTTTTTTTCTGGGTTCCAGAGTTTGCTCTTGAAAATGGACAGACCCCTGCGCTGGCGCAGGGGTCCAGAGGTGACATTTTTCAAAAAGCTTTTTTCTTGCTTGATATTTGATTTGCAATTTCAGTAGGGACATGAGGTTAGGTCAGTTAGGTTCATGAGCTCCAAAGGGTTTTTTTTCTGGGTTCCAGAGTTTGCTCTTGAAAATGGAGAGACCCCTGCGCTGGCGCAGGGGTCCAGAGGTGACATTTTTCAAAAAGCTTTTTTCTTGCTTGATATTTGATTTGCAATTTCAGTAGGGACATGAGGTTAGGTCAGTAAGGTTCATGAGCTCCAAAGGGTTTTTTTCCTGGGTTCCAGAGTTTGCTCTTGAAAATGGAGAGACCCCTGCGCTGGCGCAGGGGTCCAGAGGTGACATTTTTCAAAAAGCTTTTTTCTTGCTTGATATTTGATTTGCAATTTCAGTAGGGACATGAGGTTAGGTCAGTTAGGTTCATGAGCTCCAAAGGGTTTTTTTTCTGGGTTCCAGAGTTTGCTCTTGAAAATGGAGAGACCCCTGCGCTGGCGCAGGGGTCCAGAGGTGACATTTTTCAAAAAGTTTTTTTCTTGCTTGATATTTGATTTGCAATTTCAGTAGGGACATGAGGTTAGGTCAGTTAGGTTCATGAGCTCCAAAGGGTTTTTTTTCTGGGTTCCAGAGTTTGCTCTTGAAAATGGAGAGACCCCTGCGCTGGCGCAGGGGTCCAGAGGTGACATTTTTCAAAAAGCTTTTTTCTTGCTTGATATTTGATTTGCAATTTCAGTAGGGACATGAGGTTAGGTCAGTTAGGTTCATGAGCTCCAAAGGGTTTTTTTTTCTGGGTTCCAGAGTTTGCCCTTGAAAATGGAGAGACCCCTGCGCTGGCGCAGGGTTCCAGAGGTGACATTTTTCAAAAAGCTTTTTTCTTGCTTGATATTTGATTTGCAATTTCAGTAGGGACATGAGGTTAGGTCAGTAAGGTTCATGAGCTCCAAAGGGTTTTTTTTGTGGGTTCCAGAGTTTGCTCTTGAAAATGGAGAGCCCCTGCGCTGGCGCAGGGGTCCAGAGGTGACAATTTTCAAAAAGCTTTTTTCTTGCTTGATATTTGATTTGCAATTTCAGTAGGGACATGAGGTTAGGTCAGTTAGGTTCATGAGCTCCAAAGGGTTTTTTTTCTGGGTTCCAGAGTTTGCCCTTGAAATTGGAGAGACCCCTGCGCTGGCGCAGGGGTCCAGAGGTCACATTTTTCAAAAAGCTTTTTTCTTGCTTGATATTTAATTTGCAATTTCAGTAGGGACATGAGGTTAGGTCAGTTCGGTTCATGAGCTCCAAAGGGTTTTTTTTCTGGGTTCCAGAGTTTGCCCTTGAAAATGGAGAGACCCCTGCGCTGGCGCAGGGGTCCAGAGGTGACATTTTTCAAAAAGCTTTTTTCTTGCTTGATATTTGATTTGCAATTTCAGTAGGGACATGAGGTTAGGTCAGTTAAGTTCATGAGCTCCAAAGGGTTTTTTTTCTCGGTTCCAGAGTATGCCCTTGACAATGGAGAGACCCCTGCGCTGGCGCAGGGGTCCAGAGGTGACATTTTCCAAAAAAGATTTTTTCTTGCTTGATATTTGATTTGCAATTTCAGTAGGGACATGAGGTTAGGTCAGTTAGGTTCATGAGCTCCAAAGGGTTTTTTTTCTGGGTTCCAGAGTTTGCCCTTGAAAATGGAGAGACCCCTGCGCTGGCGCAGGGGTCCAGAGGTGACATTTTTCAAAAAGCTTTTTTCTTGCTTGATATTTGATTTGCAATTTCAGTAGGGACATGAGGTTAGGTCAGTTAGGTTGATGAGCTCCAAAGGGTTTTTTTTCTGGGTTCCAGAGTTTGCCCTTGAAAATGGAGAGACCCCTGCGCTGGCGCAGGGGTCCAGAGGTGACATTTTTCAAAAAGCTTTTTTCTTGCTTGATATTTGATTTGCAATTTCAGTAGGGACATGAGGTTAGGTCAGTTAGGTTCATGAGCTCCAAAGGGTTTTTTTTCTGGGTTCCAGAGTTTGCCCTTGAAAATGGAGAGACCCCTGCGCTGGCGCAGGGGTCCAGAGGTGACATTTTTCAAAAAGCTTTTTTCTTGCTTGATATTTGATTTGCAATTTCAGTAGGGACATGAGGTTAGGTCAGTTAGGTTCATGAGCTCCAAAGGGTTTTTTTTCTGGGTTCCAGAGTTTGCCCTTGAAAATGGAGAGACCCCTGCGCTGGCGCAGGGGTCCAGAGGTGACATTTTTCAAAAAGCTTTTTTCTTGCTTGATATTTGATTTGCAATTTCAGTAGGGACATGAGGTTAGGTCAGTAAGGTTCATGAGCTCCAAAGGGTTTTTTTTCTGGGTTCCAGAGTTTGCTCTTGAAAATGGAGAGACCCCTGCGCTGGCGCAGGGGTCCAGAGGTGACATTTTTCAAAAAGCTTTTTTCTTGCTTGATATTTGATTTGCAATTTCAGTAGGGACATGAGGTTAGGTCAGTAAGGTTCATGAGCTCCAAAGGGTTTTTTTTCTGGGTTCCAGAGTTTGCTCTTGAAAATGGAGAGACCCCTGCGCTGGCGCAGGGGTCCAGAGGTGACATTTTTCAAAAAGCTTTTTTCTTGCTTGATATTTGATTTGCAATTTCAGTAGGGACATGAGGTTAGGTCAGTTAAGTTCAGGAGCTCCAAAGGGTTTTTTTTCTCGGTTCCAGAGTATGCCCTTGACAATGGAGAGACCCCTGCGCTGGCGCAGGGGTCCAGAGGTGACATTTTCCAAAAAAGCTTTTTTCTTGCTTGATATTTGATTTGCAATTTCAGTAGGGACATGAGGTTAGGTCAGTTAGGTTCATGAGCTCCAAAGGGTTTTTTTTCTGGGTTCCAGAGTTTGCTCTTGAAAATGGAGAGACCCCTGCGCTGGCGCAGGGGTCCAGAGGTGACATTTTTCAAAAAGCTTTTTTCTTGCTTGATATTTGATTTGCAATTTCAGTAGGGACATGAGGTTAGGTCAGTAAGGTTCATGAGCTCCAAAGGGTTTTTTTTGTGGGTTCCAGAGTTTGCTCTTGAAAATGGAGAGCCCCTGCGCTGGCGCAGGGGTCCAGAGGTGACAATTTTCAAAAAGCTTTTTTCTTGCTTGATATTTGATTTGCAATTTCAGTAGGGACATGAGGTTAGGTCAGTTAGGTTCATGAGCTCCAAAGGGTTTTTTTTCTGGGTTCCAGAGTTTGCCCTTGAAATTGGAGAGACCCCTGCGCTGGCGCAGGGGTCCAGAGGTCACATTTTTCAAAAAGCTTTTTTCTTGCTTGATATTTAATTTGCAATTTCAGTAGGGACATGAGGTTAGGTCAGTTCGGTTCATGAGCTCCAAAGGGTTTTTTTTCTGGGTTCCAGAGTTTGCCCTTGAAAATGGAGAGACCCCTGCGCTGGCGCAGGGGTCCAGAGGTGACATTTTTCAAAAAGCTTTTTTCTTGCTTGATATTTGATTTGCAATTTCAGTAGGGACATGAGGTTAGGTCAGTTAAGTTCATGAGCTCCAAAGGGTTTTTTTTCTCGGTTCCAGAGTATGCCCTTGACAATGGAGAGACCCCTGCGCTGGCGCAGGGGTCCAGAGGTGACATTTTCCAAAAAAGATTTTTTCTTGCTTGATATTTGATTTGCAATTTCAGTAGGGACATGAGGTTAGGTCAGTTAGGTTCATGAGCTCCAAAGGGTTTTTTTTCTGGGTTCCAGAGTTTGCCCTTGAAAATGGAGAGACCCCTGCGCTGGCGCAGGGGTCCAGAGGTGACATTTTTCAAAAAGCTTTTTTCTTGCTTGATATTTGATTTGCAATTTCAGTAGGGACATGAGGTTAGGTCAGTTAGGTTGATGAGCTCCAAAGGGTTTTTTTTCTGGGTTCCAGAGTTTGCCCTTGAAAATGGAGAGACCCCTGCGCTGGCGCAGGGGTCCAGAGGTGACATTTTTCAAAAAGCTTTTTTCTTGCTTGATATTTGATTTGCAATTTCAGTAGGGACATGAGGTTAGGTCAGTTAGGTTCATGAGCTCCAAAGGGTTTTTTTTCTGGGTTCCAGAGTTTGCCCTTGAAAATGGAGAGACCCCTGCGCTGGCGCAGGGGTCCAGAGGTGACATTTTTCAAAAAGCTTTTTTCTTGCTTGATATTTGATTTGCAATTTCAGTAGGGACATGAGGTTAGGTCAGTTAGGTTCATGAGCTCCAAAGGGTTTTTTTTCTGGGTTCCAGAGTTTGCCCTTGAAAATGGAGAGACCCCTGCGCTGGCGCAGGGGTCCAGAGGTGACATTTTTCAAAAAGCTTTTTTCTTGCTTGATATTTGATTTGCAATTTCAGTAGGGACATGAGGTTAGGTCAGTAAGGTTCATGAGCTCCAAAGGGTTTTTTTTCTGGGTTCCAGAGTTTGCTCTTGAAAATGGAGAGACCCCTGCGCTGGCGCAGGGGTCCAGAGGTGACATTTTTCAAAAAGCTTTTTTCTTGCTTGATATTTGATTTGCAATTTCAGTAGGGACATGAGGTTAGGTCAGTAAGGTTCATGAGCTCCAAAGGGTTTTTTTTCTGGGTTCCAGAGTTTGCTCTTGAAAATGGAGAGACCCCTGCGCTGGCGCAGGGGTCCAGAGGTGACATTTTTCAAAAAGCTTTTTTCTTGCTTGATATTTGATTTGCAATTTCAGTAGGGACATGAGGTTAGGTCAGTTAAGTTCAGGAGCTCCAAAGGGTTTTTTTTCTCGGTTCCAGAGTATGCCCTTGACAATGGAGAGACCCCTGCGCTGGCGCAGGGGTCCAGAGGTGACATTTTCCAAAAAAGCTTTTTTCTTGCTTGATATTTGATTTGCAATTTCAGTAGGGACATGAGGTTAGGTCAGTTAGGTTCATGAGCTCCAAAGGGTTTTTTTTCTGGGTTCCAGAGTTTGCCCTTGAAAATGGAGAGACCCCTGCGCTGGCGCAGGGTTCCAGAGGTGACATTTTTCAAAAAGCTTTTTTCTTGCTTGATATTTGATTTGCAATTTCAGTAGGGACATGAGGTTAGGTCAGTTAGGTTCATGAGCTCCAAAGGGTTTTTTTTCTGGGTTCCAGAGTTTGCCCTTGAAAATGGAGAGACCCCTGCGCTGGCGCAGGGGTCCAGAGGTGACATTTTTCAAAAAGCTTTTTTCTTGCTCGATATTTGATTTGCAATTTCAGTAGGGACATGAGGTTAGGTCAGTTAGGTTCATGAGCTCCAAAGGGTTTTTTTTCTGGGTTCCAGAGTTTGCTCTTGACAATGGAGAGACCCCTGCGCTGGCACAGGGGTCCAGAGGTGACATTTTTCAAAAAGCTTTTTTCTTGCTTGATATTTGATTTGCAATTTCAGTAGGGACATGAGGTTAGGTCTGTAAGGTTCATGAGCTCCAAAGGGTTTTTTTTCTGGGTTCCAGAGTTTGCTCTTGAAAATGGAGAGACCCCTGCGCTGGCGCAGGGGTCCAGAGGTGACATTTTCCAAAAAGCTTTTTTCTTGCTTGATATTTGATTTGCAATTTCAGTAGGGACATGAGGTTAGGTCAGTTAGGTTCATGAGCTCCAAAGGGTTTTTTTTCTGGGTTCCAGAGTTTGCCCTTGAAAATGGAGAGACCCCTGCGCTGGCGCAGCGGTCCAGAGGTGACATTTTTCAAAAAGCTTTTTTCTTGCTTGATATTTGATTTGCAATTTCAGTAGGGACATGAGGTTAGGTCAGTTAGGTTCATGAGCTCCAAAGGGTTTTTTTTCTGGGTTCCAGAGTTTGCTCTTGAAAATGGAGAGACCCCTGCGCTGGCGCAGGGGTCCAGAGGTGACATTTTTCAAAAAGCTTTTTTATTGCTTGATATTTGATTTGCAATTTCAGTAGGGACATGAGGTTAGGTCAGTTAGGTTCATGAGCTCCAAAGGGTTTTTTTTCTGGGTTCCAGAGTTTGGTCTTGAAAATGGAGAGAGCCCTGCGCTGGCGCAGGGGTCCAGAGGTGACATTTTTCAAAAAGCTTTTTTCTTGCTTGATATTTGATTTGCAATTTCAGTAGGGACATGAGGTTAGGTCAGTTAGGTTGATGAGCTCCAAAGGGTTTTTTTTCTGGGTTCCAGAGTTTGCCCTTGAAAATGGAGAGACCCCTGCGCTGGCGCAGGGGTCCAGAGGTGACATTTTTCAAAAAGCTTTTTTCTTGCTTGATATTTGATTTGCAATTTCAGTAGGGACATGAGGTTAGGTCAGTAAGGTTCATGAGCTCCAAAGGGTTTTTTTTCTGGGTTCCAGAGTTTGCTCTTGAAAATGGAGAGACCCCTGCGCTGGCGCAGGGGTCCAGAGGCGACATTTTCCAAAAAGCTTTTTTCTTGCTTGATATTTGATTTGCAATTTCAGTAGGGACATGAGATAGGTCAGTTAGGTTCATGAGCTCCAAAGGGTTTTTTTTCTGGGTTCCAGAGTTTGCCCTTGAAAATGGAGAGACCCCTGCGCTGGCGCAGGGGTCCAGAGGTGACATTTTTCAAAAAGCTTTTTTCTTGCTTGATATTTGATTTGCAATTTCAGTAGGGACATGAGGTTAGGTCAGTTAGGTTCATGAGCTCCAAAGGGTTTTTTTTCTGGGTTCCAGAGTTTGCCCTTGAAATTGGAGAGACCCCTGCGCTGGCGCAGGGGTCCAGAGGTCACATTTTTCAAAAAGCTTTTTTCTTGCTTGATATTTGATTTGCAATTTCAGTAGGGACATGAGGTTAGGTCTGTAAGGTTCATGAGCTCCAAAGGGTTTTTTTTCTGGGTTCCAGAGTTTGCTCTTGACAATGGAGAGACCCCTGCGCTGGCGCAGGGGTCCAGAGGTGACATTTTCCAAAAAGCTTTTTTCTTGCTTGATATTTGATTTGCAATTTCAGTAGGGACATGAGGTTAGGTCAGTTAGGTTCATGAGCTCCAAAGGGTTTTTTTTCTGGGTTCCAGAGTTTGCCCTTGAAAATGGAGAGACCCCTGCGCTGGCGCAGCGGTCCAGAGGTGACATTTTTCAAAAAGCTTTTTTCTTGCTTGATATTTGATTTGCAATTTCAGTAGGGACATGAGGTTAGGTCAGTTAGGTTCATGAGCTCCAAAGGGTTTTTTTTCTGGGTTCCAGAGTTTGCTCTTGAAAATGGAGAGACCCCTGCGCTGGCGCAGGGGTCCAGAGGTGACATTTTTCAAAAAGCTTTTTTATTGCTTGATATTTGATTTGCAATTTCAGTAGGGACATGAGGTTAGGTCAGTTAGGTTCATGAGCTCCAAAGGGTTTTTTTTCTGGGTTCCAGAGTTTGCTCTTGACAATGGAGAGACCCCTGCGCTGGCACAGGGGTCCAGAGGTGACATTTTTCAAAAAGCTTTTTTCTTGCTTGATATTTGATTTGCAATTTCAGTAGGGACATGAGGTTAGGTCTGTAAGGTTCATGAGCTCCAAAGGGTTTTTTTTCTGGGTTCCAGAGTTTGCTCTTGAAAATGGAGAGACCCCTGCGCTGGCGCAGGGGTCCAGAGGTGACATTTTCCAAAAAGCTTTTTTCTTGCTTGATATTTGATTTGCAATTTCAGTAGGGACATGAGGTTAGGTCAGTTAGGTTCATGAGCTCCAAAGGGTTTTTTTTCTGGGTTCCAGAGTTTGCCCTTGAAAATGGAGAGACCCCTGCGCTGGCGCAGCGGTCCAGAGGTGACATTTTTCAAAAAGCTTTTTTCTTGCTTGATATTTGATTTGCAATTTCAGTAGGGACATGAGGTTAGGTCAGTTAGGTTCATGAGCTCCAAAGGGTTTTTTTTCTGGGTTCCAGAGTTTGCTCTTGAAAATGGAGAGACCCCTGCGCTGGCGCAGGGGTCCAGAGGTGACATTTTTCAAAAAGCTTTTTTATTGCTTGATATTTGATTTGCAATTTCAGTAGGGACATGAGGTTAGGTCAGTTAGGTTCATGAGCTCCAAAGGGTTTTTTTTCTGGGTTCCAGAGTTTGGTCTTGAAAATGGAGAGACCCCTGCGCTGGCGCAGGGGTCCAGAGGTGACATTTTTCAAAAAGCTTTTTTCTTGCTTGATATTTGATTTGCAATTTCAGTAGGGACATGAGGTTAGGTCAGTTAGGTTGATGAGCTCCAAAGGGTTTTTTTTCTGGGTTCCAGAGTTTGCCCTTGAAAATGGAGAGACCCCTGCGCTGGCGCAGGGGTCCAGAGGTGACATTTTTCAAAAAGCTTTTTTCTTGCTTGATATTTGATTTGCAATTTCAGTAGGGACATGAGGTTAGGTCAGTAAGGTTCATGAGCTCCAAAGGGTTTTTTTTCTGGGTTCCAGAGTTTGCTCTTGAAAATGGAGAGACCCCTGCGCTGGCGCAGGGGTCCAGAGGTGACATTTTCCAAAAAGCTTTTTTCTTGCTTGATATTTGATTTGCAATTTCAGTAGGGACATGAGATAGGTCAGTTAGGTTCATGAGCTCCAAAGGGTTTTTTTTCTGGGTTCCAGAGTTTGCCCTTGAAAATGGAGAGACCCCTGCGCTGGCGCAGGGGTCCAGAGGTGACATTTTTCAAAAAGCTTTTTTCTTGCTTGATATTTGATTTGCAATTTCAGTAGGGACATGAGGTTAGGTCAGTTAGGTTCATGAGCTCCAAAGGGTTTTTTTTCTGGGTTCCAGAGTTTGCCCTTGAAATTGGAGAGACCCCTGCGCTGGCGCAGGGGTCCAGAGGTCACATTTTTCAAAAAGCTTTTTTCTTGCTTGATATTTGATTTGCAATTTCAGTAGGGACATGAGGTTAGGTCAGTTAGGTTCATGAGCTCCAAAGGGTTTTTTTTCTGGGTTCCAGAGTTTGCCCTTGAAATTGGAGAGACCCCTGCGCTGGCGCAGGGGTCCAGAGGTCACATTTTTCAAAAAGCTTTTTTCTTGCTTGATATTTGATTTGCAATTTCAGTAGGGACATGAGGTTAGGTCAGTTAGGTTCATGAGCTCCAAAGGGTTTTTTTTCTGGGTTCCAGAGTTTGCCCTTGAAAATGGAGAGACCCCTGCGCTGGCGCAGGGGTCCAGAGGTGACATTTTTCAAAAAGCTTTTTTCTTGCTTGATATTTGATTTGCAATTTCAGTAGGGACATGAGGTTAGGTCAGTAAGGTTCATGAGCTCCAAAGGGTTTTTTTTCTGGGTTCCAGAGTTTGCTCTTGAAAATGGAGAGACCCCTGCGCTGGCGCAGGGGTCCAGAGGTGACATTTTCCAAAAAGCTTTTTTCTTGCTTGATATTTGATTTGCAATTTCAGTAGGGACATGAGGTTAGGTCAGTAAGGTTCATGAGCTCCAAAGGGTTTTTTTTCTGGGTTCCAGAGTTTGCCCTTGAAAATGGAGAGACCCCTGCGCCAGCGCAGGGTTCCAGAGGTGACATTTTTCAAAAAGCTTTTTTCTTGCTTGATATTTGATTTGCAATTTCAGTAGGGACATGAGGTTAGGTCAGTTAGGTTCATGAGCTCCAAAGGGTTTTTTTTTCTGGGTTCCAGAGTTTGCCCTTGAAAATGGAGAGACCCCGGCGCCAGCGCAGGGGTCCAGAGGTGACATTTTTCAAAAATATTTTTTCTTGCTTCATTTTTTCTTTGCAATTTCAGTAGGGACATGAGGTTAGGTCAGTTAAGTTCATGAGCTCCAAAGGGTTGTTTTTCTGGATTCCAGAGTTTGCCCTTGAAAATGGAGAGACCCCTGCGCTGGCATAGGGGTCCAGAGGTGACATTTTTCAAAAAGCTTTTTTCTTGCTTGATATTTGATTTGCAATTTCAGTAGGGACATGAGGTTAGGTCAGTTCGGTTCATGAGCTCCAAAGGGTTTTTTTTCTGGGTTCCAGAGTTTGCCCTTGAAAATGGAGAGACCCCTGCGCTGGCGCAAGGGTCCAGAGGTGACATTTTTCAAAAAGCTTTTTTCTTGCTTGATATTTGATTTGCAATTTCAGTAGGGACATGAGGTTAGGTCAGTTAGGTTCATGAGCTCCAAAGGGTTTTTTTTCTGGGTTCCAGAGTTTGCCCTTGAAAATGGAGAGACCCCTGCGCTGGCGCAGGGGTCCAGAGGTGACATTTTTCAAAAAGCTTTTTTCTTGCTTGATATTTGATTTGCAATTTCAGTAGGGACATGAGGTTAGGTCAGTTCGGTTCATGAGCTCCAAAGGGTTTTTTTTCTGGGTTCCAGAGTTTGCCCTTGAAAATGGAGAGACCCCTGCGCTGGCGCAAGGGTCCAGAGGTGACATTTTTCAAAAAGCTTTTTTCTTGCTTGATATTTGATTTGCAATTTCAGTAGGGACATGAGGTTAGGTCAGTTAGGTTCATGAGCTCCAAAGGGTTTTTTTTCTGGGTTCCAGAGTTTGCCCTTGAAAATGGAGAGACCCCTGCGCTGGCGCAGGGGTCCAGAGGTGACATTTTTCAAAAAGCTTTTTTCTTGCTTGATATTTGATTTGCAATTTCAGTAGGGACATGAGGTTAGGTCAGTTCGGTTCATGAGCTCCAAAGGGTTTTTTTTCTGGGTTCCAGAGTTTGCCCTTGAAAATGGAGAGACCCCTGCGCTGGCGCAAGGGTCCAGAGGTGACATTTTTCAAAAAGCTTTTTTCTTGCTTGATATTTGATTTGCAATTTCAGTAGGGACATGAGGTTAGGTCAGTTAGGTTCATGAGCTCCAAAGGGTTTTTTTTCTGGGTTCCAGAGTTTGCTCTTGAAAATGGAGAGACCCCTGCGCTGGCACAGGGGTCCAGAGGTGACATTTTTCAAAAAGCTTTTTTCTTGCTTGATATTTGATTTGCAATTTCAGTAGGGACATGAGGTTAGGTCAGTAAGGTTCATGAGCTCCAAAGGGTTTTTTTTCTGGGTTCCAGAGTTTGCTCTTGAAAATGGAGAGACCCCTGCGCTGGCGCAGGGGTCCAGAGGTGACATTTTCCAAAAAGCTTTTTTCTTGCTTGATATTTGATTTGCAATTTCAGTAGGGACATGAGGTTAGGTCAGTTAGGTTCATGAGCTCCAAAGGGTTTTTTTTCTCGGTTCCAGAGTATGCCCTTGAAAATGGAGAGACCCCTGCGCTGGCGCAGGGGTCCAGAGGTGACATTTTTCAAAAAGCTTTTTTCTTGCTTGATATTTGATTTGCAATTTTAGTAGGGACATGAGGTTAGGTCAGTTAGGGTCATGAGCTCCAAAGGGTTTTTTTTCTGGGTTCCAGAGTTTGCCCTTGAAAATGGAGAGACCCCGGCGCCAGCGCAGGGGTCCAGAGGTGACATTTTTCAAAAATATTTTTTCTTGCTTCATTTTTTCTTTGCAATTTCAGTAGGGACATGAGGTTAGGTCAGTTAGGTTCATGAGCTCCAAAGGGTTGTTTTTCTGGATTCCAGAGTTTGCCCTTGAAAATGGAGAGACCCCTGCGCTGGCGCAGGGGTCCACAAGTGACATTTTTCAAAAAGCTTTTTTCTTGCTTGATATTTGATTTGCAATTTCAGTAGGGACATGAGGTTGGGTCAGTTAGGTTCATGTGCTCCCAAGGGTTTTTTTTCTGGGTTCCAGAGTTTGCCCTTGAAAATGGAGAGACCCCTGCGCTGGCGGAGGGGTCCAGAGGTGACATTTTTCAAAAAGCTTTTTTCTTGCTTGATATTTGATTTGCAATTTCAGTAGGGACATGAGGTTAGGTCAGTTAGGTTCATGAGCTCCAAAGGGTTTTTTTTCTGGGTTCCAGAGTTTGCTCTTGAAAATGGAGAGACCCCTGCGCTGGCGGAGGGGTCCAGAGGTGACATTTTTCAAAAAGCTTTTTTCTTGCTTGATATTTGATTTGCAATTTCAGTAGGGACATGAGGTTAGGTCAGTAAGGTTCATGAGCTCCAAAGGGTTTTTTTTCTGGGTTCCAGAGTTTGCCCTTGAAAATGGAGAGACCCCTGCGCTGGCGCAGGGGTCCAGAGGTAACATTTTTCAAAAAGCTTTTTTCTTGCTTGATATTTGATTTGCAATTTCAGTAGGGACATGAGGTTAGGTGAGTTCGGTTCATGTGCTCCAAAGGGTTTTCTTTCTGGGTTCCAGAGTTTGCCCTTGAAAATGGAGAGACCCCTGCGCTGGCGCAGGGGTCCAGAGGTGACATTTTTCAAAAAGCTTTTTCCTTGCTTGATATTTGATTTGCAATTTCAGTAGGGACATGAGGTTAGGTCAGTTAGGTTCATGAGCTCCAAAGGGTTTTTTTTTCTGGGTTCCAGAGTTTGCTCTTGAAAATGGAGAGACCCCTGCGCTGGCGCAGGGGTCCAGAGGTGACATTTTTCAAAAAGCTTTTTTCTTGCTTGATATTTGATTTGCAATTTCAGTAGGGACATGAGGTTAGGTCAGTTAGGTTCATGAGCTCCAAAGGGTTTTTTTTTTGGGTTCCAGAGTTTGTTCTTGAAAATGGAGAGACCTCTGCGCTGGCGCAGGGGTCCTTAGGTTAGATTTTTTAAAACGTTTTTTTTGGCTTGATATTTGATTTGCAATTTCAGTAGGGTCATGATGTTTAGTCTGTTAGGTTCATAAGCTCCAAAGGGTTTTGTTTTCTGGGTTCCAGAGTTTGCTCTTGAAAATGGAGAGACCTCTGCGCTAGCGCAAGGGTCCTTAGGTTAGATTTTTGAAAATGTTTTTTTTTTGCTTGATATTTGATTTGCAATTTCAGTAGGGTCCTCATGTCAGGTCTGGTAGGGTCATGAGCTGCAATGGGTTTTTTTCTGGGTTCCAGAGTTGCTCTTGAAAATGGAGAGACCCCTGCGCTGGCACAGGGGTCCTTAGGTTAGATTTTTGAAAACATTGTTTTTTGCTTGATATTTGATTTGCAATTTCAGTAGGGTCATGAGGTTAGGTCACTTAGGTTCATGAGCTCCAAAGGGTTTTTGTTCTGGGTTCCAGAGTTTGCTCTTGAAAATGGAGAGACCCCTGCGCTGGCACAGGGGTCCAGAGGTGACATTTTTCAAAAAGCTTTTTTCTTGCTTGATATTTGATTTGCAATTTCAGTAGGGACATGAGGTTAGGTCTGTTAGGTTCATGAGCTCCAAATGATTTTTTTTTTGGGTTCCAGAGTTTGCTCTTGAAAATGGAGAGACCCCTGCGCCAGCGCAGGGGTCCTTAGGTTAGATATTTTAAAAACATTTTTTTTTTGCTTGATATTTGATTTTCAATTTCTATAGGGTCCTGATGTTAGGTCAGGTAGGTTCATGAGCTGCAATGGGTTTTTTTTTGGGTTCGAGAGGTTGCTCTTGAAAATGGAGAGACCTTTGCGCTGGTGCAGGGGTCCTTAGGTTAGATTTTTGAAAACGTTTTTTTTTTGCTTGATATTTGATTTGCAATTTCAGTAGGGTCATGAGGTTTGGTCAGTTAGGTTCATGAGCTGCAAAGGGTTTTTTTTTCTGGGTTCCAAAGTTTTGCTCTTGAAAATAGAGAGACCCCTGCGCCAGCGTAGGGGTCCTGAGGTTAGATTTTTGAAAACATGTTTTTTTGCTTGATATTTGATTTTCAACTTGAGTGGGGTCCTGATGTTAGGTGAGGTAGGTTCATGAGCTGCGATGGGTTTTTTTCTGGGTTCCAGAGTTGCTCTTGAAAATGGAGAGACCTCTGCGCTGGCGTAGGGGTCCTTAGGTTAGATTTTTGAAAACGTTTTTTTTTTGCTTGATATGTGTTTTGCAATTTCTGTACGGTCCTGATGTTAGGTCAGGTAGGTTCATGAGCTGCAATGGGTGTTTTTCTGGGTTCCAGAGTTGCTCTTGAAAATGGAGAGACCCCTGCTCGAGTGCAGGGGTCCTTAGGTTAGATTTTTGAAAACATTGTTTTTTGCTTGATATTTGATTTGCAATTTCAGTAGGGTCATGAGGTTAGGTCACTTAGGTTCATGAGCTCCAAAGGGTTTTTGTTCTGGGTTCCAGAGTTTGCTCTTGAAAATGGAGAGACCCCTGCGCTGGCGCATGGGTCCTTAGGTTAGATTTTTGAAAACATCTTTTTTTGCTTGATATTTGATTTGCAATTTCAGTAGGGTCCTGATGTCAGGTCCGGTACGTTCATGAGCTGCAATGGGTTTTTTTCTGGGTTCCAGAGTTTGCTCTTGAAAATGGAGAGACCTCTGCGCTGGCGTAGGGGTCCTTAGGTTAGATTTTTGAAAACGTTTTTTCTTTGCTTGATATTTGATTTGTAATTTCAGTAGGGTCATGAGGTTAGGTCCGGTAGGTTCATGAGCTGCAATGGGTTTTTTTCGGGGTTCCAGAGTTGCTTTTGAAAATGGAGAGACCCCTGCGCTGGCGGAGGGGTCCAGAGGTGACATTTTTCAAAAAGCTTTTTTCTTGCTTGATATTTGATTTGCAATTTCAGTAGGGACATGAGGTTAGGTCAGTTAGGTTCATGAGCTCCAAAGGGTTTTTTTTTTGGGTTCCAGAGTTTGTTCTTGAAAATGGAGAGACCTCTGCGCTGGCGCAGGGGTCCTTAGGTTAGATTTTTGAAAACGTTTTTTTTTGCTTGATATTTGATTTGCAATTTCAGTAGGGTCATGATGTTAGGTCTGTTAGGTTCATGAGCTCCAAAGGGTTTTTTTTTCTGGGTTCCAGAGTTTGCTCTTGAAAATGGAGAGACCTCTGCGCTAGCGCAAGGGTCCTTAGGTTAGATTTTTGAAAATGTTTTTTTTTTGCTTGATATTTGATTTGCAATTTCCGTAGGGTCCTCATGTCAGGTCTGGTAGGGTCATGAGCTGCAATGGGTTTTTTTCTGGGTTCCAGAGTTGCTCTTGAAAATGGAGAGACCCCTGCGCTGGCACAGGGGTCCTTAGGTTAGATTTTTGAAAACATTGTTTTTTGCTTGATATTTGATTTGCAATTTCAGTAGGGTCATGAGGTTAGGTCACTTAGGTTCATGAGCTCCAAAGGGTTTTTGTTCTGGGTTCCAGAGTTTGCTCTTGAAAATGGAGAGACCTCTGCGCTGGCGCAGGGGTCCTTAGGTTAGATTTTTGAAAACGTTTTTTCTTTGCTTGATATTTGATTCGCAATTTCAGTAGGGTCCTGATGTTAGGTCAGGTAGGTTCATGAGCTGCAATGGGTTTTTTTCTGGGTTCCAGAGTTGCTCTTGAAAATGTTGACTTTGCTCTTGAAATTTGTGTATTTATTTGTGATTTCATGATGGCGCATTTTTTCTAATCTATATTCGTTTAATTCTTATGTGCATGCTTCTATAGATAGAATGCTTTGAGCGGAGAATGACTACCACATTGTGTTTTTCAAGTTGCTTCGCCGTTTTTCCACTTTCTTAGCTAGTCGTCGTTTATACTACTTCATACTTTTTCTAAGTGTTTTGTGTTTCGCTTACCTACCTTCCAGATGACACTATCCGATGTGCCCATGCGTGATCAAGTCCCACCTCCGTCGATAGATTCCGTGGAGGAGGATTCTAGCATTCCCCCAGACAGTCAATATTCTCGAAGCCCAGATGTTGCCGAAGTGGAAGAGGATGTTCCTCCGAATGTCCCATCCTCCGATCATCACACTTTCGATATTAGCCATCATGTGGCGGAAGCTGATACCATACAAGATGCCACTCAAGAAACGCCCGATTCAAGCGACAAACGCTCGGGTAAACCCTTACTTCCTTAGGGTGGTGTTGAAATTGGCATTGTTCACATGCCCCCTCATCTGCAGGACAAGGACCCCATGTGGAGCGCAAATGAGATGAGATTGCTGCAGAAGAGTGACTACAATAGCGTCATCTCCAGTCTTCGCACCAAACCCATTAAGAAGTCTCGATTCCTAATTCCTCTGTGTCGTCTCAAGACCTACCCGAAGGTTCGTCCAATTGTCGATTCGGACGTCGAGATGTTGGCGAACGAGTTCGTCAAAGGGTATCGAGAAGGAGATCGAGTTTTGTATGTGTCTCCTTTCGACATCACGGACAAGGACCTTGCGGTTCGAGTGGATGACGCCATCTGGTCTAACCCGCTATGGAAGGCTGCTAATGATGAATTCGAAGAGTACTTGTCCTCTGATACTGATCTCCATCAGTTTCGGAATAAATACTTTTACGTTTACAAAGGCAATCACCGCGTGACGGCGTGGATGGGTTATATCCACAAGTACCATTCCAATAATCCTGACTGGTACATTTCTGTTGACTGTATTGTTCTCGACGCACGTGGGGAATGCTCAAGGTTCCTCAACGCCATGAACGATATCAACTGGTACGTATAGTTCCAAATCCATTTGAATTAATTTCATATTGCATTTATTCAGGGAAGCCTTGTTTTAATACTCATATCGTCACTCACAAGTCGACGGAACATGATCATGTTCAAGACAGTACTATTGCCAAGTTGGAAAGAATTCGAACCTTCGGCGCATTCAAACTTTCTCATTTCAAAGGTCTTATTAGCAAAGAGGACATGGCTATTTGCGAGGCTCATAAACCCCGTGTACCGTCATGGTATCCACTCACCATGGACATTTTCGTGAAATTCCTTCACGCGGTAAGTTTTCTAAAGTTATGTGCTTATCGTTTTCATATTATGAATTGCATCATGCGTTTCTTGCATCTCAATTATTTTCGTACAGAGACAATGCGCTGCTGCATCCGACGCTGCTTGCTCGAACTATTACGAGACCGTGCCCGAGAATGAAAGAACTGGGCCTGGAGTCTGGAGCGCGATGGACAAGGCCATCACGAAGTGTGTCAAGTATTGGCGCAGCCAAAGGTTCGACAAGATGGTTGCAATCGCCAACCCAGCCAATGGAGAGTTATTTGAACAAGAGGTATTCTCAACTCTCAACTCTCAACTCTCAACTCTCATCTCAACTATCAACTCTCATCTCAACTCTCAACTCCCAACTCTCAACTCTCAACTCAGCTCTCAACTCTCAACTATCAACTCTCATCTCAACTATCAACTCCCAACTCCCAACTCTCAACTCTCAACTCAACTCAACTCTCAACTCTCAACTCGCAAATTTTCTAATATAAATATCCATTTTCCACCCAGCTCAATAAACACTATACTAGCGGGAAATCATTGGACTTGACCGTTGAGCGTCTTCATAAAATTGCAACCACCAAGGTCCATCCAGACTTCAAAGGAAAATGGTTGCAATTGTGGAACGGAACGGACGAGGAATGGGCAGCCTACCAATTTCCTCTAGATCGTCCAATGAAGGACAAATTCCTCGACGCCTGGTTGCCAAGGGCTTCTCTCTGGTCTCAGGTATGACGATACTTACTTCCTCTAGGCTCTTCATTTTTAATCCGTTGTAATCTTCGTTACTTCTAACACCCATCGTTTCATAATGTATGTCAGTTGTCTACTTTCCTTAATGACCACATCGACAACTATGTCGCTAAACTTAAGATCAACATTGAGTGGAGCTCCGTTGTTCTCAAGCCGGCGGAATACGTGGAGAAATGGAGGTCTCTATTGTGGAAGAAGGCTTTCCCCTTCTACCTCTCGGAAAATGCAAGCCCAAGGTTTCTGAAAGGTTCAGACCTCCTAAAGATTGAAGGTGGAATTTTAGCGGGCCGCTTGTTTTATAGGTTTGTATGATTTGACTTCTTGTTTGATTCAGTGTTCTCTTTGTCTCTATCACCCTTACTAAATGTAACGCATATATGCAGGTACATGAAGCAAGAGCTCATCGCCAAACGTGCTCTTGCGGCTTGGGAAGTTCCGGCTCATGTTGAGCTCAAACCGTCTACCCAAACGCCTATTGATGAACTTTGGACCGAAGACCAACGCAATCGATTTCCCAATGATGTGTTGCTCACAGGTGGTTGGTTCCTCGAGTGTCCACCGAACTTCGTTCCTGAGGAGGAGAAACACCTCGTCCTTGTCCCGGAACCATCTGTAGGAGGAGCGGCTCCTATGGTCACTGACTTAAACGACGACGACGAAGAGGAGGCAATTCAGCCTGAACCTGCTCCGAAGCCAAAAGTTCAACGTCGAGGGAAGGTTCGTTCTCGCGATGGTTCCGTTGTTGCAGCCTCACCTGCAGGAGTTCAAATTCCGGCAAGACCTCCTTTGGCTTCGACTCAGACTTCGCAACGCACGGTTTCTAATCCGCCATCACCTCCACGTTCCAACTTGGATGTTCAATCTAGCCAAACTCATCATGTCACACACTCTGGCCGTGGTGTACCACCCCCGAAAGGTGTAGGTGTCATTTCGTCTTCGCCGTTTAAGACGACCCTACCCATGTTTCTTGAGGAGGGAAGCTATCTTATGAGCGATGAGCAGTAAGCGGTGAGCGGTGAGCAGTAACACATGAGCAATGAGCAGTAACATATGAGCAATGAATCCAAATTTCGTAAAGACACACGGGTTTAGGGTACACAACCACAATTTTGACAAATTAATTGCATATTTTCAATTGTAAATTGCAAGTATTTTAAATGAAACATAAGTGAAAGGGCCCTATTGCCATGGATCATTTAAAGCACTTTCAATACATTGTTGATTTTTATTATAATAATCCAAACAAATACATGTAATTTATTGACATCCTTATACATGTAGTTACAACCAACACTTGTACAACTACTCACATTCTACAACAGCAACAAATTCAAGTAGGTGCATAACCTCATTATACGTATATGTAGGTGCCATAATTGTGAGCCACTCAAACCGCTCACGGGTTGAATTAAGGCCCACAATCTACAAAAACAAGCAAATTAGATAATAGAAATTGTCAATATGTAGGTAGTTACTAGGTTTTGAGACATCCGCCTGTGGATGCGAGTTGTGTAAGAGACTGGTATTAGGTCTGGATCAACCCGGGTTCGAATCCGGTTGGTTACATTGACTGGTGCTATCCCAAATTGAGCTAGTGATAAAGCAGGAATAATCTATAGGCGGATACCAAGAAGACATTACTACGCGGATGTGCGTAGAATCTTCATAATTATTTTTTATTTTTAGAAACTTGTTATTATTTATCCGTATGAATAAATGAAACCACTCACGGTTGGATGTAGTCTAAATAAAAATGAAGTTACTGAATCATTTGAAATACTTTCAGTCCATTGCTAATTTTTATTATAATAATCCAAACCAAAACATGTCATTTATTGACATTGAAATATATGTTGTTTAATAGAACATTTGCAATACTACTCACATTCTACAATACCAGCAAGTTCAGGTAGTCGCATGACCTCATTAAAGGTATATGTAGGTGCATGAATGAACTTGTCACTCTCGTAATCCACCTTGCACAAAAATCTAAACACATAATAAAGATGTTTACAATACACCCATTTTCCTTTCTTTCCCAATGCATGAGAGGACATTTTCGTGAAATCCGGGCATGTGCAATGCGGGATGTCGCCAATTGTCACATGGTAAGTGATATCCTGCTTGGAGACAATGTTGATTATCACTCCAAAGCCCGGATATGGAATGGCAGTGATCCCAACCACATAGTAATCCTCCATGAGTCCGGCACTCTCCCATTTGTTTTTGTGATCCGCTAGCGGTGCTGTTGGATTACGACGCACTGTCTTCCCAAACCTGAATGTAGGGTGGGCATCCGGGTTTGGTGGCATAGAAAAATGCGAGCGAGGGATGGGGAGAGTTGCAATTGTTGAAAGCCTACGACGAGGGGACAATGCCTCCCTCTGCTGTAGTTGAAATCCAGCATCTTCAAGTGCCAAAACCTCCTCTCTCGATAGATTGGTACCTATCTTCACCGGCCACGTGTTGGGTACTATAGGCCAGTCCAACACATATTTCTTCTTACTGCCACTCACACAACGCTTGATGTCGTCAGGGCAAAACCAAAATTCATACTCCACATTGTTGGGAGATCGAAATTCCTTCCTGAGCCCTTTGTATGTTGGGGCAGGTGTGCCATGTTTCCCAGTCCCGATTTTAGCATTGCACATAGTCCCTGTAATGGCCTGCAGTGCCCAACATCGTTTGGCTGAGTTGGGTGGTAATCTTGCAATGTGCCAGTTGGAAGCAAGACAATCAGTCTCTAATACGGATGTAGTATGAGCCACACCATGAATTGCAGAACTCAACGATTCCTCTATGCGTTGACGAGTTGCTCGGGTGTTGGGACGAGGAATGGAATAGTTCACTTTGTCGGGTCGATGAGAGTCACAATCAGCACCCGGTGGTAGGTTGAGTTTGCGTTTGGTGGAACCAAAGAGTTCTGACCCTTCCAATGCACAATCTCTAGTGTTGACGTCTTCTGCCCCTGGGTAAGACTTCATGGCATCAGCCAACATTTTTGGATCTCCACACCTGGCAGCTGCTTTGAGTTTCAAGGAGGCCGAATCAGGACCTTTACCATCAGACCCCCTTTCAACCATGTCCGGTAATTTGCAATTTGCATGAAGGCACGGATCATGTCGTCCACTGTAGCTTCATATAAACAAGTCATCTTGTTGCCGGACTGTTGGAGCCATTTGTTGTGTACAGTCTCTGCAAGGTTGCATGTTGGCATTTCCGCACGCTCTTCTATTGTCATATCCTATGAACAACACACAAATACAAGGATACAAGGTCGTTTGCGAGCCAAACCTTGTAGGCAGTTTGGGTCGTTCGCCGCCGCCGCCATAACTATGGCTGAATTTTTTGCTGTGGGTGTTTTCAATACCTCATTTGCAATGCATTGGTATGCCATGTCCAATGATTCACGGCATGTGCCATTGGCCACAGGGTGATCATGTACACCAAGATGAATGCAAGCCCTGGACATTCCAACGGATGTGGAGTGGATGTATATGATTCGAGCATTACACAAAGCAATGCACACAGGTGTGGAACGACATACCTTACACTCGACAGTGGACTTAGTAGGGGGAACAACACCCACAGCAAATGGGATAGGAGTTGAACCGGCCCATTCAGTGTTGTTCCGGAGGCCCCCATTGCGATTCATGTAATCACAGTAGTCATTATGACATTCGAGATGACCAGCACAAGTAGAGCGCCGGAAGGACAGTCCAAAGTCATTTTGGATATTCGTGGTTTTGGTGGTGCACCAAGGGTGACCGTCGCACATCTTGTCCATGCCGTCCATTGAGCGACCATACGTACTTGGAGCTTTGAGTGCCACAGGAGGCAAGAGAAACAAAACATCACCATTAAAAGAAGATGGTAAGTACTTGACTTCACGAACATCTATACTGTCAAAATCAATGGATGCAAGATCGGACTTTGATCTTTTTCTTGACTTTGTCAGCTTTAAGGCATCAATCATAGTCAACCCTGTAGATGAAGGTGAAGGGTGTAGTGGAGGACGTTGAGAATGTGAGATTTGGGGAACCACCTTCTTGTACATAAGACCGCAAGGGAATTTGGCTACATGTATAGGAAGTTGGGAAGGAGTAGAATGAACACTTCTAAATGGAAATGGCGATGTGTTTGAAAGATCAACAGATGTACAAATGTCATCTTCTGAATCTGATAGCACAAACACACTATCATCAAGGGGTTCCACCTTAACAGGTGCGATAGAGGGAATTTGAACTGTGGATGTACCGGATTCGTTTGTCAAAATGACAGTTGAAGCTTGCATCTGAGACTCAGAAAGTCCTATCACCCTAAATGAACCAGGTCCTAGGATCCACATAAAACCAACATCAGTTCTATTTTTTGGAACCAAAATCGTTTCATACACCTCTCCATTTGCAGAGTACATCTCATGCTCTAAATACATGGTTCCTATCTGGAGGTTGAATCTCAAACTAAATAAATCCTCTGAAACACTCACATGACCATCATCTTGGAGTGGCAAGATGAAGGGAACAAAAGATCCATGAGCTTTAATGGTAGCCATAGAAAATCAAAAGAACATATGAACAATACATCACAAAAATATGGGGTGAATGTTACTTTTGTATAGAGTTGTGTGAGGAAATGAATGGAAATGAAAACGTGTGATACAATAATGGATGGAGATGAAAGCGTGTGATACATAGCATTTAATAATACAGAAGTCGACATAACACAATAATAGTCAGAGAATATTTACGAGCAAGATATACACAAAATGGCGTCAAATACTAAAAATATTGGTAGAAATTTAAAATATATATGTGTGGACTGACGTAGATGTAGAAAGAATTAAAATTGGTTGGAAAAATAAATTATTGATCATTATGAATAGAACAAAGTAGGTGTCAGAAAATTTTGGCGGATATAACAAAAATAAACACATAATGACAAACGCGTCGAAATATCTCGCTCATTGAACGCCAATTACAACATGTGATCATAATATACGCCGGATTTTGTGAGATAGATACATTGGAAGAATAAATGATAGTACCTGATAGAAAACATATCATAGACACCAACGATGGTGGACGATGTAGAGAGAACACCCGTGAGGCCGAAGAGAAGACGTAGGAAAGCTTTGTATTTCACTTCCGAGAAAAAGAGGTTCAAACTGAGTGTGGGAAAGAAGAATGCAAATAAGAGTGGGAAAATAAACTTGTTGAGTACGGTAGAAGAAACTGTGAAGACACTGAATTTTGATGCGATGGAGGATGATGAAGGTGCAAAAAGCAAAGAAGATGTAGACGATCGTATATCAGAGTCCGAATTGAAGACGGGTTCAAAGAAGATGACAAACAAAAAGGTAAGTCAGTTCAACGTTCACATAATTTGATAGTGCATAAGTTGTAAGTTAGGACGGAGAACCTTGTACGTTCACTCACATGTCATGTAGTAGCAATTTATAGAGGTTATAAATTGGAGAGGAGAAACCCTATACGTTAATGCACATGGTATATAACAAAAATTTAGGAAGGCTAGAAGTCAGGAGGAGAACGCACAGGGTTTATAAGAGCAACTTAGGAGTCGAGAAATTGGGAGGTAAAACCCTATACGTTAACGCAGAGGGTTTATAAGAGCAACTTAGGAGTCGAGAAGTTGGGAGGTAAAACCCTATACGTTAACGCAGAGGGTTTATAAGAGCAACTTAGGAGGCGAGAAGTTGGGAGGAGAAACCCTGTGCGTTAACGCACAGGGTTTGTAAGCGCAACTTAGGAAGGCCAAAATTCGGAGCTAAAACCCTGTGCGTTATCGCACAGGGTATGTAATAGCAACTTAGGAAGGCCAAAGTTGGGAGGTAAAAGCCTGTGCGTTAACGCACAGGGTTTGTAAGAGCAACTTAGGAACGCCAAAAATTGGGAGGTAAAACGACTAGGAGAGCTTAAAAGTAAAACAAATATCTATTGTATGAATTTAAATCGATATTCAGAGCGTAGGACCAAAAAAACTATTCAAAACGGGGTTAGAATGCAAGAAATGAGAAATATGTCTACTCAAGTATTCATGCAATACGTTATAGGAGCTAGAAAATGACACAAAATAGAATAATTTTTTTTTGCCCCGAAACCCAAAATCTACGAGGTGGCCTAAAACAAGGAAATAGATAGAAGAATGAGAAAAGAAAATGATTTCAAACCAAAAAAAAATATCAGAAGAATTTTTAGCTACGGAGATTTAGATAATATAGCATATTTTTCTTTTTCTTTTGGACCCCATTAGCATTTTTTCCAGATTTTACAAGTTTTGGCAAATCTACCAATTCCAGACAAAAAAAATTCAAAAAAAAAAGTTTTTTATAAAATTCATGCCTCGGCCCTGTGCGTTAATGCACAGGGTCTATGCGCTAACGCACAGACCTTATGCGCTAACGCATAGTGGCTAGAAAGTTGCCAGCGCAGACCCTGTGCGTTAACGCACAGGGTCTACGCTGACAACTTTCTAGCGGCTATGCGGGGCCACGAACAGCCACGCTAAATATGGCTACAGGGACGAGTAGTATAAATTGCCACACCCCCAAAGCATTCAGTCTTTTTTCTCTCATCTATCGGACCTTAGCTCGTCGCTGCAAGCTCTCTCATCTACAGGTGCAGTACAAGGTTTGTTTGTACTTTCGTGATGACAGGGTAATTGCGCATAATCAGGCGTAAATTGCGGACAGTTTGGGTCGTTCGACCCAAACTGTCCGCCTTGTTTGGGTCGGCCGACCCAAACCACGCGTAGAAAGTTTGGGTCGTTCGACCCAAACTGGCTGTAGGCGGTTTGGGTCGCTCGATCGAAACTGGATGGACAATTTGGGTCGTTCGACCCAAACCTCGCGCCCAACTTTTGTAGACCTGTAGTTGGACTCACAGACCCTGTGCGTTAACGCACAGGGTCTGCCCTTGTAGTTTTGGGGTGGGCGGCCACCGTAATCGTACAATATTTAGAGGTGCAAATGGCAATGTGTAGAATAATTTTTGTCATTTTCCCTGTGTTCGTGGTATTATGCTGTTATTGCTGTTGGTTTTGTAATATTATTGCTAATGTGTTGCTACTGGTTTTGGAATATTTATGAAACTTATTTCATTTATTTTAGGACGAATCAATGGATTTGGAGAGAACGACTCTTATTTCGACTGATGATGATTGCACAATGCATTCAACTCAAGATCGTCCATCTCAACAGGTTCATCATCATCAGGATATATCGTCAAATCTTCATAATAAGAAAAAAAATAAAAAATGAATCCCTAGATGATTTTGATTCGGATGAAGATAATGATGGTGACAATAAAACTTATCAAGAGAAAGTGTGGGAGCTTACGAACAAACGAAAGGTCAATTCCACTTCCACAATTTCCTCAATCCGTGCTGGACCTAATGCTCGCTTGCGTGTACCCTTATGTCGCATGGTTCCTATACCGATTGTACGTCCTGCTTTGAAGGGTGACATTACTAAATTGGAGGCTGATTTTTTCAATGGTTATCGTGATGGTGACCGTGTATTTTATATATCAGCCACCGATTCTAAGGGAAACTTTCAATTCGTGGATGATGAGGTTCGCGCATCTTGGAGCCCAAATTGGGTTCAAACCAATGCCCTGTTTGAATCTCAATTGGATACAGATTTGTCATTGATGTCATACAAGAACAAGATGTTTTTTATATGGGATGGAAATCACAGATTTTTTGCTTGGAAAAATTATATTGACCGCGTATATACCGAAGATTATGAACGTCATGTCTTCGTGGATTCTATCATTTTGGCGTCCGAGCTTGACGACATTCCAAGTTTGTTGACTGCTATGCATGACATCAACAAGTAATGTTCTTACCTATTTTTTTATACTTATTTCTAGTTTATATTTTGTTTTCCAAATTATATCATCATGAATCTAATCAATTTAAATTTTTTTTCATGTCAACCGAAAATTCTCACGTATCCACCAATTTGGTGCATACTTTATATCGGATGCAAAGTATAGGCACCATGCCTTTGACTTCCTTCAGAAAGCAACTGGATCCAAAGAATTATAAACGATGTGAGGAGAAGTCCGTTGAAACTTGGTATTCTTTGACACGACCACTTTTTTTGGATTACATGTACAGTGTAAGTTCTTCTACCATTGCTAATATGTGCCTTAGGTTTATTCATCTTCATTTTACATTATATCTATATGTACTTATAAATATTGACTTTTGTTTGATTTTTCAGCAAGAACTTGCTGAGGCTAGCGATATTGCTCTCAACCAGTACAATGAAACTTATCCTCTTGAACGGACATCAGACGGAGTTTCAAAAGCAATGTCCGCAGCTGTCAACAAAAAACGTGCAATGTTATCTTCTAGTTTTACGAAACAACTAGCGATTGCCGACATCAACCTTACCTCTACTTTCCTTGAAGAAGTTAAGCACCATTGGGGTTCATTTTCGGTGCCTGAAATGCTACAAGAGAAACTTCGTCGTGTTGCTGTCAGTAATGTGGATTCAGAAGTCAAAGTTGGATGGCTCAAGCTTTGGAATGGCAATAGATTTGACAAAGATGCATTGCATTTCCCGAAATCGCCCCTCTCTGATTCTGCACTTGATGATTGGTTATCAAAGTCTACATATTGGGCACAGTTGGAAAAAAAAGCTATCGAAGAGCTTCAAAGTATTCTTTCATCTCCTCTTCAGTTGCCTGCAGATGTGCCTACTCTCTCCGAGTATATCCAAACCTGGAAATTTGCGGCTTTCAATTCAATATTCTATCGTGAATTCCAAAGCGGAAAAGTTAAAAAACACAATGGTTGGGATGAGCAACCTAATATTGATCTTGCTATGAAACGTGTATTATACAGGTACAACCTAATCTTATTATTTTTTTGATTTTTTTGATTTTTTTGATTCCATTTGTCAAATTGTCATGGAATATTTGACTTACAATATTTTTGTGTGTAGGTATTTTCGATATGTTTTGATTCCACATAAATGCGTTGTAGGGGAACCTCGTTTTTTCCCAAATTGGCGTGACACTGGTGCAGGAGATTCATGCATGTTCACTACTGAGATTTGTTTGGATTGGTCGCTCCCACACTATGAGGATTGTGGTTGGTATCTTGATTGTCCTAAGGATGCATGTCCGTCAAGTGAGAAGACAATCCGTCAAATAAATGATGCTAAAAATGTGGATCCTCGTGATACTGCAATTTTGCAAGCACAAATTGTGCAGCTTAAACTTAGAGAGCCAGAACCAAAAGAGACAAAACGTCGTAAGAGGAAACATATTCCTGAAACCAAAATACAAGGTCAATTGGAAATTTCACAACATGAAGAATTGCTTGTTCTTTCCAATGATTTGGATAAGAATCCACTTGGATGCGAAAGTTCAAAGTCTGGGTGCGATGTATTGGAATTTCATTACTCCAGCACCTATGACGCTATTCATCGTGCGCCAACGGATATTTTGAGAAAAGAGTTATTCATATTGAAGAACTTTCTCATGCTCTCGTTTGCTCGATCTACTGCTGTCAAGAACAAGTCTAAAGGGGTGGATGTAGGCCCTCCTAAGTGGATCCAATGGCGGGAATTTATTGAAAACGTAAGTGTTATTGTTTTGGTATTTTTTCTAATGTTCTTACTTTCATTTGGGTTTTATTTTGTGTCTTATATTGTGATATGTTGTGGTATTTCAGTTCAATGACAATCGCGAATTTCATGTCATGGGAAGTCCGACTCCCTTTGCCGTTGACTTGGTTTTTCTCCAATTTCCCGACGGTCTTGACTTCAACCTCTCCAATAAACCTGCTGAAATTCCTCTTTGGAATAAATATGACAAGAACTGGATGGTTGCAACAATGTCCTTGTGCAAGTCCATCTTGTCTGATGATGGCGTCCTCATAGTATTTTCTGCTATCGATATGCAAACCAATAAGGTTTTGAATTTAACCTTACACAACGGCAACATGAAAGTTCTTAGGACTTTTATTTGCCTCAATTCGTACATGGTGTTCAAGGATCCGGAGTCTCCAACGTACACCGTAAGTATAACGCATCACAATTGTTTCTATTTAATTATTTTAGTGTTATTTGTATTGTATATAGTTTTAACACAATTTATATTTTTTTGTAGACTCCGGCATTTATGGCTCATGTCTTGGTAAGGGATTTTACTACCACAAAATCCACGAGACAACCAAACTCCACTTTTTTTGGCACTGGATTGAAAAGCAAAAACTTGCTTTTCAATTTTGTGGATGAAAAAAACATGCTTCTTCAAAAATCGGGAAGACCTTGGAGGGGGCCATATAAAAAATCGCCGCGTTTTTTTCAAGATCTTATTGAATTGTTTACACCATCGAATGGACGCGTTGTTGATTTGACGTGTTCCACTGGAGCTTCTATCCTAGCAACACGCGCATGTGGCAGACATCTTCTTGCATTTGAGGGTGATAATGACATGTTTGAGCACTTATTGAAACCGCTTTTGGAAAAGGTTTTGAAAGAGGGGTCATCTAAGGAGAATATACAAGATCTCACAAAAGAAGATGATGACCTCTCGGATGAGGAGATGCTTGAATTTGAGTGTGAGTAAGTTTTGATACAATAAATTTTTATTCAATTCATTCGTTTCATTCAATTCATTGGTTCATTTTTATTTCTTCACATTATTTACATGTTTCATCGATTTGATTTCAGGAATACGATTGGAAAGAGGACATGTCTCCCGTTTTGGGCACATAGACAATTCCTACGAAGTCCAAGCCGTAGCCCGCGTCTCCCATCATATGCCGAGAATGTTGCAATTGCAATGTTGAATCTCGAAGATTCGGATCCAAATGAAGAATCTTGCTATAGTTCCAAAATCAATTCGCAATGCAAAGGTGCTCGAATATATATAGATGACGAGGCAAAAGATAGTTTCATGTCTAGTGCTACTACTGATGAATAAATTTTTGGACTTCATGTTGTTTATCCTTCTCAACCCTCTTATTACTAAACCCTAAAATCATCATTTTTAAGGCCACAATTCCACGGTTATAGGATATTGGTGGCCCTATTACCAAAATTTTCATCTTCCTCACTGCTCATAAGTTACCGCTCATCGCTCACCGCTCATTGCTCACCGCTCATAAGATAGCACTCCCCGTTTCTTGAGCATGGAAACTTCTGTGCCTTGCTTAACCAGTCTGAACACCAGAAATTCATGGATCGGCAACTTGTCCGTATCGTAGACCACATTATCAAGGTCACACAATCCCATATCTCACTAACACTATCAATTTGACAATTTTCTTGGACTAGTGAGGTTTTTTATTATCGGTAACTCATGCTTTCCACTACTCTTATTCATACAGATCGGGGTCGGCCGTACTTATCCTTGTGAATCGATGCAAATGCGGCCTAGGCATCCTGGAATTGATCTCGTGATTGTTGACGCTCCCGAAGACTTGGTCGTGCCTGTCATCTCCCCCATGTCCGTACCATCGTGGAACAAGCGAGAGATAGACTACTTTGACCAACTCTTCGCCTTCGCAGATTGTCACTTGACCGATGACGGAGTTGTTCTACTCTTCCATCCCAAGGACCGTCGAATCGAGAAGAAGTTAGATAGTAAAATCAAAATCTATGATTTTACGATTGTCCGGGATTGGTGGGGCTATAATCCCATTCCCATGGCCTCCTCCCTTCCACACCAGAAAGAGGTATTATCTTTTATGTTCATAATTTGAATTTCTCAATCCGACAATCAGTTTCAATATCTACTTATCCTTGAGGTTGTCTTACAGACCCATAACTTCAACATTAAGGTCTTTGCACGCCTTAGTTCCAAGTTCCGCACTCGCCGATTGCGACCACAGTTCGTACAAATGGAGATCCTTCCCGAAGAGCGCGACGACTTGACGAACTTCACGACAACCGAGTCCCAACTTCTACGCCCTAGCGGACTTCCTTGGCGTGGCTCGGGTGAGAAGGACCCATCCTTTGTTCAGTGCTTCATCGAGTGTCTTACAGACGAGCATGATATCGTCTGCGACTGGAGCCCTAGTACAGGTTTTCAATCTCTCCCTTCATCGTTTACAATAGCTGAAACTGAATTCCACTTTCTAAATTCCGTTTTCCAAACTGCAGGTGCTTCTATCATTGCTTGCCAACGTTCGAACCGACACCTCATCGCGTTGGAGCCGGATTCAGAAATCTTTGAGGCGCTTCTCAAGCCTTACGTGGATGCGATCCCGCAACCAGAAGAGCGCGCGGATTCAACCACAGACTCTGATTCTGAGGAAGACATTGCGCCAAAGAAGAAGAAGGGTCACAAGTATTGCGGTGCGTCTTAACTCCATGTCTTAAGTCTCTCAAACATTTAATGTATTCATAGAATTTGTCATGTTGACTTTGTTTTATTGTTTAGTGACGCAGGTCTCGCACGACGTTTGATCTGCCACGCTGATGTCTACATGAGTCCTCCTACTTCGTTCGCCTTACCTTCATATGCCGAACGTATAGCACAGGATTTCATACGCGCCCCATCTCCAATCCTTTCAGATTCTCCACGTCAACTTTTCAACCCTACAGTGCTTAGATACATGGATGTCGAGGCTGATCAATGTGACCAGAGTTTCGATGTTGGTTCACCTTGATCATGACTATCCATATGTTTGTTTCTTTTCTCTCGCCACGTGCATAATGTAGCCATTTCAAATGGCCATTTCTTTTTAAAATAAAACATCTACAAGTTTCTTTGTGTCATAGCTATTGTAGACTTGTCAAAGAAGTTCAAAGAAGTTGAAGTTTGAAAGTTTGAGTTAAGCCATTTGCACTGAAATGCATGTGCACACTTCAAACTTGAACATTGAATTGACTCTATCTAACAAAACCTAGTAAGGACATGTCTTCGGTTTATATGTCAATTGTATATAAATTGTTGAAGTGCATTTTGTTTATTTTAAAGCTTAGAAATATATACATATATATTGTATTCTTCCATAAATGCTACCGTTGTTGAACCCTAGTTTCAACTCATTTCTTCAATTGGATAATCTCACTAGAAGGACAATGCATTTCCTTCAATGGTTATTTTGCATTTTTTAAAATATGAATAGCAGTTTAACACAAAAAAATAAGTTTTATTGCCTCCAAACACCCGTGGGGCGTTTGGTTATGTTTATGGGCTCATGCTGCCAATTTTAATTGCAGCATTGTACTAACTGAAAAAGCTGAATGATTGCCAACCCTTAAAAGTTGCCTAAGTTCAGAGGGGGCCTTGGCGAGAATAATAATGAAAATTCTTGTTTATACTCCATCTTTAGTCGTTTCTTAAAGAAGCAACATGTCATAGAATATTTTAATCTCCTTAACGAGGTAAATTCTCCATTTAAGTACTAAGTTGAAGTCCATATTTATAGTGTAAATATGGTCAAGTGCATCATATAATTTAGCATATAGTTCTAGCATCAATGTCAAAATTTGTGATGTATGGGAGGGAATTATGAAAATAAGGAGTGAGAATTAAAACTCAAAACATCCATTCTTTAGGGTTTTGAGATATAAGAAGCAATGTCAATAAGGAGGTTAATACAAGAGACTTTATAGTATATTGCATGGGAGAGTCAACAATTTAAATAAGTTACATTGGAGTGTGTTATTTGAATACATTTTTTCGAGGTGGCACCTATTCATAATTAGTTTGTATAGTCTAGATAATGTATGGATGAAAGTTATGCTCGTACGTGATAATCACCCTTTTCTAGCCACTTCAAAAGAGCCATGTGTCAAGAGGTTTTGGACTTAAAGTAGACGTGCTTAATTCAGTTGCTTATCTTAATGAACACCTATCTTTGAGTGGTATGTGGTTAGATGTAGCTACAAAAATGGAAACCCAAACAAATAAAAAAGATCGGACTATATACTCTATAGTATGATCCCCATCCTAGACGCAATACCTAATGAACATATTTGAGGGGACCTACCTACATGACCGATTAACAAGCACAAGAATATTCACTTGTTGGATTGTATAAACTTCCCCATTTAAATTATTGTTTCGAGGATGCCAGCCCTAATTACGCCCTTAGCCTTAAACACTAAAACAAATTTGTGAATTAATTAAAACACAATTTCATTTCAACCTTGAACGGTCCTCATTTAAATCACCCTTTCATATAAATGATGACGTCAGCCCTAATTTCACTATATATATAATAACAAAAATTTGCAGTAGGACCCCTTCCACGGATTTGGGGTACTCTTTTCCCTAAAAATATACATTTACAATTTTCTCCGGACCAAATTCAGTGGTAATAGGATCCTTATGTTTCAATAAAAAATTTAAAAGCGAGCGGAGAAATTCACGAAAACATGACGCTCACCGCTCTACGCTCATGCTGTAACTTTCCCCGTCCAAAGTGTTCCAAGTCTCGATGGGTGGAGGGCACGAACTCGATCCCCGCCAAGGTGATCCGGCACTTCCCTCTTGTACCCCGCTTGAAACGGATGTGGCGTTCACCTGAGATAGCAAGGATGTTAACCGGTCACACGAAGCATGTCAATGACGACGGTGTGATGCGATCTATGATTGACAGCCCAACATGGAAACACATCAACACTGACGCGGCGTTCGACAACTTCGGACATGAGGACTGCAACATGCGTCTCGCTTTAGCACTAGATGGTGTGAACCCTTTCAAATTGAGCAACACCAATTGGTCTACGTGGCCAGTGTTGGTTCTAATATACAATCTGGAGCCCTGGTTTGTCACAAAGAAGTTCTTCATATCGATGTGCATTTTGATATCTGGGAAGCGTTCACCAACTGCATCAAACATCGATGTGTTTATCCGTCCGTTGTTGAAGGAGTTGCACCAACTTTGGCGAGGTGTCCATGCACAAGATTTCACCCAACCCACGGGGTCTCGGGGCTTCAATCTACGAGGGTTGCTGATGTGGACCATTTCAAATTTCCCGGCATACGGCCTAATCTCCGGACTATGCTGTAAGGGATATAAAGGTTGTCCAGAATGCGGCCCAGAGACAGATGCACGGATGGCAAAGACAGGGGATATGTGTCCTGACCGTACAACACGTGGTTCGAAGATTGTTTATGGAGGGGTGCGTCGGTACCTTCCTCGTCAGCATCCTTACTGTCAAAACACTAGGTTCAATGGCATGCGTGAGTACCGGACCGCACCTCGAACCATGTTTGGCGCAGACGTCATCCGTTACGCAGCGTGGCGGCAGTCATACTTGGATCTTGGTGGCAGGGAAGGAGCTCCAAGCGACCCCGTGCATGTCACTGGAGTTAAGCGTCTCAACGCATTCTTCGAACTCCCATATTGGCAGGTAAACACATACTATAGGCTGTCTGTGGGAACAAATATCCAGTGCATTGTATCATTGTGGCTAACATGGTAGACGTTATCGCGTCAGTGATGATGTCTATGGAGTTCTGGAAGATGTCCCTGAGGACATCACAGAGGACATCCCAAAGAATGGGTGGATGTTTCGAGCACAGCATTGCAGTTTTGTCGGAAACTCCCCTGAAGTATTACAAAACTAACGAGCTTGCGTATTTCATTCGAACAGCATCTGAAGGTTCGTCACGTACTAGACGTCATGCATTGCGAGAAGAATCTATGCGAGAACATCCTGAAGACTTTGTTTGGGATGAACGACAGCCCAGGAAGTCGTCAAGATGTGCAGGACTTGAACATACGTGAGGAGCTATGGTTGCAGCCCCCGCGACGCCGAGGTGACGAGTACTACATGCCGCAGCCCCCCTACATACTGAGGCCAGAGGAGAAGCGGGAGTTCGTGCACATAGTATCCAGCATCCGCACTCCCACGAACTACGTGGGAGCAATTCACAAGCGCCTACAGGACGGAAAGCTGCAATACATGAAGACACATGATTACCATGTCCTCATGCAGCAGGCACGTCCTCGAATCCTCATGTATAGAACAATCCCTGTATAGCACGCTTTCCAAAACACGAGGTTGTTGAATTCAAGATGTTCATAATAACATATCCATGTTTTGCAAGACGCAACGATGTTTTTCAAAACATGTCAATGTGTTCCCAGACAATGCTGATGTCTGACAAAACATCCACAGACGTCGAAGTCAGAGTTTGTTGATAGCATGATTATTTGCGTCTCATCTGCTTTTACCTTTCACAAAATTCACATGATGACGGTTCTTTGTCTTGCAGATACTACCTGTGGCTGTGAGGAACTTGTTGCCCGAGGAGGTGCGCGTAGCTATCATCAAAATGTGCAGAGTTTTCCAGCGCATATGTGAGAAGGAAGTACGAGAGGACGCCTTGGATGCCCTCATGTGGGACGTCGTCATGGCAACGTGTGTGCTTGAAAAGGAGTTTCCCCCCACATTTCTGAATGTCATGGCACATCTTCCGGTCCATCTCGTGGAACAATTGTTCATATGTGGACCGGTCCATTGCAGGTGGATGTATCCGATTGAGCGATACATGAAGACGCTGAAAAATTACGTACGGACGACCGCACATCCAGAAGGGAGTATGGCAGAAGGGTATAGACTGGAGGACACACTTGGCTTTTGCACGGAGTACATGCAACGACATAGCGCAACCACACACCGGGTATGGGACCCAAACGAAGATGCCATTATGAACGACGAGATTCTGCGCCTCAACGAACACTCGAAGCGACGAATGTCCGACGAGGTGCGCGGCTACGCACATGCATTTGTCATCGACAACGCGCCATGCTTGGAACCATGGCGAGAGTGAGTTCCTCTTTCAGCACATTTAGTTGCCCTTGTCAACAACAGTGACTAGCATCGACAGGATGACACTAGGACGTGAAACGCATGTCCATGTTTACATCGTCCAGAACGTTGCCATGTTTTGGAGGACGTTATGATTAATTACGTGTGCATGTCATTTACAATGTCAACATGGACATCCAAATGTTACTGGATACGTCCCGAACGATCATTTCCAATGTTACAGGTGGTGTACTTCATCTCCTGTACATGTCCAATGTTTGACAGCCGAGGTGGGATTCTTGTACAGGGAATACATAACCGCGAGGGGACGCAGATGGGAAGAGCGAGAGGCTTTCCGAGCACAATCTCGACGTCGTCGTCCTGTTAGACCGGTAACGTACCCCCCCCCCGAACTGAGTGATTTGCCAAGCTTTGCCGATTGGCTCAAGGCACGGGTGCTGGCATCTGAGCATGACGGTGTTCCCCTAGATGAGGACGTGGTGCAGTATTCGTGTCCGCCGGAGCGTTATGCAACCTCCCACCGGCAAATGCATGCATTTGGGATGCACTTGCGTGTTTGGACTGCCGAAGGGGGCCTTGTGACTCGGGACTGTGGCGTGGTGGCCGCCTACACTCAGCAATTGCGTTGGGGGATTCGCAATGGCAGGCCCATAGATCATATTGCCAGAGCATGTGGGGTACATCGAGGAGATATTGGAATTGGATTACCGCAATCATTGTACCACGGTGTTGTTGTGCGAGTGGGTTAAAGCGTCTCGGGATGTGCGTATTCCCACCATTGAACGCGACAAGTACGGATTCAGCGTGGCTAACTTCAACCACATGGACAACATAGTACACCCGGACTCCTTTGCTTTCCCCATGCACTGCCAACAGGTTTTTTTTGTGATGACATCACGAGACGCGGGTGGAAGATTGTGTGCAGAACAGAAGTGAGAGGGAGGCGAACCGCACCTCATCATCAAAATCCCATGGCCAATGCAATCGCCGTTGGTGACGATCAGGACTTCCAGGGCTTGCAACCCCCGATGTTGGAAACGGAGCTGTTAGTAACAACATTATGAGACAAATTGAAGGCACAATGAAGCAATCAACAACAAAGAACACCACCAAGAGGAAGAGGATCAACACCGAACTAAGAATGCAACACCGAAGAGAGCTCGGAGGTTCTCTACCACGGCAATAGGAGCACAACCGCGACTTTAGGCCCCTTACCACGGCATTGCAAGGAAGACGCACGGTCTTAGGCGCCCTTACCCGCGGAGATGGGTACTCGGCCGTTTAGCAAAGGGGACTTAGTATTGGAAAGGGGGAATTTTTGTAAGGTCCTATAGGGGAGGAATATAAGGGTATAGAGGAACATTATATGGCATATTAGGACTAGGATTATATGCCACTTGTCTAAGTACAAGTATTTTGAAGACAATTATGAAAGCAATTACAAGGAGTATTAGGGAACATATAGAATGTGGGTTTTTGAGGATTAAATGACTATTGAGGAGATATGATTATGAAGTATATATGAGAATCGGGGATATTTTGAAAGACATGATTATGGAATATTAGAAATGTTGGGATATTAGATTAAGAACTATTTTGAAAATGCATTATGAGCATATAGGACAAAGGTAGATTCTACTAGTACAAATCATTGGAATCAAGCATATGAGAAGATTTGATTGCATTCTCAAAAGGAATTGCAATGTAGCTACGACAAGGATATAGTAGAATCTTAGAGATTTGAACATTTGAATAGTAAAACGGTTATAACCGTTTAGAATAGATATCATCTACATATGTCGAAGATAGATGAGTATCTAGGAAGTGGAAGTTAATAACCACTCTTAGTATAGATTTTGGATAGGAAGAAAAGACTATATAAGGGAAGCGATTTAAGAGACCTATACCTCATTTTATACACAACGAAGTTATCTTAAATTTGAGTGTCAAGAATCACTTGAAGCTTTTGTAACTCTCCTCTCGAGGAACCTTTGCAATACACTTATCTTTTCTACAAATGCGTGTGACCTTTCTACCTCTCTCTCAAATTGTCTTACAAAGTTTGTCAAGCGGTACTTGGAACTTGAGTAATTGAGCAACCGAGAGTAGAGTAGATTGAGTAGACTCTTTTGAGAAAGAACTCAAAAGATAGTGCGAGGGTGAGAACAAAGCGCTCAAGACAAATTGGAAAATCAATGGGACTTTGAGAGAGATTGAATTGAGAAAGCGATTGTTAAACTTGAGTGAAAGAAACAAGATTATCTCTCAAAGCGGAACTTATCATTGATCTCCTCAAAAGGGAATTATAATTATTCATGTGATTAATTGATTGAAGAAATATATGCATGTTATGATTTGAGCAAAATTACTTAACTCCTTCAAAAGAGGAGGAGCTTATTATTATAAACTACATAATCGACTTATACATATTATACTACATATTGATTGATTGAACTTATGATTGACAAGAATGATGAAGACATTAATTCACGTCAAAGTTTGAATACATATGAAGGAAGTAATATTGATATAATATAATCCACTTACTACAATTGTTATTGAACCTCTTTCTTTCACAATACTTTGTGAGTTGTTGGATGTCATTAACAATTGAAGAAGAGTTCTTCTCATCTTGAGTAAAACTCAAGAGAGTTACAATTATTCTTGTTATTAAAGCACTTTGAAGATCAACGTGACATTGCAAAACAATTAATGAAGTGTGCATGAACTTATAACTACTATAAGTATAATTGTCAAGTTACAATATTATAAGTAGTAACACTTGAGCTTAAAAAGGAAGATTCAAAAATATTATATGTTCTTCATTATAAGATTATTATCATTGATATGATTGATGTTATGAACTACAAAACTTAAGGATTCAAACAACATATTGAAACTATATTATTATATGTTATTGTTACACCTCTTGAAGCTTTCTTAAATCTAAAGGTTCTTATTGTCAATGATGCCTTACATTGAGAATAAGAATTAAGATAATGAGATTGTGTTCACTCCAATAATTATATTCATATCATAAGGAGAAGAGAGGGATTATTAATTCGGGAACCGAGCATATTAATGAGGCACGGTAGTTCTCAAGCGAATATAAATTTACGTGATGTCTCACCGTGAGTCTTCTTGAGCTAATTTGCAAGGGAACGACCCACGGGGTGCATCAGGAGCCAATTCGGAGACCTCATACCACGGGAGGGGTCTATGTCATAGCCACGATGGAAGGAAACAACCATGATGAAATTGAGGAGGAGTAGATAGTGGTGTCTTTTTTTTTTGTCGTAGTAACATTGTGTACTGGCCCTTTTTGTTTGTCCGGTGGGACATCCCCTAGGACGTGTACGCTGACATTACTATGTATCTGACGACATTGTCTATGTTTTCGCTAACATACATTTGCATCGACTACCGTGTCATAATGAATGTCTGTGCCAAGACGCCATGCTGCATCACAAATGTAAGCGTGCATGTTTTGACTGTGCCTCCATGGACATCCTTGAAAACATGCTTCCAGACATAGGCCCCATCGTTGCGGATGTCACGCAGACACGTTAGTAACAACATGCAAAGGTCCGATGGGATGTTGTAGCACACGTCCGCAGAGACACGACGGATGACATCGGAGTCACAGGTGGCATCCCCTCAAACATGTCTACATGTAGGCGTTGTCCTCGTTGTAATTGTTGATGTCTGTAAGGATGAGTACGGAGACACCTGATGGGACGTATGCTGAAGCATGTCTCTAACTCAGCGGAAACGTGGTCCCGTTTCGGAGACGTTTTAGGGGACGTCCCTGCGGATGTCCCCAGAGTCATGCACACGTTACCCGAGACATCGTCAAGTGGACGTGTCGAGTGATGTGGATGTGTAGACAGAATGACGTGTCACCTACTCCGACGTGGAATTGCGAATGCCATGTAGATAAAGTGATGTCAAGGACAAATATCCAAAGACAGATGGATATGGCACCAAGAACTCCACAAATTCACCCTACATTCCTTACAATTCCGGTGTTGGTACAGAAGTGGGAAAATAATACTATAATATTTTTTTAATATTTTTTAAGCAATTTAATATACAAGGCTGAACTGACTATGACCGCTTTAATTACGGAATTATTGGATTTTATGAAATACCAGCAGGTTATAAATTAATTTTTATTAATTTTTTACATTACTTTTTAATTCCCTAAACATTTTCATTCGAAGCAGACAAATCGTAAATTAAGAGGATCATAGTTAATAAATATAATCAATGTATTCTTTAGTTTTATATATTATAAATTTAAATTTAAATTTTGTCACATAACTTTCTTTGGAAATGCCACATGGCTTTATTTTCTCCTCTTGCACACCGTTGCCCGTTTCGGTGATTTTGGGACGTTGGGTTGCTTTCTACCTTGCACAACACTAACTTCCACATGTTCAACCCAGGCGAAACGGTTGTCCACTGCCAGCGTGGCAATTGTCCGTACGCGAGGATGTCTTCGACGACGTCCCCCGAGACGGGTGCGTCATTGGAGACATTGTCACGTCTCCTGTTTCACACGCGCGTTCCGTGACCCTACCCCCTCCACTGGTCCTTATTTACGCATGGACATCCTCCCGTTCACGGGGACATTACTGGCTAGCTCGAAGACATCCCAAAAACACGCTGACATGATTGGTGACATAACCAAAAACACAGGTTTCTTATAGTGACAATAGCCAAGTTTATTTGTAGTAGATGTTTCATCACCCTATTAGCAACACGTTGGTATGCGATTCCAAAGACTCGCGACATGTGCCATGAGACACAAAGTTGGTCATGGACGCTTAGGGGATTGCAAACCCTAGACATCAAGGGTTGTCGAATGGACCTAAACAATGCATGCATGATACACAACAATACAGATCGGCGTAGAATGACATGCCATACATTCCAACTTAGAGTTCTCTAGGACCATATTACCAATTGTAAATGGTTAACTTGTCGATCTAACCCACTCGCTGGAATTCTGAATACCCACATTTTGGAGAAGATAGTCACAAAATTTGTTGGGGGTATTGAAGATGACCAGCACATGTGGAGCGACAAAATGTCAAACCAAAATTATTTTTGGATATTCATTGTCTTGGTAATGCACCAAGGATGACCATCATAAATTATGTCCATTATGTCCATTATATCCATCTTGCATCCACTGGAAGTAAGAACCCCATCCATCAAAGATTGCAACACAAGGATGACATAACCATCAAAAGATGATTGAAACAATAGCGATGATGACTCTTATAATGGGTATGGAATGGCCACAACACCGATGACATAGCACCCATCCATGAGTCTTGTTTTATCCAATGTTTTTTTATATCATTTCCACAATATTTCACGAGGGCATCTCAACATGACAATGTATTGTCATGGCATATGTTAGGAGGCCATATTTGATATGGATCCTATCCAAATTGGTAGTTAAGGAATAGGCACATACATTCATGATCACCAATTGAAACAATGCCCTCATTGTAAGTCATAATATTGGTCATGTAGTCTAAATTCTTCAAAATGTACTTTCCAAACATTTCCCAAGGTTTCCCAAGGCTTTTCAAAAATGCTTCAAAAATTGAAATGTTGTTGTAATGCATCAAAGACATCAATTCTCAAAATATTTAGCACATGAGGGTTGGTTCCAAATTTTATTTTATTATTTATAGACCCCTCAAAAATGAATCTCCAACGCTTCCAAGAGTTTCTTAGGGTTTTAGAAAAATGCCCACAAATTTGATTATTGTTGTCTTGGAACCAACATGACAATTTTCAAAATATTGGCATATGATTTCTCCTAAATTCTTCAAAATTAATCTTGCAATGTTTCTTAGAGTTTTCTAGAGCTTTGGGAAAAAAACCCAAAAGATTGAAATCATTGTTGTCGTGGAACCAAGAGAATAAATTCTGAAACCATTGGGCACATGAGAGTTGGTTCTGGATTTTATTTCATTTAAAAAAATCTTGAAAATTGACTCTTGTAGCGTTTGTCAAGGTTTTTCTTGGATCCTCAAGATTCAATCAGTGTATTGCTTGATGCTATACACAGTGTATACATGTGCATATTCTGATACAACAATTTGTTTTGGTTTGTTAATTTTTTCTTGTTAGTTTTACAAGTGTCATTTATTAACATCTTCTTTGTATAGGTCCACAAAGAGTTACCACCTAAAGACAATTTTGGTTCACAAGTTTCACCGGATAAACCATTTGGACATCCTTCAACTTCAAGATTTTTGGGATCTTCTATTTGTTGCACTTTTGATGCTTGTGTCTATTGATGACATAAAAATATTTGGTAGCCCCTTACTTTGAATGTGTCTACCCAATTATTGTACAGGGTGAGTACCTTATAAACTGTCATTCTAATATGGTTGGAGGTTTGTCCATGTATTTATATGTACTCAACACTCTTTATTTATGATACAAATAACGATGGTGGTGCAAAGGGAAAAAATCAGTTGCAACAAAAAGGCATTGATGAAATACATTTATAAGATTCCTTTGGCTTGAGATTAGCAAGAGTAGGCCATCAAATATATACAAAAAGATAAATTTGATAAACTATTTGATATTGAAATCATGCTCACATTATGGATTTTTTTTTAAAGATGTTGGTGCTCACCGTATCCTTTTATGATTTGTGTATCTACTAGATGCCATGTTGAATGCAATTCTAACATGTGTACGTCATACAAATTTATAGACATTTTGGATTCATTGCAAAGTTGCATATGACGGTGGAAAGTTTGCAAATGATTCTCACAACTCTAGATGGCAACAAATACAAAGTGCGGTGGTTGCGTTTGTGGAATTCTAGTCGCATGTCACGAAAATCTCTTCGTTTTTCTATTGGTGACTTGAAAGAGCCCATGCTAGTAACTTAGCTTGTGAAAGTCTCTTTTTGAGCTCATGTATTGTCTTGTCCTCCATAATTACTCAATATGCATAAACTAGTTATGGTAGTTGCATTTAGCAAGTTTTAAGTTCTTGGTCTCACACTTGGAGCATGTAGGATGAGAGCATGGGTAAATCTGATATGGGTCCAATATCATTAAAAGATAATATCGTTTCCGCATAGGATTACATTGAAAAGTGGCAAATTCTTCTATAAACCAAAAGGCTTCAGAACAAGTTTAGGGGTAAAACCTCATTCAGTAAGTCGTCCAAACTTGAGGAGTACGTTGGTGAAAAGATTGTTATCAAGCGTGTTATATACATGTATTAATCTTTGTAATCATTTTGCTATCATTTATTTTAATGACAACCTTCCGGCTTAGACCACAAAAAGTGAATTTTGCATTTTACTTCTTTACAGTATAGTTGAGGACATGGGAAAATGCCACTTTAATTTACAAAATTACCCGTGGTTTCTTGAGTGTCCACTAACAATTCATCCTACAAACAAGAAAGAGGAGAGAGTAGAAGCTAGAACTATCATAGGTGGGGATGACGATCATGACATGGTCAATGTTCTTCATGTTCTACCATAGGTGCCATCAGTGCTAGTGGAGAAAGGTGGAAAATGCAAACGCAATTCCAAATTGGTTGTCACTCAACACACAAGACAAAACTTGAGTCCATGTTGCCTTTGGGGAGGCCATCTTCTAGCCCTTCTAGAGTGCATGCTTCCAATTTGAATGCTACTCATGTCTCTCAACAACATTCATAACAAGAACCACAACATCTTAATGAAGATAGCATGGTCATTTCTTCTTCTTCTTCATTAGGTTTGCAACATGTTTTCTTTATGAAGTAGAATACACAAATCACATCGATTTTGGATAATGGTGTTGATCGACAACCTATATATCATGGTGAACATGTTGGATTTAAAAAAAAATTAATGGTATATATGCCTTCGTTGAGGTTGTGAGCCCAAAATGGTGCCCACATGTGGTGATTAACTCTTCGAAACCAATTTTAGTTTGACTTTGATGTGTTATGATTATTCACAAAACATAAAAAGAGTGAAGTGTGGTGTGGATTCAAGTTTAGGCATTAGAATGTGTTGTGTAGTTATTTCAAGGTTTGATTTCAATAAGAGGATGCCTTGATTATGTGAGTGGGGGGTAAGGTGAAGCAAGGTGAGCTCCGCGGGTTAAATGCCCACTTTTGGATCCACTTTGTTAGTTTAGGAAGAAGGAAGCTTGGTGGATGGGGATTAGTCCCTACTTTGGAGGAGAGGGTTAAAGGATTGTGATTGGAGGTGCTAATCCTCTCACCCTATCCTCACCTCTCTCTCCCTCTCCCCCTCTCTCCCTCTTTGCTACTTAAGGTGTTTTTTCTCTCATTTCCCTCTCTCTCCATCAAGCGCTCTCAAGGGAGCAAGCTCTTAAGAGCTTGAGCCACGTGTGTGGGTTATTAGTTTTTAGTGAAGGTAGTTAGTTAAGCTCTCTCTCTCAATCTCTCTCACGTGGAGGGACCCCTTAGAATTACTAGATAGACACGTGTGATTGGGGGTTAACTTGGGGAAATTAGTAGGATAGATTAGGTATTAGTTAATAGATTAGGGAAATGTTAGATTAACTACTAGGAGTTTAGAATGGTTGTAGGATTGCTTAAATTTCTGTTCAACCATAGCTGGTCCAAACTGAAGGAGGGTTGCTGAGCAGCCGAGGCGACCGGGTTAGTGCTACTAAGCAGCTGGACAACTGAACCAGGCTGCTGGAGCAGCCGAGGCGACCGGGTTAGTGCTACTAAGCAGCTGGACGAACTGAAGGAGGGTTACTAAGCAGCTGGGACGAACCGAATTAGGCTACTGGGGCAGCTTAAAGGCTTAAAACTAAGCATAGGTTAAATCATGTTGTTAGTTGCAAACCACCATTAGGATATCTAGGGGTTAGCAAGGCTAAGCCCAATTAGTGGGTGTTAGCATATAAAAAACTAGATTACATTAGGCCATTTTAGGAGTGGCTAAGTAGTTAGACCCATTAGGCTAGTTTGTGCCACGTGTGGGTTTGTATGAGTGTGTTTAGCCGTTGAGAAAAGTGTTTTTCAACACTTGAACCTCCCGGTCAAAATAACTCACTTACATTATTAATGGAGAATGTGGAAGATTCTTGCAATGACAAGAAAAAGGAAGTGAAGATTAAACGAGCGAGGGGAATGTCCTTAAGGGCATGTGTGGCTAAAGCCGCGGGTTGGACTCTTGAGAAAGCCAACTCTAGCACAAGCCAAGAGGCCAACATTAATAAAGCACAATGAGTGAGACAATACGTGTTCGTTCGAACATGAAAATTACCTTGCACATGGTTCAATGTTGTAATAGATAAATGTGATTCTCAAAGTCATCACCCGGACTAGGACGCTTAAGGGTGGTGGATTTGGCCTCACAGAGGTCCATTATCGTTGTTTAATAGAATTTGCTTAATGATGTAATATGAAATTGTGGATGTTGTTTGATTGTAGATGTCCTCATGAGGTTGAAAGTATAGTTTCACCTTATAGTTGTAGACTTGCCAAAAGGGCTACCCATTCCAAATGTCTCCTCACCACCCACCACCATTTTGAAGTGGAATGCACCCTTTGTTTCCAACATTGAGGCCATTTTAAAATCCGCTAATGCTTACCTTCATGAGGATGATTGCATGCATGTATTCATGCCTAAAGTAAAATAAACTAAGTAGGATGTAATGGCTTATGCGTAAACTTACGATTATTGTAATTGCAAAGGATTGGGAGGGCACCAGTGAGTTGCCTTTATGTTCGGGAATTGACAAAATTCCTAGGGTAAATGATAATTTGTTCAATGTAAAATTCTTAATTATTGCGTGTTTATTTGGGACTTTGTTGATACATTCTAACATGATTTCTGTTTTTGTAGACTTGACGATTTTGCATTTTCGTTTTTGTTTGCAATGCAAGATCATCAACTTGTATTGTGTTTTGAAAGTGTGAGAGTGTGCCGGAGGTGGATGTGGGAGCCACCAACATATCATGTAATTTAACCAATTTTCTGGCTCAGCTCATGAACAACGAGGTCCCTTGGAGAGGTGGTCGAAAGAAAGACTCACATTTGCTTTCAGATTTGATCAAGGCTTTAACTAAACCCAAAGATGTGTTACTTGATGCCTATACACTTGCATGTGATTATAGACCTCAATGCCAATCAATCATATTTGATTGCTCATTGTCTATGTTTTTTTTGTGTGTTTAATGCTTGATTTCTATGTTGTGTCTTCCATTCATGCATGTAAGCAAAGTGGTTGCCACCTTGGTGCCTTGGAGGGTGATTTGGCCATATTTGAGTCCATTTTGTCTCCATTGTGTAAGGAGACTCCTCTCCTCACATGTGGAAGTGTACCTCACACTACCTCCCTCGCGGATGAAGACAAACATGTTTGGAAGGTTACATAGCGTTATCGCATTAGTAAGTAAGTTTGGTTGACATTTGATATATGTATTGTTTAGTTTTGCATATGGCTACAGTTTCAAATAGTTTGTATTTCTATTTCATAAGAACATAAGTTTGAGCCAACTACAATCACCCCACAACTTGATGTTGCTTCCTCCACATATAGAGAATGCCGCACATGTTATGGCGGCTTCCTCAATAGTGGTCTCTCATCAAAGATCCCGACGGGTGGTTTGGTTGGCATTTGTAGATAATGAGGCAGAAGAGGCCAATGAAGAACATCATGGTTAGTCTTAGACGTTATATTTGGATTTGTGTGAGTTGGTTTTCATGTTATGCCTTTATTGGTAAAACAACAATCACTTGACTTCGTTTTGTGTGCCAATTTTATCTTCCCTAGCATCATTTCATAAGACATATTACTCAAGTCCATTGCACAATTTCCATACATGATTTCATTGCTACCTTTATAGGTGTTGGCAACTGTTATTTAATCTCATTTTGTAACAATCTACTGATCACAACAATACAATCCAAAGTGCATATGAATTTGATTGGTGTATAGAATAACCATGTAAATTGTCCATCCCCATCTACATGGTCCATCTTTTCATGGCAAATAATCCACGTTATGGAAACATGTGACCGTAACACTGTTTAGAATTTTTCGATCACCGCTCATATGTTACCACTCATCGCTCACCGCTCATATGATAGCATTCCCCTATGTACATTGTCCCGTATTTCTAACTACATATATGCAAGGAATGATTCAAAAATGTGTCCAAAAGTTAAATTGAACGGTTGATGTGAGCAGAGAGGCCATTTTTACATAAACAGAGAATTTACTTTCATCATAATAAACATCATTGATTTTTACGCAAACTTTTGCATTGGATTGCAACCATTGATTGGAGTCAACACCCTCCCATGAGCTCCCAACACAACAAAAACATGACCACTTCCCATTTTGACATGTGATTTACGCATTCAAATCATCCCCAAATTGCACAGGTCATGTGTCTATGGGTAGATATCTATGCTAGCTTGATGTTTATAGTTAGTTTGGTTGCTGATGAATAAGCTAGGTGGGGTTAACACATGAAAGAAATCATCCATCAACCAATTAATGGGTTGCTTGGGAAGTTAGGGGTTTGATATCAAAGGAGAAGTGGGTTGATAAGTAGAAGAAAAAACAAAGTAGTTGCTTTTGCAAAAAGATTGACATATCCTCTTTATGGATGAAGAGAGGGGAGTATCGTATATGAACATGCCTCTCATCCATCCACACATTGAAAAACTTGACTTCCTATAAGGTTCTTGTTGATTCATCTCAAATGACCTCAAGTGGACTCCTTCAGGGTCTTTGAAGCTTATTCCAGTGTCAAATCAACCACGGGTAGGTCACTCTAAGGCATTTTTGTGCACCACGTGCGGCTGGGGGTTTTTTGTTTTGGGGCTATTTACCTTCAAGGGTTGAATTAAAGCCTCCCTATAATTACTTAAATTTAAAAAATGGCCCATTTGTTTGCACCTTTCCATTACTTATATTGTCCAAGTCACTGCAATTTTTTGTACTCTATATTCCTTTTAAGTAATAAAAAACTAATCTACTTCCTAACGCATTGACGAGTGTTAAGGGAAACCATGGAAACAAAGAAGGGTGCAAACAGTAATATCATTGCAAACAAAGTTATGAAGAAAACACATAGGAAACCATAGCAAACATACTAAACATACCTTCTAGAATCCTTATCTTCAGCCCCTGTATTAATTTTACAAAAAAATAATGGCCCACATTTTATGTCCATCTAACTTACTTATAATGAGATTGTTTACTTTTAATGGCCCCTTCATTATTTGGAATTCCTTTATAATTTTTATTTCAAATGATTTTAATCCTCTCTATATTATGCCGCACGTCATTTTTAAAATGCACTAAGTGACCTACCCGTGAAATCAACTAAACAAAGTCACCTCCATATTGCATACCGTAGAGGACTCTCTATTCCATACTTACATGTGTTGGAATGTAATTTCCACATGGAATACAAGATGATCTTATGGAATGTGAGCATGACATGTAACAAATTTTGACCTGGAATTTTTCATTTTGTGTCGGAATAGAGAGCCCTCTAGAATACTATTTGAGGGCTTTTATGCTGGATAATGAAAGGCATGTTTGTATTCGACAATTCCCCCTTCCAAATTTGGAAGAGACGTTTTTAGAATAGTGTCCGGGAAGATTTTCAGCCATAATCTGTCAAGATCCTAGTGTTGCCAAGTCCAACCGGTTGGTTACATGTTGCGATTTTTTGGTTTTTCTTTATTAAAATCAAGGTATATTCATAGATTCTTCTAGAATGATGGGGCAATAATCCTGAAGTCTTGAAGTTCAACGATTGTTTCTCAAACTCCACCAGTTCATTTGTAATAACATTGATTATCCAAATTAGTGTGTGTTATTGTTCGGAGTCACACAATGCAATAGCATCGTACTCATGAGTTTATGCTTTTACTAACAAAAGTTCAATAGGTCGTTTGGACATAATAAAACATGAATGATTGTTCTTGGTAAAATGTCACATTCTCGTTATAGTAGAGGCGCCTATTTCCAATCAAGAACTTGTCAACAATCTATAGGGTGCCGGAATTTCAATCAAGTTGGGACTGGATTTCGATCAAGTTGAAATTGATCACACGTCTTGATTTCGAGTGCTAGAGTGAAGAGGAATGAGCGGTTAAAATGAGCAGAATCCAGCCGTTGGTAATATGTCCAAGTCAACACTTGGCTTCAAAAATTCACAATAATTTCAATGTAAAGAATGAAATGACCAAAAAAAATTGCAGCCCTCTTGATTGCTATCTTCATGCACATGAGATCAAATTGCATTGCCTTATACTTCTCCAGATGTGGCACACAACCTCGGACTACGTGATCGGTTATGGGTGCCTCTACCGCAAATAGTGAACGCAATGAGTGACTCCGCATAGTAACGAGCATGCACTAATTGGGATAATCGGTGTAGGGAGGAGGGGGGTTCGATTTTCCGCGTCCATTGTTTTGTATGCAGCTTTTTGGGCTTTCAGGAGGCTGGCATCTGCTTTACGAGAAACCCGTCAGGGGTGGACCCATTAGCAATAATGGGACGCACCTCATGTCGACAAGTGGCGAGCCTCCTTGGTGGAGACTTAGTGTGACCAAATCTCGGCTAAATTAAGTTAGGACACTTGAAGCCCATTTCAATGTCACCAAGGAAACTTTGGGGGAATAGTCGGTCAAAACCCTAGTGTTTCCAAGCCCAACCGATCGAGTGGCATGTTGGCATCTTTCGTGTTCCTTCAACTAGATAGATAGAAAAAATAGATAGAAACTCCGGTCCCTTATTAGCAAGGGGCCGGCGTGAATAAAGTGTCCGTTCGTAATGTCAATGACCCGATGCCCACCGGACAAGGGGACATTGGGGCAATACTACTCTCCCCTTTCGAGGATGGGCACTATAGTGACACACCATACTAGTTTCTAGCTAGCCACAAGTGCCTTGAAGATACTGGACATGGTATCCCCCCAAAGGGCTTTGAGGTACCCATACAACAAGGTCCAAGGACCCCCCACCATAGTTGGGTGGACTAAGGTGGTGAGCACCACGCCGGCATGGGGAATAGAACCCACAACCTCCTCATTGGGGGCCATGAGCCCTAACCACCAAGCCAAGGCCCGTGGTGCCAACATGCCACTATATTCTATAAGTTCCTCTAAAATGGTCGGTAAAGCTCCCAAGGTTTGGAGCTTCGACCTCTAAGTTACACTCTAATGTCCCCTTCCCACTTGACTTTAGCTAATAACCAAAGTATTTCTTAAAAATCGGGTAAAGCTCCGTCGGTTATAGCGGGATCTCTAATTTCACTTGTTGTGGGAACCAAAGTGCACGTGATGTTAAAGAGGTCTGTAGTGTTAAGCATGAATGCGTGATGATAGAGAATTAGTGTAGGGCGCGATGTTATGGAGTAACACAAAGTTCACATTACAATAATGAGGGCCAATTTACACTATGGACCATGAAGTCGGACCATGGAAGATGGCCTTTGTAAATGGTCCGACTTCATGGTCCGACTTCATAAAAAATTAGTTGTAAGAGACTTGGGCCCCTCACTAGGTGTAAACCGAATGTGGACCAAGAAGAATGACCATACACCAAAATGTAAAGGTGCTGATTTTTTTAATACATGCCCAAAAAGGGCAATTTTGAAAAAAAAATCAGTTTGACCATTCTCTTGTCTTTTCTTTGTCTTCACTTGTCTTCACTTCTTGTTGAATGTGTCGAAGATGTGGCTTGCAAATCTTCTCACAACAATTTTTACCAAAAAATGAGCGATTCAATTTGTACATGTTCATTGTAATTACATGTGACATGTACCTTGTGTTGTCACTACACTAAATCAGATATTTAGTGTTTGATTATATTTAATGTTGTTACCACCATAGCTTGCTCAACACTAAAGTTCAATTCTTTGATGATTAGTGTTAGAAGATTTCCCATTGCAGTTCTTTTGACCACCCTGATCTACAGTCACTAAACGACTACATATGTTTTTTTTTCGTTTTTCAACTGTAATTTTACATTTTCTTGGGGCGTGTAATATACCGTTGGAAAGGTATTTTCAAGACCTTTCCAACAGTATATTACAAGCCCACAAATTCCAAACATTTCAGTTGGTAGAACCAAAAAACAAATCTGCACTCAAATTCTTGAGTTTTAGATGTCCCACGTTGTTTGGAGAAACACGTGGGAGCCGGTTTAAGGGGTAGGGCAAGGTAGTAACACTATGTCTCATGGGCTATGATATGACTAAGGCACATAGAGGGTAGATTCATTAAAATTTAATAAAATGGCATTTCTTTGCCATGGGCCCTTGCCTTTTCCTACCAGACCACCTCTTTTGCCTCTCTCACTGCAAAACCCGTTGGACCATGTCAGTGCATTTATTAGGCGTTAAAATTTATATTTTGGGGACCTCGACCTTCATGATCCCTCTGACAATTTTTTCTTAGTGTAAACCAAAGTTGTCCCGGGACAACTTCAAAAGCCAATCAGCTGCCTTGCAGAGCCATGGTCCAACTTCATGGTCTATAATGTAAACCGGCCCTGACAATGATGTGTGCGAGTGTGTGGTTTGAATTGTTTGGTGAATTGTTTTGATGTCAAAACGTGTGATACATGGGAGGGAAATGTGACAACAAGGAGGGAGACATAAACTGAGCACATCCATTGCCTGGGTTTCGGGGTATAAGAGAAGGGTGACATTATGGTAGTTAGGGTGTATTTCTCAAACTCGATCGGTTCATTTGTAACTAACAGTCGGGTCTCCCCATCTATCGGCCCATTTTGAGTTGGTCCCCCCACCAACATTAGCTCATCCAACACGAAATGCCAATCGATTATAGTACATCATGTAGGTTTCTTTTTTTAGATAACCTAAGCCCATATTTACACTAAATAGTCCTACTAGTGTGGGTGGAAAATTAGCGTGGGCCACACTAGACTAAATACGTACACATACACTAAATATCAATAACCCTAAGAAAGTAAGTAACATTGTATGTAAACTCAAACACTAAATATCAACTATGGTAATTTGTAGAAGTTATATGTTTGAAATTAGTGTTAGTAAGGATATGAAAAAATAAATAAAATAAAAAATTATATATATATATATATAAAGGGAGGCGGCAGTAGGGAAGGTAGCGGCACATTTATGACTAACATTGATTATGAAGGAATTGAAAATTAGTGTTGAGCACGGTAAGGTGGTAACAACACTAAATATAATCAAACGCTAAATATCTTATTTAATGTAGTTTCCTACTCAAGATGGAATTACCGTGGGTCCAAGACCATAGGTCTTGCCATGAGTCTTTATGAAGACTTCCGACCAACTCCCTACATTAAATAAAACAGTCGTCGTACATCAAAAGTAACACAAACACAAACAATCACCCACATTAATTCACTAGAAACATAGAAAATTACAATACATTTTTTACTGACATAAGAAAATTTCTACTATAAAGGCAATGTGACCCATATTGATTCTCATTATGAGAATTAGCATGGGCTCTAGACAAAATGATGTGACCCAGAGTAGTAGGAATATTTAGTGTAGCATAGAAGCCCCAAAATTACTCTACGAAGATCTACTTAAGATGAATTGACCACAAATCTACGGAGATCAAAGGTTTACTTAACCTTCTTTACTTTGGTAATGTTGGTGGGGGCCCAACCCAAAGAAGTGGGTATCTTGCCTTGGCCCGCTGCATGTGCCGCATCGAAGCATAGGAAAATTTGGACGTGGAATGTGACATGTGTTATTTATAGAGTTAATTTTTATTTTATTGAAGTCTATATTTCATTGATTCGGTTTTCTTTGAAGCATGCGTAAAGTGATGTGGAGTATGATATCATAAAATGCCATCATCACATCCCTCAAAACACGACCAAGGAGTATCAATGAATAGCTTGGTCAACACTGATTGTAAGACTGCCTGTGTGATGTCAACAACACTAAATGTATACCTTCCATTACTTGTCATTAATTGTTTTAAAAGAAATTGGGCATTACAAATCTACAATGTTCCAATTATTGTCACTTACTAAGTGATTTGTCATCAAAATTTCAATCACTCATGACAATATTTCACTGCATAAATGTTAGGATGTAGAATATACCAAACATTGTTCCAATAACTGGCATTTGGGTGAACTAAAAGTGACTTGGGATGATAATACTCGTAAACTTATTCTTGACAAGTGTCATTGGTAAAGTTGTCATAATGACATAACATAACATTTGACACTAAATACAACATTCAGGGTGGTGGCAACGACCCGTGCTCCTTGTAGTGAAAAAGAAAGGACGTGTGTTCTAAACTTTGGAAAGCTAGAAGGCTCATGTGACAAGGAGTGATACATCAAGCTAGTGAGAAAAAGGTTGATTCCATAGAGTAAAAAAGTGTAGTGACCTTTGTGAAATAGAGACTAAGGGCCACTTCACACACGAGCCAAGAGCTGTGACCATGAAATAGTGAGAGCCCAAAAGAAAGTGTCCAAAGACCGTCCCAAGACACCTCCAAAATCATGTAGTGTGGTCACGGACCTTCAAGTGTAATTTGAAGTCATACGTGACCGGACCCTCAACCAAATACTATTTCAATGAATGTCTATTCACGCAGGTCCTCACACATGATAAAATAGAATAAATCAACGGTTGTGAGCGTTCGGAGTGCCATGGTCTCCCGGTTTTGTGTTAGACCTACCTCCAAGAGGTGGTTTTTGAAAATAGTCCAAGTGACCATGAAACGTGATCCATTTGATGCCATGTAGGAATCCATGTAGACTTTACATCCATCGTGCATTCACTTACTCTGTTGGTCCCTCAAGCATAGTGTGAAGCGAACTTGGGCCGGCTCTACCTTTTCCACTAATGAGAGTGCTTGAAATATAAAGCTCATGGGCTCTCAGTCTCGTGTGTGAAGTGGCCCTAATGTTGACTTGGTGGTCCAATATAACAAAAGGCTTGAGATTGTTTAGTAATACATTCGAAAATAGGGATTGGATAGTACTACATTTGGATTTGTTAATGGGTGTGTGCATTTCTTATTGTGGTTCACACGATTATGCAAACCCCCATATATGCTAAAAGGTTGAGATTGTTTAGGAAGTTTAAATAAGGACCATCTATCAACTTTGTATATGACAAATTTGATGCTATTGAAACCGATCTAGTTTTCAGTGCACACATGAATTCCCATTTTCATTTTTCAAATCACCATATATAACGCGAGTGCTACACGTTGTTTGTCGGCAAAGGAAGGGGGTTTGGCAAAATAGGTTTGGGCTGATTTCAAGAGATTGATTTTGCTCCATTCAAATCAATGGATTCCTTGCTATCGTGTGTATTCTTTTGTACTCCACAACCCCACATTGAATATGTCAAGAAAGGAGATTTAGAATTGTTCAATTCTAAATAAGTAGTGTGTTGAGGCGAGCATTGATTGAAAATACCACCGTGAATATTGTGTGTGTGGGGGGGGGGGGGGGGGGATTTGTTGCATTGTTATTTCGGGTGTTGCCAAGCGGTAGCGGGTTGCAATTCCTATATTCGGAAGGAGGCGAGGAAAACACTACCTCAAAGAAAATTGGTAGAGACTGAGGCGTCAAAATCGAAGAAATAGAAGAAATAAATGCGGTGATTATTGAGATGCCAATGCTTGCCTCGACACACTACTCATTGAAATTATTCTTGGCATGGTGGAATATGTCGGAGCAAGAGAGGTGCATTGTGTTCCGGAAAACATAGGCCCCCCAATTGTCTTGATTATTGAGTGTGTTGCCTCTTGCTCTCAAACTCTCTCTGTTGATTTTGATTTCCACAATCTTCATATATTTTTACTCCCATCGTCGAAATTCTTGTTGAATTGTGTCACACTCCTTAAACTATGTGTGGGTGGGTGCGTGTGCATGTGTAAGAATGTAGGATCTCTGTCGAGATTGAATGTTGTCAGTTATGTTGGATTGTTTTCACTCCTTATTTGTATCCCTTGAATCCTAAATTCAAGAAGTTGCTCGTAGGTTGAATCAAGGAGACGTTTCATAAATTTTGCAAACATCGAGGCAATGGAATGAGGAAGTTTATTGATGTCAATTGAAGGTTGCATGAACACCATTGCTTCATGACTTTTGTTTGGAGATTTTTTCCTCAAATCCTAAGTTGACTTTAAATGCCATGCGCTTGTTGAAAATAATTAATGTGGAAGTAGAAATGTCTCCTACCTTTGAGAAATTCAAGATGGTCTATTGAGGAGTCGTGACTTTATGGATATGAAATTGCATCCCTAATTCAACACGGTGCAAGTTTGTTGAATTGAACCACAAGCTTAAAGGGATCGTATGCATGTGAATGAGGAAATACATTGTAAAATTTGTCGTGATTAAGACTAAATATTAAGAGCTTCATCAACAACTGAAGGGTGCTTGATTGCTTAGGTGTATCATGAATTATGTTTGAATCTCACGGTATTCTTAATGTGCTCGATTGTCATTTTGGATTGTTTTTTGATGCAATAGTTGCACTATTCTTCTGTAGTGATCCATTCTAAGGAAATTAAATTGCAAGCAACAAACAAGTAGTGTGTTGAGACATGTTCTTGGTAACGATGACTTTGCCTTATTTGTTACTTGAAGCTTTTTGTGACATAGTACTTAGTGTTGGTGACGTGTTTTTGTGGGGTTTTTTCTCCTAAAATATCTACCAAGGGGTTTTATCAATCAATAGAAGGCCCAAACAAACAAGTTTTTATGTGGCCCATTAAGCAACTACACCTTTTAGACCTATTATCGTGGTTTATCAGTTGGAGTCATAAGTTGCTACAATGTTTTACAAAGGGCATCAATTTTGGCCAAATAAGATGTGTTGTCTTCCTTATGTGCATACTATTTTATATGTTATCTAGCTAAAATATTATTGCATCAATTTTTTTTTAAAGGAACATGTAACTCCAAATGGTAAGATGCAAATGGTGTACCTAATAAGATATTTCGTGTAGCCTACATCAAGGTAAACATGGCTAATTTAGTTGATCATCTTAAACATACACCTATATTTAGGTGTGAAAAAAAACATATGCCAAAAAGACACGTGTCTAAATGAGATTAGACTATGTGCTCAAATTTGTTAACCATCTTGGGCTCAATAGTCAATGTAATTGGAGGGACCTATAGGATCAATCCGCAAGACAAAAGAATCCTTGCTTTCACAATGTATAAAATTCTCATACGAGTTACGAAATTTACAAAGGAAATGAATATGGGCACTATCATTATGTGCTAATCATCTCACATTAATTGTGTGTTTCTAATCCTACAAGAAGGGGGTGCACAATCAGAAGTGTTTATTTAAGACTCACTCATTTGTAAATGGGATAATCAATCAACCACATTATGCACCAAAAACTTGTTTACTATACAACAAAGTACACATGGGTGGTGACAAAATCGGCATTACAAAGATCTTAAATGGTTGGCCATCGACATAGCATGTTGAGCAAACGGTGCAATGATGACATGAGACATTAATTCATATGCATGGATGCATAAGTCCAAACTAGTCAAGTATAACCAGTCTATTCTTAAGTTTAAAATCAATTCAACCCAATTGGCTTCCACTAACTTAGGGCCACTTCACACACGAGACTGAGTGCCCGTGACCATTGCACTTCAAGCACTCTCAGGGCCGGTTTACACTATGGACCATGAAGTTGGACCAAAGCTCTGCAAGGCAGCTGATTGGCTGTTGAAGTTCTCCTGGGACAACTTCGGTTTACACTAAGGGAAAAATGGCAGAGGGACCATGGAGGTCGAGGTCCCCAAAATATAATTTTTAAGGCTTAATAAATGCACTGACATGGTCCTACGGGGTTTGCGGTGAGAGAGTCAAGAGAGGTGGTCCGGTACGAAAAGGCAAGGGCCCATGTTAGAAAAATACCATTTCATTAATTTTTAATGAATCTACCTTTTATGTGCCTTAATTATACCATAGCCCATGAGACATACCAACACTACCTTGCCCTACCCCTTAAACCGGCTCACACGTGTTTCACCAAACAACGTGGGACATCTAAAACTCAAGAATTCAAGTGTAGATTTGTTTTTTTGGTCTACCAAATGCAATGTTTGGAATCTCGGGGCTTGTAATATACCATTGGAAAGGTCTTGAAAATACCTTTCCAACAGTATGTTACACACCCCAAAATGTTTAAACAATGCAGTTGCAAAACAAAAAAGAAAAATCTGTAGTGGTTTAGTGACTGTAGATCAGGGTAGTCAAAAGAAGTGCAATGGGAAATCTTCTAACAATAATTATCAAAGAATTGAAAATTAGTGTTGAGCAAGGTAGGGTGGTAACAACATTAAATATAATCAAACACTAAATATCCTATTTAGTGTAGTGACGACACAAGGTACATATCCCATGTAAATTACATTAAGCATGTACAAATTAAATTGCTCTTTGTTTTTGTAAAAATTGTTGTGAGAAGATTTGCAAGCCACATCTTCGACACATTTAACAAGAAGTGAAGACAAGTGAAGCCCAAGAGAAGACAAGGAATGATCAAACTTAACTTTTTTTCAAAATTGCCCTTTTTGGGCATGTATTAAAAAAATCAGCACCTTCACTTTTTGGTGCGTGGTCATTCTTCTTGGTCCACATTCGGTTTACACCTAGTGAGGGGCCCAAGGCTCTCAAAATTATTTTTTAATGAAGTCGGACCATGGAAGTCGGACCATGAACTCAGACCATTGACAAAGGCCATCTTCCATGGTCCGACCTCATGGTCCATAGTGTAGACCGGCTCTCATTCGTGGAAAAGGTGGAGCCGGGTCAAGTTTGCTTCACACTACTTGCTTGAGGGACCAATGGAGTAAGTGAATGCAAGTTGGGTGTAAAGTCTACATGGATTCCTACATGGCATCAAATGGATCATGTTTCATGGTCACTTGGATTATTTTCAAAAACCACATGTTGGAGGAAGGCCAAACACAAATCCGGAAGACCATGGCACTCCGAAACCTCACAATTGTTGATTTATTCTATTGTATCATGTGTGAGGACCCTGCATGAAAGAAATTCATTGAAATAGCCTTTGGTTGAGGGCCCAATCACATATGGCATCACACCACATTTGAGGGCCCATGACCACACTACATGATTTTAGAAAGTGTATTGGGACAGCCTTTGGACACTTTCATTCATGCTCTCACAACTTCATGGTCACGGCTCTTGACTTGTGTGTGAAGTGGCCCTTAGAATTGGAGTACGTATTTCGTGCATAACATTACTCGGTTGATGAGTTGTGTTTAGTTGCCCTAATTTCATAAAGTATGAACCAATGGTGTAATGTAACTAGAATTATTAAGGAATATTCTAACTACACGTGCCAGTGTGTAAGCAGAGAAAGATGAGAGCTAGACAACTCTCAGTTGAAGATGATTGGATAGGAGTAAGACAACTCCAGATTGACGACATGTGCACTGGAGTTAGACAGCTCCGCAGTTAGTGCATTGGAACAAGACCATTCCAATTGAGAACATGTGCATGTGAGTTAGACAACTCTCGATGAGGTGCACATGAGTTAGACCACTCCATATTTGGAAAGATGAATGTTATTCATTGGAGTTAGACAACTCTCAATGAATAGATAAAGCTAGTTGGAATTAGACAGTTCCAACTAGAAGATTGAATTAGTTGGAATTAGACAGTTCCAATTGGAAGAATGGAATTGAAATAAGAGATGAAAGAAGGTTATAGAAGAACCAAAGATAGAAGATTCATAGTAGAATTATGAGATAGAGCTATGAATAGAATACTTTTACTATACGTAAAGATAGAAAGTAAAAGTAGTGCTTCAGCATAAGAGGAAGCTCGGGGGAGGAGAGAGGATCTTTTTTGTCTCTCTCCTATGGTCGGGTGGTAGAGCTTCTATGACCAAACCATATTTGGTCGATTGTAAGTTGATGCTACAAGGAAATAAAAATAGGTGTTCATTTTATCAATTGGGTTAAGAATTGTGATTGTTATAGTACGTGACCAACGAGTAAGAGGTTTGTAACAAATGGGATTCCAACATTTGGAGTTGTTATTTTCAAATATATTGTCGGATTAGACTCAAATCATTACATTGATTATCCCAATTAGTGTGTGTTACTATTTTTGAGTTATGCAGTGCAAGGTCATGACATTATAAAACATAATGACTTTGCTTGGTAAAATATTATATTCTCATTAAAAATTTATAGTGTTGTGTAACTCCAAATAATAACACACACTAAATGAAGATTGAAACACACACACACACACACACACAAACACACACATCTTTCTTTCTCATTAATAGTAATTGTTTTATGATTCTTAGACATGATGAGGCTTGTGAAAATTTGTTCTATGTAGAATTGTGCATTAAACATGTTCATTTAGGAAATTATGTAGCATCTAATTTCTCATGACCTTGAAGTTCTTGGAAAAGATGATCAAATTATATATGCCTATTCTAGCCATTAATAAGGGAAGGTCAAAATTGAATGTACCAATCAACTTGTTAGCAGTTGGAATTTAAATGATTGTTCTGAGACCAATGTAGGAGTTGGAGCACTTAACATTACTCAGCCGATGAGCTATGTTCACGGGGTAAAGACTTTGGATTGACATGCCACAATGTTATATGTGGCTCTCATATGTATGGATGTCATCGTGGATGACATTACTAAGACAATACACGTTTGCATCAATTATTATTACCAACAAACCACTTCAGATGGTTGATATCGGTTTGGTAGGGTCCTTATGGTCACCTCTAGTAGAATAATCCGCAATTGGTCGCCATCGACCGCTTATAATTTTAGTAGGCTTTTTGTGAGTCATCATGGGCAACAAACTTGTTATTATGGGTACAACCTCCTCATTAAGGCCACTTGTAAGTGAAACCATGCTACACTAAATACAATATTTAGTGTCACTTGCTATTTGGGATTACGCAATGCTACATCTTTTTATTATTAAGTGATTTTTGACCAAGTAAAGGTTTTTTTTAATATAGTTTTTGAGACAAACGGCCGACAAGCCAGTGCCAAAGCTTAGGAGGCAGTTGACCACTTGACAAGTTTTTCGGTCAAGTAGAGAGGAGATTTCATAGTCGGGGATCGAACCGCCAACCTCTTGATTCGGGTATATGTCAACCATCATCTAGTAGTTTAGGGTCGTCTCGGACCTTACCAAGTAAAGTTGTTGATGTTCTATAACGTCTAAACCATTGTATGGGGAGAATTGACAACTAGTTACAAATGAACCAATTGAAGTTGGAGACTTTGGGAGAATTATCGATAATTCTAGGGGATTGTATAGAATATACCTCAGATGAATAAAGCAACAAAACCGGAAGATGTCAACATGTAATTGGTTGGATTTAGAATCACTAGGATCTTGACTGACTATGCCCAAAAACTTCCTGGGCACTTGTCTAAACAACCAATTCGACATTTGTTGGTAAAAATATGAGATATAGAATAAATAGATATAACATTGCGTGATTCCAAATAGTAAGTGACACTAAGAGCCGCTTTACACCTAGAGGCCGGGCCAATTCGTTGTGTAAGAGGCTTGAAATCCTCACTTGTGATTGGCCAAAAACCTGAAATTGGCCCCAACTCCTTTACACCTAGAGGCCGAGCCGATTTGGTGGTACATATTTTTTAATAAAAAAATGCATGGTCTGACATGCCCCGAGCTCATTGAATTGGGTGCACCCAAAATGAAAGGCCAATTCTTGGCCTCGGGGCCAATGTCCGATTCAATTAAAATTTTTTTTTAAGCAAACCATATCCATTGGATTATGTGGAAATCTAAATGACTCTATGCTAGATTATGCTAGATCCATTGGATTATGCTAGATTTAATGAATTGGATTAGATTCTTGACCCTAATGCCTTTACATATGGGAAAATTGAGCCCCATTATAATCTTATTATATTGTGTAGTTGAGACCGGCCTCCAACCCAAAGTGTAGCTATGTCGTGCTGCACTTGACGACAAAGGTGTCGAGCCCACACGAATAGTGGAAGCATAATCCATTGTGGCCAATTTCCAGCCCCACCAACACACACACACACACACACACAAAAAAAAAAAAAAAAAAAAAAAAAACCTCCAAATAATGTTATAATCTTTCTGAAACGTGTGCCAACCCATTTTTTAATGCTTTAAAAAGAAAGTCTAATCAACATTTGCGCATTAGAAATCGTTCATCTCAAGCCATCTTGGTCCTCGAAACGCACCCTTTGACCTTCAAAGTTTGCAGGCTTCGAATCCACGGCCCACGTAACTTATATATATATAGCTCCAATTAATCCGCAACTTGGAAAAACAACCCAAAAAACAAAAAACAAAAAACACAACAGCTAGAGATGATTGATGGGGTTTGACTTCACGGGGATCGAACGTACGTAGAGAGAGTCTCTTTTGTCAACCCCAAAAACCGTTTGTATAATTTTTAATCTCAAGCGCGCTCAAAAGTCGGAGCATCTTCATGCAACTTGTCAGGGACCCGCAGTTGAATGATTCAACCTTACCCTTAGGGCCACTTCACACACGAGCCAAGAGCCATGACCATGAAGTTGTGAGAGCCCAAAAGAAAAGTGACCGAAGGTCGTCCCAACACGCCTCCAAAATCATCTAGTGTGGTCACGGGCCTTCAAGTGTAGTGTGAAGTCGTATGTACCGGGCCCTCAACTAAATGTGATTTCAATGAATTTTTATTCATGAGGGCCAAGAGCCGTGACCATGAAGTTGTGAGGGCCCAAAAGCAAAGTGTTCAAAGGCCGTCCCAACACGCCTCCAAAATCATGTAGTGTGGTCACGGACCTTCGAGAGTAGTGTGAAGTCGTATGTGACCGGGCCCTCAACTAAATGTGATTTCAATGAATTTTTATTTGTGAGGGCCAAGAGTCGTGACCATGAAGTTGTGAGGGCCCAAAAGAAAAGTGTTCAAAGGCCGTCCCAACACACCTCCAAAATCATGTAGTGTGGTCACGGACCTTCAAGAGTAAGTGTGAAGTCGTATGTGACCGGGCCCTCAATTAAATGCTAATTTAATGAATTTTTATTCACGAGGGTCCTCGTGTGTGATAAAATAAAATAAATCAATGGTTGTGAGTGTTCGGAGTGCCATGGTCTGCCGGTTTTGTGTTAGGCCTACGTCCAAGAGATGGTTTTGGAAAATAGTTCAAGTGACCATGAAGCATGATCCATTTGATGCTATGTAGGAATCCTTGTAGACTATACCATCCATCTTGCATTCACATACTTTGTTGGTCCCTCAAGGGTAGCGTGAAGCGAACTAAGACTGGCTCCGTTCTTTCCACCAATGAGAGTGCTTGAAGTGTAATGGTCACGGGCTCTCAGTCTCGTGTGTAAAGTGGCCCGTAGGTACTCCACAAGATTTTAATATCGCACAAGAAGTTCACTTCAAGGTACTAAAGTGAACTTAATTTGGTTAATTATCTTGGATGGACATTTGGATTGAAGTGACATGTGGTTGGCCAAGGCTAGAGGTCCATCTCTTTGAGTTAGGGCATCATCACCATTATTACCCAAGGTGAAAACATAGTCAATTATATCACGTCATGCAATAAGTGGCGTCAATAATATGGTAGGTGACATTAAGACAAGAAGTTTTGTAAAATGATATTTAACATCATGACAAAACAAGTTATATTTAACGATGCATCATTTACAAAAATAATTGAACATCGAATGGGACCCCTGGTAAATATGTGGCACGTTAAGTCCAATGCCACACTAAATCACTACAATTGGTAAGAGTTTACAGTTTAGGATGTGCTACACTAATCATCCCATCCAGTGAGGGTGTGCTAATAGTTTGTGTGGGGGAAATTGATGAAGGTGGTACTAGATTTCTTTATGCTATGAAATTAATGCCACCATTAGATCCAGGGTTTTGGGAGTCCCAAAGTGTCAAAATGCCGGAAACTCTCAATACAAACTCTCTTCAATTTCTTAGTGTTAGGAGATGCCTCAGGAGTGAGTTGTGTTGATTGACAAGAAGAGGAACCCTCTTTGAGCTCACCATAATAATTAATGCACTCTACAAACACGCTAGAGCACAAACTATTTTTTTTGAATGAGGTATGGTAAATGAGTGTGCATTCATGAATTTAGTATCACTCATCAAAAACCCAACCCTTGTTAATTTTGAGATTTGGCAAAATAGTGTGCGTTTTGGGAATTAGTTTCAACATTCACTAAATTGGATAATCAATGTAGTCTTATGCAAACACCTATATGTGAAAATGCCGATAGTTAAGTACGGACACCAAAAGGACATGTGTTACATTGAGATTGCACAATGTGTTGAAAATAAAGACATCGTTCTAGGTTTAGTAGCTTACACAAGCGGGAAACCCTATTCAATTTCTTAAAGAGAGAGAAGAGTTTTCACTTTGACCTCGTACAACTTTTGCATCTCAATTATGATTTTGACACTTGAGATGACATTATTCAAGATTTCCAACCGATAACCATAGGACACGGTTCGGATCCCATCAAACAACCAAAAACGTATGCAGAGGAAGCAATGCCCATTAGAACCATGCACACCTTATATACACGTGTGTAGTGACTTGTACATTACTCGGAAAACCAACAAAGACTAAGTCAAGTAACAACAACTGTGTGGTCCTCATCAAGGGGGAAGAAAGAGCGGAAACATTGATTATTAATATAGAACGCAGAGACATCCTATTATTTGTGCAGTTCAGGCCCTAAATCAGGGCCAAAGAGCTCGAATCAATCTAGTGAACATAAATAGAAATGAATCTCTATGATGAAAGTTTACACTATTACACCCTCCTCGGTAGGTGTTAGGAAACCAAACCGATCCTCGTCGGGGTCGAACGTGACCTCAAATGAACGTCCGTTCATGCAATTGGATGCATGTCTTTATTGCAAGCAAGAATCATATTATTCGAGCTGCAATTATTATGAAGACAAAGAGTAAAGTATCAAACTTATTGGTGAACTGAATGGGCTAGGGGAGGCCTTTCTTTCACCATAGAAAAACCGTTGTACTTTAATATTCCAGTAACTATGTAACTTACTTCTTTGCTAATCTGGTGACCAAAGGCTCTATCAGAGACAACTCTCAACTGGTGGAGTAACATGTGTAGTACTTTATTACACGATTTACACATGTGTGGGATGAATGATTAAAATACTTACATTACAAGCATATGAATCTTGGGTAATTGTTTTCCATGTCGCTTGAAATATATTGCAATTTAGTACAATGATAGATTTGCATATTTCTTTCACCGATGCAAGACGATTGCATAGAATTCATATGTTTGCAGGAATTAGGATTTAAGTGTATTGGAATTTATGCATGGGATTTGGAGAATTCCAACCATCAATATGACGTACATTAGATCACAAAACTACACGACTATGTTGGTTGGTGAACGTGGAATACAAACATTTGAAGTTGTGATTGTTGTGTTGTTGCTTTTGTTGTTGTCGTTGGATGTTTTAAGTCCCCACAAGTGCACATCCTCTATTGTGCAAGGTTTAGGGTTTAGGATTTTTGTCCAATATATACTGAAATGTTATATTAGGACTTCTTATTCACTTGCATGTTTGTTGTGGTCAAGGCTAGACACACACCTCTTTGAGTTGGGCCCACGAACAATACCAAGGTAAAAAGGATGTTGTCGAAACCTACACCCTATAGACACGTGCTTTTACCTCAAGTGGACCCCTCTACACTAATACGTGGCCTCTCATTTTAATTTTGGGGCGGGGCCCAACTCAAAGAGGGGGATGCCTAGCCTTGGTTGTTTGTTGCTGCCATTCATGCGAGTCTTGGTGTTTCAAAGAGCATAATAAACCATTCACAGATAATAGAATACATTGTTTATTCCAATAGAGAACAAGACATGAGGTCTTATTGTGGACACTTCCAACTTCACAACCGATTGTGGCCAACGTTGTATTGGCTTGAAAATTGTCACATGTCTTAACAAGTTGTAAAGAACAAAGATCATCATGTCAAGTTTCAAGGTCAAAGGGACCTAAATGACCATTCAAGGAAGAAAACAATTCTAATCGTAAAACTGCGGTATTGTGTCACCAACACTGAATGTTAACCCAACATTATTTGTCATTCCTTGTTAAAGAAAGGGGGGGGGGGAATAATCTATAGATTCACAGTGTTGCAATTACTATCACTTACCAAGTGATTTTTCATCCAAATCTCAAGCATCCATGACAATATTTTCATCACAAGTTGCTGACTAGACGAGAAGGTAGGGTGTTTGGCCAATGGATGAATTCATATATCATCCATGACATCATTTGTTCCTTATTCATAAGAAAGTGTCAACCAAAGTGTTACCATTGTGACACTAAGGGCCACTTCACACATGAGCCAAGAGCTGTGACCATGAAATTGTGAGAGCCCAAAAGAACGTGTCCAAAGGCCGTCCCAACACACCTCCAAAATCATGTAGTGTGGTCACAAACCCTCAAGAGTAGTGTGTGAAGCCATGTGTGACCGGACCCTCAATCAAATGCTATTTTAATGAATTTCTACTCATGTGGATCTTCACACATGATAAGATAGAATAAATCAATGGTTGTGAGCATTCGGAGTGCCATGGTTTCCCGGTTTTGTGTTAGGCCCACCTTCAAGAGATGGTTTTTGAAAATAGTCCAAGTGACCACGAAACATGATCCATTCGATGCCATGTAGGAATCCATGTAGACTTTACATCCATGTTGCATTTACATACTCCGTTGGTCCCTCAAGCGTAGTGTGAAGCGAACTTGGACCAGCTCCGCCTTTTCCACCAATGGGAGTGCTTGAAGCGCAATGGTCACGGGCTCTCAGTCTCGTGTGTGAAGTGGCCCTAAACACCATATTTGGTGTAGTTTAGGGTCCTTCGCAGATAGTGTATGCGGCACCAAATACGCATAAATGGGGTAGTTTTAGGGGCACTTACCCCCCCAAACCTTACCTGACCTTGTTCATTTACCTAGTCGAGGGGAATTCTTCACTGGCGTCCTCGGAGAAGAAGATGCTGGCGATGCCCTAATCAAGCTCGGGCCCCACAAATCGAATGAGTGATGACTGGGCGGGCATTTTCGGCCACGAAACCTGCCATTTCGGGGCCGGAGGAAATGCTTCGGGGTGCTGGACGTCCAACACCTGTCCGGTGAGACAGACAGACAGACAGATGCTCATCATCTCCGCTCATAAACTTCTTACCTCCTAAACTCACTTATTATATAAGCTACATACCGGGTCGCCGGCGGCTACAAACATTCGACCTTTCTACCTGAATTTAGACGAGACAAAACCGAAGGAAAGAGAGCTCGGAAGGACTCAAACTCAGGTGGAATTGCCTGCAGGAAGCGTGTACCTACTTAGTGAACTTAGCTGGCGATGGGGAGGTTGGCGATGGGGAGGTTGGCGATGGGGAGGTTGGAAGAGATCGAGGGGCTGATCACACCGGCCACTTTTGACTCCACCCGTCGTCGGGCAACTCCGGCTGCTGTGACAGTGTGAAAAGTTGGTGGGCCAACATCTATTTATGAACATAATCCTAGAAATTTCACGGCTGGAACCGGACGAAAATTTTGGTGTGATGGGGGCATGAGTGACTGCCTTCTTAACTCACTCACTCTGTGATCGTCACCTGCCAAACGGCACCAGCAGCAGCAGCAGAATCAGAAGAAGGGGGAATATCTATGTGTGACTGACTCGAGAGATAGAGCAGCTCTGCTTATGGGAGAGACAGGTTAGACAGAGGAAGGCCCCAGGAGTGATCTGGCGGAGGGAGAGAGAGAGAGAGAGAGAGAGCGCTGGCAGATGACTGCTGCATTCATTAATTGGTGGTGAGCTGCAACAACTAACTGCAGCATTAATGGTGGCCTGGCATGCAAGCTTCAAAGTTTACTACCTCCTTGCGCAGAGCTTTCAAGGTGGCTGCTGTTGCTGCGTGCATGGTCCAAGTTGAGTTGTAAGGTGGCAGTAGGGGTGCATGGTGTGTCAGTGGTGTGGTTGTGGTGGTGGTGGTGCTAAGTTTAGTTTAATTTTTGTTTTGTAGTTTCTGTGGCGACTTTGTAAGTTTTTGGGTGGAGGGCGCAACTCGGGCAGGGAGTCGAGTTCCGAAGAGCCGGAACTTGATGATGCAAGTAGTACTTTTGGTCACTTTGCCCTGCAGTCGAGTCTGCTTTTGTTTTTGACCCAAATCATACACTCGGCGGTGGCAGATACAGGAACAGAAGCGGACGGTACTGCTTAGTGCTGGGGGTTTATGGGGTTTATTGGGCTTTGGTATGATCTGCATCACCTCAAAGCAGGGGTGGAAGAAGGGGGTTTCTCTCAAAGTTCACAGGTTCTTTAGCAGGGTTGGTTTAGGCTTTTACACATAGGTGAATGGTTAGCTTTGGAGTTTGCAGGGGGATGCAAGGAAGATGAAGATGAAGATGAAGATGGTGAAGATGGTGAAGATGGTCAGAATGAGTAAGTAGGGGGGCTTAGTTTTGGTTGCTGCTGCTGGTCGAGCTATGGCAGCTGGGGAGTCGTTTGCTCACAGATGAAGAAACTTGAAAGAGAGAGAGGGAGAGATGTTTCAAGCAGAGATGGAGCGGTCACATTGTGGGTGAGTAGGAGGGAGGGTTAAGGTTGGTGAGGTCGGAGGAGGTGGTGGCACAGAGGGTTAGAGTGCACAGCAGCTATGGCAAGGGGAAGCAGCAATATAGAGGTGGGAGGGATCAAACAGACAGAGAATCAATATTATCAACATCATCAACTTCATCAACATCATCTTAATTCATCAGGAGGACCAGGACTAGGATGCTCGAAGCTCACACTCATCCTCGCGGTAGCATGTCTGTGTTCCTGCATCTATGCTGTCTCCTTGGTTTTCATCAGCGCCAAGCCGTGCGTGGGGTACTTGCATTCTTGTGGTGATCGGATTGTCTGTCCCGGAGTTGGCTCGATCACCAACTCATCTTCGCAACTTCACAAAAGAGTTTTACTTCCAGACAATGCTGCCAAAAATCAAAACCCAAACTTAAACCCAAACCCAAACTCAAGCTCAAACGCAAACGCAAACGGGTTAAGTTTAGGTAAGGTGAAGGATACGGAGAAGGAGGTGAAGAAGAAGGAGGTTGACGAAGGTTTGGGTAGTAAGGAAAAGGAAGAAGAGATTGGGGTAAGGCCGAGGAAGACGAGTTTGAAGAACATAGTGTTTGGCATTGCAGCATCTTCGAAGCTATGGAAGTCGAGGAAACTGTATGTGAAGGAATGGTGGCAGCCATCGAAGCATATGCGGGGGTTCGTGTGGCTGGAGGAGCCTGTGAAGAATGCTTGGAATTCTTCTTCTTCTTCGAATGATACTCATCTCCTTCCGCCTTTTCGAATCTCGGCCAACACTTCGCAGTTTAAGTACTCGAGACGGAACGGTAACCGGGCGGCGTTGCGTCTGGCTCGCATCGTGTCGGAGACGTTCAGGTTGGGGCTCAAGAATGTCGATTGGTTTGTCATGGGTGATGATGATACCGTGTTCTTCACCGACAATCTTGTGAGGATGCTCTCAAACTACGATCCCTCACAGATGTACTACATCGGAAGCCAGTCTGAGAGTCATTTGCAGAATACCGAGTTCTCTTATGGCATGGCTTATGGTGGAGGTGGGTTTGCCATCAGCTACCCTCTGGCTAAAGCCCTCTCCAAAATGCAAGATGATTGCCTTCACCGGTATGTACCTCCTCTTTCGCTTATGCCCATTACTGCAAGTTTTTCCCAGATTCTTCGCAGTCACGGAGTTTGATTTCTTCCTGGTCGGCTGAAAATCCCTTAGAAACAGAATACCCAGGAAGTCTGTTAGCTGGGAATAGGGAATAGGATTTTCTTGCCAAAGCCCTCTCCAAATTGCAAGATGATTGCCTTCACCGGTATGTAACTCCCCTATCTCTTATTCCCATTTACTGCAAGGTTTATCACAGATTCGTCACAGTTACTGAGATTGATTTCTTCTTGTTCAGTTGAAATTCCTTAGAAACAAAATACGCAGGAAGTCTGTCAGTTGGGAATTGGAATTTCCTGCCAAAGCCCTCTTGAAGATGCTAGATGTTTGCCTTCACCGGTGTGTGGCTCCCCTTTCTTTTGTGCTCATCACTGCTAGGTATGTCCCAGATTCTTCGCAGTCACTGAGTTTGATCTATTCATCATCTCCTGAGTGCATATTGATCGGTTGAAATCCCTTAGTCTGAGACTACACAGGTAGTCTGTTAGTTGGGAATAGGATGTCTTCGCCCTTTCTCTCATGCCCATCACTGCAAGGTTGTTACAGATTCTTAAGTAGTCACGGAGATGAAATTTTATTTATCTCCTGAGGGTATCTTGTTTGGCTGAAATCCCTTGGAAAGAGAATACACAGGAGGTCTGTGTTTCATGAGTGTGATTTCTCTGCCCTTTCTCCCATCACTGCAATTTCCTTAGAAAATCTCATTCAACTGAAATCCCTTAGAAAGAGAGTATGCAGGAAGTCTGTGAGTCAGGAATATGATTTCTCTGCCCCCTCTCTCATGGGCATCACTGCAAGGTTATCACAGATTTATCTCAGTCACTGAGACAGATCTTCATAGCCATCTCCTTGGAATGTATCTTGCAACTGAGATCCCTTACTTAGAAAGGGATTACATAGGAAGTCTGTGACTTAGAGTTGCCTTCATCAGCACATATTTCCTGCCCTTTCTCTCATCCCTGTCATTTCATTGCAAGGTTTTCATAGATCTCAATCATTGAGACTGATATCTTCATCTCCTGAGAGGATCTTATTCAGCTGAGGTCTGATTCAGTATATAGAAAGGCTTTTTGCATGCCTGAAACTGGGGTGAGCTTCTCATTTTGGAGAATTTTGGGCGCTGGTCAATTATTAAGGCCAGGTGATGAAGGCTGGTTGCAAAGATCTTGCACGTAGGTCAGGTTGTAAGTTTAGGTTCATCCTGGGGCAATTCAAGGTGGTAGTCATTTTTGAGGATCTGATGCAATTGGAAATTTCCGCTTGTGAGGGTTGCATGGTACAAGCTCTGATTGCTTAGGTGCATCAAACTAGTGAACTTGTCTTTGAGCAATTCTGGCACACTTCGTATTAGGCTTCAACTCGCATGAATTGATCAGATTAATACGAATAGTAGAAAACACAATATCAAGCTCTTATTCAAATGCCCACAGAAAACAATTTAAGCTCCTATTAGGTCTTGGAGTTGCGCAGTGTTGATCAGGTGAGTGTGGTATTCAGCCGATCTATTTTGTGAGATAGCTACTTTGTCTGAATGTGACTAGGGGAGTGAAGATCTTTGGTTTTGGCTGGGCAGATATCCGGAGCTATTTGGGAGTGATGACCGAATGCATGCCTGCATTACAGAGCTTGGGGTTCCCATCATCAAGAATCGGGGGTTTCATCAGGTACCTTCTCCCTGAATACCTGAAGCTAATATAAGCAGTCGAATTGCACACATTTCGAGTGTCATGAGATGACTCGCCACTGAATGATTTGTGTGTTGGGACACTGCTTTTTTCTGTAATTATTCAAAGCTTACAAGGATCACATGAAGCTGTCACTAGCGCATTGCATCACGCAACCCCCGCTTGTCTATGATCTTTTGAGAAGTTTGAGATTGGTAATTCCAGTCCCTTGTAAAGCTACCCACTTTCTGGTAGTACTTGGTCATTGTAGTTACCAAAGAATAAGCTCACTTGTCTCTAAAATTTCACTCGGGACAGTTTAGAAAGTAAACAGTCACTGAGAATTAGGGTTTCGGGACACTGTGAGTAACTAATTCTACAAGGTCACAGGGGTTTCAAGAGTGGATTTGTCATTGTACACAAAGTAAGAATATTTGCAGTAGATTGCCTGCTTGTCTGTGTCTGGAGGGTTGGTTTAAACTCAATGCCTTAACCCGGATCTAATGGGAAAGTGCTAGAATGGGTGCCCTTTCTGCCACTTTATTTCCTGTGCAAACCTAGCACCATGGCCCACTCAACCATGTGGAAACCTAGGGGCTTGGCCTTGGGGGAGATAGGTGCAGGCCGGGTCAAAAGGAGGCAGTAATCTTCAAGGACTCTCTAATAATTCTTGTGATGCCTGTTTGGGGATTATATATAAAAAGAGATTAACTTGGAATCAAAGCAACATCATAATTCACACCGATGGCAACATGGGAGTCACTTCTTCATTTTGTGTGTGTGTCTGGGCACATGAGTTTGTGTGGTGGGAGGTTCTGTTCTGACAGGTGTTCTAATAGGTGTGGGCCGGCTTAAAAGGAGGCAGTAATTCTCGTAGAACCCGTTCCGGGATCACATATAGAATTAGATTAACATGAAAAGGAAGTAACACCATAAATTACACTGGTGGCGATATTGGAGTCATCTCTTCCATTTTGTGTGTGTCCGGCCACATGAGTTTGTAGGTCTAATGGTTGGAAGTTCTGCTCTGATCTAGAGGGTGGCTAAAACGCAAGGTTTTACCCTGGATCCCATGGGAACTCAAAGGCTAAGCCACCTAAGGCCGGAATAGTACTTGGATGGGTGACCTTCATAGCACTTTTTCTGTTGCACTCTATCACCTCTGATCCACCCGATCATAGTGGGGTATCTGGGTGCACTGGATATTCTCAATTCACCATGTGGGAGCCTGGGTAGATAGGTGCCAGCCAGCTTGTTCGCGCTCGTTCAAGGCGTTCACCTTTGAAAGGAGGCAGTGGTTGTCGGGGGCTCTCTGATTCTTGTAATGCTGGTTTCGGTATTGCATATACAGTTGGACCAACTTGAAATGAAGCAACACCATAATTCACGTTGGTGGCAATATTGGAGTCATCTTTCTTTTCTTTTCTTTCTGCTCTGATCTGGATGGTGAAAATGTATTGCAGTTTGATATCTATGGAGACCCACTGGGACTAATGGCCGCGCACCCGTTGACGCCCTTGTTGTCCATCCACCACTTGGATGTGATTGCACCCATTTTTCCTGGTCTGAGCAAGCTTGAAGGGGTGCGAAAGTTGATGAAAGCTGCGAAAGCTGAGCAAGCCAGCATGCTACAGCAGACAATCACGTATGGACGCCAACGACGCTATTCGTTCTCCATCTCCACAGGATATGTGGTACGTGTTTACCGAGGGTTCATGGCACCTTGGGAACTTGAGGAAGTGCCAAGGACTTTTTTATCATGGTATGGAGACAAGGCAAGGTCCCATTTCCCATTCAACATCCGGGAGATTCCCTCGGACCCGTGTAAGCAGGCGACGCTGTTTTTTATGAAAGATAGACGGGCGAAGTCAACGTCAGAAGGGTTGATTGAAACCGTGTATATGAAGGAGGACCAATCAAAGAAGAACTTGACCGCTTGTGATACAGGGCTGAACCCTGTGGAGCGGATCCGCGTCCGAAGTACTCCCCTTGACTACTCTTGGTTTGAGGTAATAAAATCAGCTTCCAAATCATTTTTTCCTGACGAATAGCAAGGGTGGCTGTAATTCAGTTCGTTTACAATGAAACTTGTGTTGCATTAGCAAATGTATGATGAAGCATCAGCATCAGCATCAGAAATCTGACTGAAAATCTGACCTTCCCTGATTTGATTACGGTTATTGGAAGTTCACGTTTGTTTATTTTTTAACTAAATACATAGGTTCTCCCAATTGTGTTCACTATTGAGTGTGGAGTAATTGATAAAAATCGGAAGATGTAGTCCAACCTCTTTTAAACATGTGTTTTTATGGTGTTTGTTCTTTGATCCTCACTGAACCACATACCAATCAAATATAGGCGACTGACGAAGAAAAGTAATCGAATAACACCTGTGTACTTCACCTCCAAGTCGAAAGACAGAATGAGTCTGAGCAAGTGGAAAGGATTTAGGGGTTTACCAAACACCATGTGCACTAAGGCTGCGACCATGAATTTGTGAAGGCTCTTGAATTTCACCCAAAGGCTGTAAAATGGTTGATTGGATGTTGGATTGGATCGACAGTGACTTTGGTTACTGAAATTGATTGTGCTTGGTTTGGTTGCTTACTAATGAACTGTTTAGACCTTCAAGAAGTGTGTATACTTCTGTATCAAATATGGCAATTGATCAGGTGCAAGCATATAAAAGATCAGAATGTAAGGGGGTCTTATTAAGTTCTTGAATGTAAGAGGACAAGGGATGTGCCAAGAGGGTGACTGACACAATAATTCCTCAAATGAAAAATGGCTGTTGATATCACTGCTTATAATTGTTGTCATTGACGAGGATAAGGGTTTAGGGTTTTAGTATTTTGGATTTTTCATCTAGTTGCACATGATTAGCAGCAGTGTAGTTTCTAGTGAATTCTATCTTTAGTTTGTTTCTCCTCTGATTGTTTCTTTGAATTTGTGATTTGTGCAGTCTCGCAGACTTTGTGGGTGGGTGGCTTCATGGAAGAACGATACCATAGACATCTATGTGAGGCCTTGCCAGGAGGGAGAACTTATCATTGGTACCTGAGAGCCTGTACAATTAGCTCTGGAGACCGTACAGCCATTCTTTTCAGAACAATAACAAATTTGTTTGCCGTCACCATTGACTCCGGATCCACCCCAATTCAGATTTTTCGGAGCTCACTGAGGCGAGCCATTACATCGATTAGGTTTGTCCCGTTGCAATCTTTCTGTATTGTAAGGTCCACAGAATGTGGGCGTTTCTCTTCTTCCAAGGAGTTACTGAGGAGGCATCGCAAGATGACGCTCTAATAAAGCTTATGAAATCCGACTGCTTCTTCAAGACCAGTCAAGTCAGAGCAGTCTACTTCGTGAGTAACATTGATTTTTGGCACACAATGTGTTTAATAATGTTTGGAGAAAGTGCGCTGAGCTCTGAAAATTTTCTGATGGTTCGTCTATCTTCCATTGCCAGCAGAACAGTTGTGATGACATCCTAAGCTGAATCCTGTCAGGTCACGAAATTGTTTCCAAAATTGGTGTGCCCCACAACGTAATATTTGCAAGAAATTGAGTGTGGCCCAAGTGACTCAAGCCAGTATCCATCACATGATATTCAAAATATCCATTCATCTATGAATATGTGATGTATCTACTACATTTTACATACGAGAATCACTGTCTGAAACTGATGCGTTGTTCCTAAATTCACATGTGAATGATTCGTCTGCAGCAGTCTGAGGAACTGAAGAGACTTGGAGCAGCTCTGTCAAGCCCTAATTTGAGGAGCCTTCTGTGAAATAAGCGGAGTTCTCGGAATCCAGGGGCTCACATGCTCTTATAAACGTAGCTACCACCTGGCTCCAGACACACTGCTTCCTGAAAATTCAAGATCCAATGTTTGAAATCCAAGCAGTTCTATGTACAATTGACACCCTCGGAATGTATATCTACCTTGTGAGGCTGTATTTCAACACAAGCATGAATGACCAAGGCATGATTTGATGGGCGGACTTGGTCCTCACTATCTGGCATTCAAAGATGTGAAACAGTTTCTGGAAAGCCTGGTATTCCGACCCATATTGTTTGAGGGAACAGATGAAGCAGGCATAATATGCCAACCAATTTCTTAACAATCAAGGCTGTGATATGACCAAGGCATGAATTGATGGGCGGACCTGCTCCTCACTCTGTGACACTCAAAGATGTGAAATATGTCTCATGAGCCTTTTTGTGACGTTTGAGAGACAGTTTCCGGAATTCCTGGTATTACGACCCATATTGTTTGAGGGAACAGATGAAGCAGGAATAATATGCCAACCAACTTCTTAACAATCAAGGCTGTGATATGACCAAGGCATGAATTGATGGGCGGACCTGCTCCTCACTCTCTGACACTAAAAGATGTGAAATATGTCTCATGAGCCTTTTTGTGACATTTGAGAAACAGTTTCCGGAATTCCTGCTATTCCCACCCATATTGTTTGAGGGAACAGATGAAGCAGGAATAATATGCCAACCAATTTCTTCACAATCAAGGCTGTGATATGACCAAGGCATGAATTGATGGGCGGACCTGCTCCTCACTCTCTGACACTCAAAGATGTGAAATATGTCTCATGAGCCTTTTTGTGACATTTGAGAAACAGTTTCCGGAATTCCTCCTAGTCCCACCCATATTGTTTGAGGGAACAGATGAAGCAGCAATAACATGCCAACCAACTTAATAATAATCAAGGCTGTGATATGACCAAGGCATGATTTGATGGGCGGACTTGCTCCTCATTTTCTGACATTCAAAGATGAGAAGTATGCCTCATGAACCTTTTTGCGACGTTTGAGAAACGATGTGGAGGCAACTCCAATTTTGTGTCTAGTGGTTTTCAAAAGGGTAGCTTTTAGGGCAATATCATGTAATAAGAATACTCACTAGCTCCATGCCTACTTCACAGTGTAGAATGGATTTTGGTTTAGCATCTACTATAAGCTTAAATGTAATGGGAGATTCAACAATCCCCCTGCCACAGTGGATACAACACTTCATTCCAATCAGAACTTGCTAGACTTGAAGTGCCGCTACCTTAATGTTGGAGGATTATTGCCAATTAGGGCATGCAACCTTTGAATAAAACCCTTGAATTCCACATTGATTCATCAACTGACATTTAAGTATGTTTGGACAAACCACTCCTCCCGACATAATAAGAAGGGATGTGCATTTATGGGGACAAGAACGTCAAACAACAACATCAAAAGCAACGACACAACAACTACAACTTTGAATGTTTGTATTCTATGCTCACCAACCTCCATATTTGTGTAGTTTTGCGATCTAACATACGTCATATTGGCAGTTGGAATTGTCCATAGTTGTGTGTGAGGCTCATCCAGAGGCACTTGCTCAAGTCTCACTTCTGATGAGAGAATGAGTCATCCACACTCATAGAGATACCAGAGTGCCTTACTGTCTTGGCTATTTATAGGAACATAATTGCTATATTCTATTTTTAGGATCTCCAATTTCGGATTTAAAGGAAAAATCATTATTCCCCATGTTAATTTTTGAGATTTAAAAAATACAATTTCCAAAGTGTTTGTTTGTTTGTTTGTTTTTTTTGTTTTTTTTCCTTAAAGAGTTTAATTATTGCCGAAGTGATAAAGGTACTACAATATTGAGGCCCATGTTCAGAGTGTGATTCGTTTACTCCACAAAGATCATCTACTCTGCTTGCCCAATCACGAGTATGGACGCGGTTATTCCTCTTAGGTGGAGCCCCATTACGATAGATTTCTAGCAGCTTGGGCAGAAAATAATGCAAGTCACAGGTTGAAAGAAGTATTTAGGTTAATCGTAGCCGCCATAGATGAAATTAGGAAACCATCCATGAATTATAGAAATGGTTAATTATAAAAGTGATGGCCCAAAATAGGGCATTTGTGATTGGATGGATAGTATGTTGTTTCACACCACTTGTGATCACCTTTGGATGCCATTGAGTTAACCGTTTTGTGTGCATTTGTATGCAAAGTAGGTTATTTTGATGCTTAGATTAGAGAGACTCTAGGGGTACAAGTAGGTAGATTGACTCACCTTCCTCTTTGGGGCAAATGTTAACTAACTGTTTACAAGGAATTAAATTACAAAAACAAGTTGCATTCCTCACCATTTCATGTACTCCATCTCCGAAAATATTGCACAAGTTTCAAGCCACTCTTTTTTGGCCAAAACAACTAAGTTTCACCGTTTTCTGTATATCTACCTTAGTACACAAGCGTCACCTTGCTGAGCATCACAACTATGAACATTGTTTAGGACATAATATCACCCTTCTCCAAGGGCGAAGCGGCCTCATGAGGTGTTGCTTCAAATTCCATAAGTTGGAGACTCTATCTCATATAGCGTCCAAGGTTGAGGCATCTATAACCAATAAATAAAGAGAGTTTGCATTTGTTTAGGAGGAGTCATAGGGGTAGGGGGGGAGGGGGGGTAATGCTTTTTGGGAAGAGAAATAAATTCTAAGAAGAATGCAATTTTCTTTTCTAAACAATTTTTTTGGGTTTTTTTGGGTGTTGCCTAACACTACACAATGACCATCTTCCCCTAATCTACCATATTATACATGCATGAAAATGATCTGAAAATTTTGTGGGATGGTCAAGGATGTAGTTACCTTCAAGTTCGTACTGTTGAAAGTTTGATAAATTATGTGGTTTTCTTTTAGGCAACGGCCATTGGGGACTTCAAATTTCTAATAAGAATAGCACCTAAGTGTTTAAGGGTTAAGACTTTTTATCTACCTTGAAAGCTCTTACGTGGAGTCTAAGTTCGCCCACTCTCATACCCCGGCCACACTGGGGGGTCCAGTCCCCTCAACTATCATACAAATCTGAAATATCTCTGAAGGATTAGCTACACTTAGTTCAAGATTGGTCACGTTCCATGAAAGTGTCAGTGTCCATCAGTACCTTATCACAAACTATAAACATCTCCAAGGTGACGATTCCAAACTCTTACGGCCTCCGAGATCTCAAAAAGGCAAGTTGTTAACTACATCGCTTTTCTAGACTTAAACTTGTTAACATGCACTTTCATCTCTTACCTCAAGTGTAAGATGTCATGTAAGTATATCCAAAAAGATGTCCACGTAGATTGCATGAGATCACTTTGAGTTTCTCTTAACTGCACTATATAATACTACTACTATGGGCCACACAACTTTCTAGAGCCCGCGCTAATTCTCATGTCGAGAAATAATGTGGGCCACGTTAATTTTCAACCCACACTACATTTCCAGTAGAAAAATAGCACAGATCACATGAATTAGTGTGGGTCCTTTTGTTAGTTTGTGCTACTTTTGTCCTATAACTAATATTTAATGTCTTGGGAGACTTACTCAAAGACCAGGGGATTTGGACTCACTGTAATTTCACCTTGACTGGAAAATTAGAGTGGCCCACACTAATTACTTCCACACTGTTTTTCCACCCCACGCTAATAGGACTGTTTAGTGTAACTATATCTCCAGTGCACTTCTAGTTCTAGTTGTAACTTCACTTAGCGCTTCACGGATAGAAAGACAACAGTAACTGTTCATGCAAGATAAACAACCCAAGTGGCAGATCGCTTCTGGATAAGGCATTTATCCACTCACTCATGAGTCTTCTTGTACACCAACATCATATTTCATAAATGAAATTCAATCAATTTTCTTGAGTCTGCCTCATCCTGGCAATAGAAACAGAGACAGAGATAATTTTACTTGTACTGAATGAATCTCACATACTGTGCAAATCTACAGTAATAAATCTCCTGTGTCACCACCCTACCTACTCCATGAGTGCCGCTGTCACCCACAGTTGGCTTTCCATTAAATATATGAAAATTGCGTATAGACATCAAGAAGAGCTGAACAGATAAGATGCTTAGATTATTTTCTGCATTGTGCACACACGAAGTGCTATAATTGTGGAAATCAGAGCTCTCAGGAAAATGCCATCCTGTGAAAGAGAGAATATGGCAAGCCAGGTGACCAGGGAAGACAGGGAATGGGAGAGCAAATCCCAAGGCAGAGTGAGAATCCATTCGATAGTTGAACATTTATAGAGGAAGATATACAGCATTACAATCATGTGCAGGCACGTTGATGCAAGCAGAGAAGAGAAGAGAAGAGAAGAGAGGAGGCAAATCACTCCTATCCAGGGTGAGATTTGGAACACTTCAATTTGAACATGCTCAATGGACCACACTTGATTGCCACTACAAATTCACTCACCAATTCAGGATTGGTAGTCCATGCTTGCAGTTACTCGGAGACAAATACACGGACCTTTTATAGCAAACACGGTCAATCCCTTTGGGACTAACTTCCAGTATACAAAAAGTCGGGATGGAAGAATATCCATCTCAAATCCCTACAAATAAATCTGTCCCCTGGCTAAGTGATCCGAAAATTGAAACCATGCTTTTTCCTTGGAATGCTTCCTGTCAGCCACAACTCACGACCGACTCGGTAGAAAGATGGATGGACTTGGCTCGAGCTCAAATGACTTATTTTTGGTGCAACTAGGTCGTGGACAGTTGTTTCGTTCGTCTCTACAAAAAGTGTGGGGTAACCTACTATACAAAAAATTGAGAGCAAATCATCATCGTCATCACAATAATGTCGACGCCACTAATAATACTACTTCTTAGCAGCAGCCCCTTGTAGTTTCGTGTCCACAACTGTAACAACTGAGCCAAGGTCAAACATCCTTTCCAGAGCATGCATAGTCTCAATGGTTTCGTTCACTGTCCTGGCATCTGTTCCGTCAGATCGCAAGTGCTGCATTGGGCCATGGAGCAGCTTATTCACAATTCCCCTACTCAAATCCTCCAAAGCTCTCTTCTGCTTCTGGGTCAGGTCATCAGGCATCTTCCCCAAGCATTTCTCCAATTCAGAAGCCCTAACCCTCTCTGCATAAGCCCTGAGCTTCTTAATTGTTGGAACAGTTTCGAGAGAATCCCTCCATCCTTCAAAGTTCTTAATCTCATCATCCAATATGACCTGTGCATCCATAGCCTTCCGTCTCCGCTCCTCCTTGTTTGCTGCCACCACTTCTTTCAGGTCATCCACATTGTAAACTCTGGTGGAAGGCAGTTCTGACAAGCAAGCTGCAACATTCCTGGGCACGGATATGTCAATGAAATGTCTCACTCCACCCCCCACCTGGGAAGCTGGAGACAGATTCTCCACATTCTCCTTGAAGAACAAAGGCACTTCAGAGGCCGTACTGGTGAAAACTAAATCTGCCTCACCCGTGCACCTCAACATCTCAGTTAGAGGCTCATAGACAATCTTAGCATCCTGGAACTCAGTCTGAAGGTCCAAAACCCTGGCCTCCGACCGATTAACAACCACCATCCGAGTACATCCTTTGGAGATCAAATGTTTCACAAGCAACTTCGACATCTTTCCAGCTCCCACAATCAACACATTCACTCTGGCAACTCCTCCTTCGGGAAGCTTCATCACGGCTAACTCCACAGCTGCAGAGCTCACAGAAACAGCTCCAGCTGAAATGTTAGTTTCTGTCCTAACCCTTTTCCCCGCAGTGATAGCTTGCTTGAACAAGCCTGTGAGGTTTCTACCAAACCCGGAAACCTCCTGGCCAACTTTCAGAACCTGCTTAACCTGAGACAGGATTTGGCCTTCTCCAAGCACCAAGGAATCCAACCCTGCAGAAACTCTGAACAGATGTTGTGTAGCATCCTGGTCCCGAAGAATGAAGAGATGCTCACGAAGCTCCTGAACAGGAACACCGGACGTCTTCGACATCCACTCGGTCACCTCCTTCACTCCCCTGTTCCATGCAACAGCCACCACGTAAATCTCGAACCGGTTACAAGTACTGAGCACCCCTGCTTCCTCAATGTGGTTCAAGTTACAAAGCTCATCGATGGCTCGTGGCCACTCTGCCTCTGGAATTGCCAGCTTCTCCCGCATCTCCACCGGTGCTGTGTGCACACTTAACCCCAGCACCATGATGCTGGACTTTACCTTCATGTACCGGTTTGCGCTGGCGTTGCGAAACTCCTCGAAGGCTGATAGGCTTGCTGCTTTGATGCGGTGGCTGGGTGGCATGGCATCCGATGATGACGATGACGACGACGACGACGAAGCTCGCACATTACCAACTCCCCGGGATTTCTCTTCACCCGTCCGCTGATGATGCTGAAGATGTAATAAACCCCCCTTCGACATGCCCCCCCACATTGCTGAGCTCGAAAACCTCACCTTGTGCATGTTGTTGGGTCCCCTTGCAGCCCCTGATGTTTCCTCCACGAAGCTCGGGGTCACCATCGCGCAACTCATCGTGGATGCCATTGGATAACCCTCTCTTCAACCTCCAACCCTACGTAACCCAATCCACCTCAACCCAATCCAATCTACCTCCAAAACCTCACTCTCTCACTCTGACCCTCTCACCTCCCGCTCCTCCCACTCCACCTCCTTCATCCAGACACCAATCCCCACACACAACCGAACCCAACCCAACCCAACCCAACCCAAACCCCAAACCCACACAAACAATCCGGAATGTCCCTCAAGACCAAACCTTTAACCTTTCACTCCTTCGTTTGCTTTCACACAGCAATCTATCTCCAACCTACACAAGTTGCAGAAGCTCCTTCCTCGCTGACCCCTCACCTCCCAGCAGAGATGTCTCTGTTGACGACCTTAACTCTGCATTCCTTTGGGTACCTCACAATTGCAAAAAATCTGGAGGTGAGGGAGGGAGGAGCAATTGGTGAGGCGGCCAACGGAAAGTGAATGAAGAAGAATCTGGGGCGCATGTGCCTGCCTGCCCCACGCGGAGACAGGTTGACGACACACGACAGATGATGAAAAGATGAGGTGAGGTTCGATGATGTGGGATGTCCTGTGATGCGATGCAGGGAATGGGAAGTGAAGCACTGGAACGAAATGGAGTGGGAAAGAGGGAGGATAGGGTAGAGGCGATGTGGGCGCCACGAGGCCCGAAGCTGCCCCCCTCCGCCTTGCCGTCGTCCACCACTTCTTCTGGTTCTTCGTCCTCTTCTTCTTCTGGTTCTCTTTCTCTTTGTCTCTCGCTTTGTCCCTTAGCTCCTTCTTCGTTTGTTTCTCCGCTACTCTAGCACCGCCTCGGCGACTGACCGGGCCGCAGCAGCAGAGCAGCTTGGACCACGACCTACGGATGTGTGCCGGTGGACTATCGAGCACCCAATCCTCGCGTCGTTGCAGATTTCCCTCTCCAGTTTCTGGGTAGGGACGGACGGATGGATGGATGGATGGATGGATGCGTGTATCCACGGATGACTTCCCGACTCCAGCGAGGATGAATGTCTTCTGGTGCAGATGGATGACCTGAGTCCGCCCACGTTTCGTCATGGGTTTTACTTTTGCTCGGGCGATCAGGTTGGTCGTCGCTGAAGATCGGTTCCCATGATAGATGAATGCTAAATTGATGTTGGATGAATTGTGGATGAATTGCCTGGCATGAATGGATATTGTAGGTTGATGCACCCAAAACTCTGTAATATCAACTCCCGTAATGTCACTCACTCTCTAATATCCCGAAACCCTAGGGAACGGATGTTCTTAGTTCAAATCTTACTCTTTAGTGTCACATTTCTCTCCCTTATATCACGGGTTTTTGCCATTACTGTAAACCACCGAAGAAGTCAACCAACACCCTCGTAGTGTGCCGCGTGTCAATATGTGGGTTTTTTTTTTCCCCTTATTATGCCACTTGTTGACTTGTTGGTGCATGGATCTGCCACGTTGCCCGGGAAGGCCAATCGGGAGGTTAACATGTGAAGACGGATCATGTGTTATGATATTGTAGATTTCCCAAGACATTAATTCTTCTCAACCCTAAACCCTAATCATGAACACTAATCTTCTCCTTCTCACATGTGTTGCACATCTCTCGGCATTTCAATCCACCAATGTGGGAAGCTCTTTGAGGAGTCGAGTACATACAAGTGAAGGTCACCGCTTATTAATGTCAAATGCAAGCCCTCTTAATTGTTGCTTTCCATATATCCTTAGAAGTTGAGTTGTTTTGAATATGAGATCGAGTACCACGGAAGTGGTATTGTTGCAAGACACTTCCATCAATTGTTGATGAAGATATAGAAGCAATTTTTGTATGCATTGGATGACGATGGTGACTTCAAGGTTCGTTTTCCTACATTGATGTCTGATTACCATAAATATCTTAGCAAATAGTGGATTTTTTCATCAGATGCTTGGGGTTTTGTCCATGTCTTGAATTTGATGTGTTGGTTGAAGATCAACGAAGAAGAATTTGTTGACATTTGTAGCGCCATCTCTTTGAAATTTGAAAGCGCATACGAGGTGAGTTGCATTCTTGTTTGCATTAGGTTCACATCCCTTGTATTGACCTTTTTTTTCTATGCATGTTTCTTAAGATAAAATTCCAGTGAGCTCAAATGTGGAGAATGTATGTCCCTTGTAATCATCGGTCAATATGTGAAAAGAGTGGGTCCTTTTCACCCAAAGGTTGATGTGATGCTAAATTATAGGCTCATGACAAGGGGATCTACAAGTCAAAGTTTCAACCATTCTACAGACATGTTTGTCAATGTCCGGGAGGATTTTGGGCACAATCGGTCAAGATCCTCATATTTCCAAGACCAACTAGTTACATGTTGACATCTTTCAGTTTTTCTTTGCTAAATCGAGGAATATTTCACAAATTCGTGTAAACAAACTAGATTGAGATAAAGTCCTTCTCTTCTCTCTTAAATTGAAACTACTGCACCCTGAGCTTCTTGTCTTCAGTGTGTAATTTTTGCACATATTTCAATACCATCACTTCATTTTGGTCCACAAATGACATGAATCATCATCACTAGCAAGTTTCCTTTCATCATTTAGACAAATGTAGTTTTCTACTTAGATTGAAATCTACAAAGTGTTTTGCTTGAAGGAAAAGAAGAAGAAGAAGTAAGATTCAATTTCTCAAAAAGGTTCACTCATGCGGGCACATACACATCAAGACTCCACTGCACAACTGTTGTCATCCAAAAATGAAGTTTATATTCTTCTTCATCACCTTCATAAAGCCCACGTTAAATGCGTTGGCTACGCAAATGCCTCCCTCCTACATCCAAAGCTTCCATATCTTCACTTAACTCAAAATCATGATAATCCGATTGCCCCTGGGGGGGGGGTTCACTCCCTTTTATATTAATGCATACATGTGCGCTCATGACCTATTTGTTGGGGGGCTATTTACCTTGCAGAAAAGATTATAAGGTATGATATTTTTTTCAAAATAAAAGTAAATGCTTATATTTTAATACACCCTATCAATAATTATAATTGTTTGGGGGAATCATTTAAAAATACCCTAATTTACTTCTACTGTCAAAGAAAATTGGAAAGAAGATTGCAATTCAAACAACGCGCTGAGATTTTCCCTCCCGGCACGTAGGTAGAGAACATTAACTCCGCAGTGGATACATTGGTTCAGTAACGTTCAAGCCAACCAGCCTGCGAAGTCATCCATCCAAGCTTTTTAAACTTAAAATTACTTATTTTCATCCACTAGCACATACCCTACCCTAGACCCACTACCCCTAGTAACAATTTCCTCATAATTTTACATGTATTAAAAGAGGCCATTATATGTGATGGCATTTTACAAGTAAACATGTTTCATTATTTAAAAACCCCCTATATTATATGTACGTTATTTTTTTTTTGCAAAATTTATCTACGATGAATATATCAGAGCCAAATTTTTTATCGCAAGTTGTTTCTACGATTTTTGCCAGTGACCCCCCCCCCCCCAATTGCCCACCCACTAGGGAACTAACCAATTTTCATCCTCTCAAAAGTGTAGTAGATCCATAATTGTATCATTCTTCCCGCCGCCCTCTTCATAATCTACCCAATTTGCTCCACGTTGGGGTCTTGCACCAAAGTCCTATACAAAGTGTTTCTCAACTTCTTAGATTGCTCCATTGTTTCACAAGCTTTGCATATGTGTGCAACTTTGGGAGATTATCCGTGCCCCATGTATGCAACCATCAATTTCAACATTAGAATGTTGCACTTTATGTTATTCCATAATGTCACACACTACATTAATTTTCTAGTATCATGCATCCATGTTCACACTTATAGAACACCGTAATATCACATGCACTTTGGTTGCCGCATGTGTGATACTATAGAGTTTATAGTGTAGCAGGATGGACAATTAATGCCAATAATTAATGGATGGATAGATATCCACCTACGGATGACTTAACTTACCCTCGCGCTGGGTTGTACAAGGTTGGTTTTTTGGATGGATGGATGTTTCCAGTGTGAATGGATGGATGTTTCTGATGTGGATGGATGACCCGAGTCCGCCCACGTTTTGTCATAGGTTTTGCCTTGCTCGGGCATCTTGGTTGGTCACCGAAGGTTAGTTTGCTCGATCAATTACTGTTGCATGGATGTTGGATGACTGGTGCATGCATAATAGATGAATGTCCTTGGTTGATGGATGATAAGCGTATGCCCACATTCTGGTCATAGAAGGTTGGGTGCCCCAATAATGAACGTTGGATGAATACTTTTGTGATGTGGATGTGTGATGTGGAAGTTGCCCACATCCTTTCGCAGGTTTCACCTTCCTTGGGCGATCAAGTTGGTCCAATGCATTTCATTTCAAATTTTAAAGAGAGAAGTTTTCGGATCGGCTACAACCATTGGAGTGACAAACCCACATAGGGATGATTACATCATTTTCATTCACATGCACACATCCATCCAAAATGTAACAATGTAATCTAATTTTTCTTTTTAAGCTATTTCTCAGCTATATCGTTCCCAAACTATGGAATATTCGCAAGAATTCCAATGTATATTTTATGAATCGCAAATCACCAGCGCATAGCTAGATGAGAAATCATTGGGTTGGTTGCCAAAGGTTGGTGTTCTCAATGGATGACTGTGGGATAGACGTTTGTGGTATGAATGGACGATTGGAGTGCGCCCACGTTTTAGTTGCAGGGTATTCTTTAGTCGTGAGGCCCACTTGGTCGCCCAAGGTTGGCTCCCTTGATGGATGAAGTTTGGATGCAAGTTTGTGGTACGGATGGATGCTCAAAGGCTTCCCATGTTTTGTTGCATGTTTTACCTTACTATGGCAATCAGGGTGGTCCTCGAAGGTTGATTCTAGTGTTGGATTGGTATCATCTTTCTCGATATCATCCAAGTATCTACAACGAGGGATTCACATCATTTTGATGCCTGTGAGGTATCGATTCTTGACAATATTCATGTTTTCAATACCATCCGGGTGTATATACCACGCAAGAATCCCTCTATCTAGACAAAATCGCCCTAATACCGAAATGGTATAAATTGGTATCGACCCAAAAAAACAATTGAAATATACAAAGATTTTCTCACCTTCAATGATGTTACAATTTTGATACCCATGAGTAAGTTCTCATGATACCGTTATTGATGTTGATTATTGGTTGGTTCCCCCCATAGATATAAACAAAATCAAAATGGATGGATGTTGGATGATTTTTGCCTGTTTTCAGATGCATATTCGTGGTGTGGATGGATGACGGGGGTCCTCCCACGTTGTGTTGTACTTTACAGCTTGGTCGCCGAAGGTTGGGCTCCCTCAACAAATGAATGTTGGATGGAAAATTGTGATATGGATGGATGATTAGAGTCTGCCCTCATTAAGGGTTTTTCTATTCCTTTTTCTTTATTCGTGCGATCAGGTTGGTCGCCGAAGGTTGGTTGGTTGGTTCCCGTCATAGATGAACACTGGATGAATGTATTCTTTTTGGTTTTGATAGATGATTGGAGTCTGTCCACTGCACGTTTTGTCTAAGGTTTTACATGCCAAACGCACTTCATAACATTATTAAGATCCATGACACTGTTTTGTGGGACTGAATGTGGGGAATATATGAGAATACTATGTGGAATATTGATAGTTCCATAAAACATTGTTATGGATCTTAATAATGTTATGTTTGTTGATGTATAAATTATATTATTCAAGAGAATAAATCATCACTTGACGTAAACGATGACATGGCCTGCACACTATATCTAGTATTGGACAAGTGTCACCCTACTATTGCTTGAAACAAATACTCAATATGTATCTTAGCTCGTGGCAAGGATCTTCACATGCATAACCACATTTCTAAACGGACTTGAGTTTTGGACTAACATTTGACCCAAGTAAGCTTGAATATCATTTTATGAAATCATAGAAATATGTTTTGAGTCGGGACTGCCAAGATTTGGTGGGAAAGTGGTGCCACATCAGTGTCACTTCATTATACCATATTGTGGACTCAAACCCTACTGTAAACTCCATGCGTCCACAATTTTTCTCTCAATCATTAGGATTGCTCACTTTTGAAGTCTCTTATACCTTAAGAAACGGTGTTGTGAATAAAGTGTAGTGTGGCTTTCCTAGAATGGTGCTAACTACACTAATATTTGCTTAGCTCGGCATTGATATTGATGTGTTGACTAGAGTGGGTCTTAGCAACAAAAACAACCCATGCCACTTTTTGTGCAATTACAAGATAGTTTACGATGAATAGTAGTGGATGACTCTATTAAGAGATGTATAGGTAGTGTACATGTCTAAGTGGAAAGCCACCCAAACCTCAATGCCTCATTACCATATAACATCCTTGTTATTTAGTATAGATGGGCATGTGGCCCTTCCTCGGTCTATATTATTGTCATCCACTATTGAGGAACTGAGATTGGGCCAAGGGTTCTTTGTATCTAATTTGAATGAACAAACCCTCAACATAGAGGAGTTTTGTTTTAACCTAACGCCTTTGTTCATGACGGATGAGTTGGTATAGATGCCGCAAAAATTTAAGCCATTGAGGTAGGGGACTCATGTGTGAGGTGGCCTTCTCTTACTAACTTGCACAAACGATGTTTATGGACTTAAAAATGATTATTCATATAGCATTCAACTTGTTTAAAATCGAGCTATTAGGGAGTGGATGACATCTAGTTTGGCCGAGAGGCTGGGGATATGACACAAGTCTCAACTTGTACGCGACTTGTTTCAACTAGAGCCCCTTCATCCAAGATGGATGAGGTTTACGAACCCCAAGCCATTGAAGCCTTCATCTAAGGTAACTTATATTATGCCCATACTAGGACCCACGACTGGCCCCAAAGTAGTGGATAGAGGATTTCCATCTTGGTAGGAGTTTTTGTCTCGTATGCATTGAATTGAATGGGCCAAACTGCAATACATTACATCCAATAAGGTTATCATGAGTAGAATCAATATTAACAAATAAATAAACTCATAAAATTTTTATTGGTTACAATTTGTTTAAGAAAGAGACGAATCTCCCTATAAAAAGAAACTCCCCATGTTGCCAAGGAACAATGACTGACCCTAGTGTGAGCCATGATATTGATGATGTTCATGGACTGAAAAGCTGGGTTATTTGGATGGCATCCAGCAAGCTTGGATGAAACTATCCCGGAAGTGGATGAAACTATCCCAATAATGGATGAAATTATCTGGGAGTGGATGAAACTGGTTCAGCGTTGCCTGTGGATAGATCGTACAAGATAGGGTAGGGCATGTAGTTAGAGTACTTACTAGCAGCCTAGTGGAGTGCGGACTTACGCACTAGTGGGTAGGGGGCCGATAGAGGGAGAGCTAGTGCCAGGCCCCCCATTGGCCGGCCCTGGCCTCCTTGGATTTTGCCACTATCTCTTGCCCCTTCCTTAATTATATATAGAGCTTACGGTTCGCCTCGTCAAAAAGGGAATGGAGGCTCATTCGCCCGAGCCTTAAGTCGGCCACTTGTAACCTAGCCTAGTAGTAGTGACCACATAAGCGGTGGCCATGAGTCACGATGATGATGTGGCATGCCAACGCCGCAAATTGCGACCCCCCGCCGCCACATCCCCACCCAGTGGGACCCACTCCGGGAATATATAAGTGGCTCCCCTCGTAACACCAAATGGTGATATTGTCAATCAACGGCTCCGCGATCCTCCACCCAACCCTACCGTTGACGACAATTGGTGTATTTATTTTCAAATATGTGTTAATTCAAATTTGAATATTGACATGTACCATGGGGGGTGGGGTGGGGGGGGGGGCATCACTGAGATTTGGCTCTGCATGTTCGTTTTGAGGAATCATTCACATCATCATCATAATTATTATAATTATGATGTTTCATGATATTACTCTATATGGACTCCAATGAAAGAAGTTAGGGGTAAAATGATCATTTAAAAGTGTGGGGTTCATGTCAAATCTAAGATATATCATAAGCTATAATATCTAGGGCCTCCTGCTTTAGCTCAAGCAAATGCGTATCCCTAGTTGTGTCCACTAACAAAACATCAAAGCATCCCTAGGGGGGGGAGGGGGGTAGCATTAGAGTTGCATGTTATATTTCTATTGGAATGAGGACAATGTGCATTTAAAAGACCTTGAAGTTATGGGAAGGAGGTTGAACAATAGTGTAACTAGAGTTGCACACAATTTCTTTACGTGTGTTGGTGTGTATTGTGGGCCATGCTATAGTGTTGTCAAGGGTGAGTTATTTTGTACGTCTGATCCATGCATTTGTATGTAAGGTAGACATGTCGCAAGTGGCTCGTTCTCTTAATTAGATCCCTAGATTTGAGTGGTATGTGGTTTGGCGATGATCAAAGAGCAAACATCATAGAGACACATGCTTAAAAGAGATTGGACTATGTCTTCAAGTATTAGTAACTACTCTACACTCAATAATGAACATAATTGGGAGGATCTACGTATCCAGTTAAGAAATCAATAAACATGCACTTCCAATATCCATAACTAAAATTTCAATCCATTTTTTACTTATGTTTCATCGTAGATTTTCCAATGAACCCAAGTTTTGTTGTGTAAATCTAATTGGTAAAAGTTGGAGAACATGAAAAAAGAACCAAATAACACCCACATACGCTCATCCATTATGGACGAAGGTGTGGTGAGAACCCACCCTGTGCATATGTATGATAATCTTGTCTTGATTGGATCCCCCTAGAGTAATTCGGGATCTACATTGCTCTGATCAAGACTCAAGACAACGGTTTTGGGGTTATTACCAAATTAAATGAAAACATTTTCACCCACAATAATAGGACTATTTAGTGTACTTAGAGACAATGTCCGGGGATGTTTTGGGGATAATTGGTCAAGATCCTAGTGTTTCCACGTCCAACTGGTTACATGTTGTGGTTTTTCGGTGTTTTCTTTATTAATTGAAGGTATATTCTACAAATTCCTCTAAAATGATCGATAAATTTCTTGAAGTCTTGAACCTCAATTGATATTTCTCAAACTCTGCAACTACACTAAATAGTCCTATTACTATAATTTTCTAGAGCCCACACTAGTTTTCATAATGAGAATTATTGTGGGCCACAATAATTGTTTCCTTATAAACTTAATGTGGTGATTATTTTATTTTACGTTACTTTTATCCTGTAACTAATAGTCAATGTGTCGATCGAAAACCTTCATGCATAATTGGGGGAAGACCTGGGGTCTTGGACCCATGTTAATTCTACCTTGACTAAAAAATTAGTGTGGGCCACACTAATTATGTCCATGCTAAGTCTCCACCCACACTAATAAGACTATCTAGTGTTGTAGTCGGTTCTCGCCGTTCATTGCTTAGAGGGTCTCCAATTGACCGTTGGTACGCTAAAGAACATAACATAATAAGCAGCCGGAATGATGAAAAGTCAAGGAGTTGTTGCTCTTTAAATTTGACCACGGGACTTGGACTTTTGATGGCCGTGTTTCAACAGTGGCCACACTATATATATATATATATAGAGAGAGAGAGAGAGAGAGAGAGAGAGAGAGAGAGATCAACTAAGGTGTGTCCACAACGAAACTTCAAATATGGGTCGAATTTGGAGAGAAGTTCTAGAACGTAGAATGCACCTATTCGTACTAGAATGCGGATCTAGGAACGTTGTAGATGTTGGTTGTCTATGTTCCAATTGACATGTTTCAAGGAGATGGTTAAGCTTACTACACATTGAAGGGGGGGGGGGGGGGGGTTGGTTAACCTCCAAAGTCGAAAGCAAAATTGTCCCAAATTTGCATGAAATAGTTGGGTGCAATTAGGAAGCGCATGTGACAATATTGGCACCTCTTATGGTAGATATGAATGTACGAATGGAAGCTTTGTAGAGTGTTCGCACAAATTTATGAGGCGAAAGGTTGTGGGCATAATTTGGACTTGCTAATCATCTCACATTAATTGTGTGTTGCGTTTCCTATGAGAAGCGGGTGCAAAAAGAAATAAAATCAAATTGAATAACACATGTCTACCTTGATTGGTTGTGAATCGTAATATGTTTGGTTGTGTTGTGAATTGTTCTATAAGTTCAATCTTGTGTCGGACACTTGCTTGGTGAAAATAGAAGTGATCCCTTGCATAGGATCCTCGATTTCTCAATATCAGTTGTCTTCTTGGCATGTGAAATTCACCTTAATATTGTGATAGGGATGTTGTTAATAGCGTAGCTCTCTAGCAGCTTGGGCAGAAAATAATTCATTTTAAAGGTGCCCAAATTTGTGGGGAATTAATTTCGTTGAGTGTCCAAAAAAAAAGGAAATAACATTCAAAGAGTGCCTAAAATACCAATAATGCAAGTGACATTCATTGGCATCCTAACATGCAAGTAAAAAACAAATTTTAGGGTAAGGAGCGTTGGTTAAGGGAAGTGTTTAGGTTAATTGTAGCCACCATAGATGAAATTAGGAAAACCGTCCATGAATTATAGAAATGACTTGGATGAATGTCTAACTTGTTTTAAATTACTTTCATAATTTGCCCAATCTTAGAATATTATTTTTTGGGTTGCCTAACTTACTTTCACACTTTAGTCGATTATTAGGCACAAAGGTGCCCAAGCTGCTAGAGAGTTGTGGTATAAATCAATCATACTCACATTCAATGTCTAATTTGGTGTGGCCCACGTAGAGAAGAGAGAAGAGTAGAACACTAACCTTGGTGGGATCAACGTGATTAAAATGCCCATTCGACCCACCCTTGGTATTATGTTCACTGGACATAATATGAGTGTGGCTCATGCAACTCATCATCAACCCACATTAATCATTGGAATCACTAGGCAACAACTAAATGTTAGTGATGTTGTTAAAGCACCAAACACCATGTGTCATGTGATTACATGACAATTCACAAAGACCACTCTAATTAACACAACACACCAATTTGAATGCCACATCATGTAAGATATTTGTTGTAATGGTCTTTACCAATGTTTGGTATGGTGTTTTAGTTTTTTTTTAAATACCATGAGAGTATCTAAAGTGAGGATCTCGCAATTTTTGATACCAATATGGCATGGCTATTTGACAACATTTTTGATTTGTTACCATCCGGGTTTGTAAATCACGCAAGAATCTTCAAACCTGGGAAAAATCACTTAGTATCAACATGGTTTACAATGGTATTGACTCAAACAATAAGTTGGGTATTGAAAGATTCTATCACTTTGACATACCCACCAAAGATCTATATTTGACAGGTATGACAATTTTGATACCCATGGGTAGGTTTCTTTTATGAGATCACTAATGTTGATACTACCCATGCATTCATCCTATACATCAAACCAACAATGGTGCGACTACATGTGAATAGTTGCCATGGATGTCAAAGGGTTTGAAGTGAAACATTGTGAGAGGAAGGTGATGAGATGCCAAGATTGTCGATTCTCACCAATTTCTAATCTCTTGTACATGTGAATGGTTCCAATGGATGTCAAAGGTTGGGATCGGGAAATGCATGCCAATGCACAAACACCATGTTGACATGGGGAACTAGAAAAATATATACATACATACGTAATTTGGTCTTCATTGTTATTTGTATTTTCACCAAAATTTGTCATCTAAAAACTAATGTTTAAATGTAGTTCACTTTTCAGACCTGTCATGTTCTTTTGCAACCATTTGCATTTTATAGAGAATATGAATTAGTACAAAATTTTGATTTTAAAGTCAACCTTTCACGGGTGCATTCATCTTTCAAGCAAATCCTTTCACACCCACTACAATCATCCATCAAATCTAGTAATTAGAATCTAGGAAAAAAAAAACCACATTTGACTGATCTACATGATTGCCGAAATTTCGCTCTTCTAAAATAAAGCTTATATCTTGAAGCATTTGTTTGGGGCACTACCCAAAACCCTGATATAGAAGGGAGTGAGGAATGATTCAAAATATACAAGTCACAAAATTTCAAAATTGCTTAATCACTTGTCACCCTTTCTTTTCCCCAACATTCTCGATGAAGGTCGTGAAAAATATATAGGCTTAACTCAAGGAGTAATAGAACATGCTTATAGATCTCACAAGTGTGATCGAAGAGGTGATGTCGTTTGTTACTCATGTCCACCAATATCATCCATAGCCCTTTTCAAATCTCCACTTTCCTCCTCCTAGCCTCCTCCTCCTCTTCAGGTGTCGACTTTACGTGTGTTCCTCCTCCTCGGCCTAATTAACAAACAAAATCGTTTCGAGCATACTCATCATTCACAACGTCATTCGAGAAGCATGTAAAATCTCGCCACAAATCGAAAGGGTCCGCCCACGACACAACATCATCACCACCATCGCACAAACCCCAACACCATGGACATCGTTGAAGCCACAAATTGAAAAGGGCCCGCCAACAACACAACATCATCGTCATCACCATCATCGCACAAACCCCAAACACCATGGACATCGTGGAAGCCGACGGTGTTGTCGCCCAATTTTGCAACGTGACGATGGCCACACCCGAGCAAGCGCGGTTCTACCTCGAGAGTAGCGAGTGGCACCTTCAACCCGCGTTGCAACTCTACTTCGACGCGGACACGGGCCACAATTGCGCTACTAGTTTGACGAACCTCGAGGATTACGATCTTTCCGAGGAAGAAGAGAGCATGTCGACGTCGAGCGTCCCCGTGGGGTTGCAATTAGCACACGATCATCGCAACAACAACAACAACAACAACGTCAACAACAACAACAACAACAACAACAATGTGATGTCCCGAAGAGATTTCGGAAAGTGTGAGGAGGATTTGGAGTTGAGTCACGGACCTCAAGACACTTCGACCATGATGGGTCATGAAAGGAGGTATGGCCCTTCTCTTGTCGAATCACCACCACCACATCGATGAAACTCCAAACACTACTTGAGACAAAATGCACAAGGTGGCCAATGTGATTGAGTTCGTGAGAATTCGACCGTATTAATATTCTTATTGAGTACAAGAATAACATTCGCTTTCCATGTTGAGCTCGGGTTCATGGGGGCGTGTGTCCGAGGTTATCAGTGTACAAGATGTCTCCGCTTTTTCTTGGCGAAGTAACTTCCATTGAAGAGTCTCACATTTTAGAAAACATGTATGGAATAATCTGGAGATGATTGAATTATGGGTTGTGGGAGTTGTCTTTTGCTTGTTTAGGAATGTTATGACGTTGGAGTCATCTTGGATGTCTGTTAAGAACCGATGGTTTGGTTGGGTGGGTGGAAGTTTTGGCTCGCTTTTGGCATTTTCTAATGTTTGAGGACTGTTCAAGTGGTGTTGGGACCCCCGATTTTAGTGAAAGGAAGGGAAGGCACTTGACTCTGGCCAAAAGACGGCTATATAAAATTGAATTTCATGACAAAGTTTTGAAAGCACCTAAAATGTTGCTCTCCAAATTTGATAAAGGGGTTCATTTTATGCATTTATTGTGAAATCCTAGATATGCAGTTGGTGGTGTCGATCGCTTGTGTAAAATTTACTACACATTACTTCCAAACATATTACATATTTGTTCTCTTTCCCATAACCAAGCTAGATTTGTCATGGAACAAAGTGTTGAGATGCACTCTTATTCAATTTTTAATTTTGACCAAGAGTTTAAATTCGCACACGAGTATGTGAGGAGGTCAATAGAAGATTAGAAAGAGAACATGTTGTATTAGCTGAGTCATGTGATGTGTGAAACATAGAGTAGTAGGTAGAGACGGCTCTTGAAAGGGGGCGGTAGCGTGCATGCGAAGACGCTCTTCATTCATGCTCGCTTCTTTGGGAACCATTGGTTATGTCTACCCATAAAGCTATCTATAGAGTAGCCATGCCTTTTGTTGAGCAACCCACTTTGCGTTGATGCAAATAAGTGATGAGCTATACAATTTTGGTGCTAGAAAGAACATTTAAGTCACATTTGTTCATGTCCAAATCGCACAAATTATTCATACCTCTGAAGTCAAGACAAGTGGACCAGTGCCCAAGAGGTTTTTGGGCATAGTTGGTCAAGATCCCAGTGATTTTAAATCCAGCTGGTTACATGTTGCCATAATCTTCCGGTTTGGCTTTATTCACTTGAGGTATATTCCTCTATAGATTCCTCTAAATGATGGGTAATTCTCCTCAAGTCTCCAACTTCAACCGGTTCATTTGCAACTAAGGGCCACTTCACACACGAGACTGAGAGCCCGTGACCATTGTGCTTCAAGCACTCCCATTGGTGGAAAAGGCGGAGCTGGTCCAAGTTCGCTTCACACTACGCTTGAGGGACCAACGGAGTATGTAAATGAAACATGGATGTAAAGTCTACATGGATTCTTACATGGCATCGAATGGATCATGTTTCATGGTCACTTGGACTATTTTCAAAAACCACCTCTTGGAGGTAGGCCTAACACAAAACTGGGAGACCATGGCATTCCGAATGCTCACAACCACTGAATTATTCTATCTTATCATGTGTGAAGACCCGCATGAGTAGAAATTCATTGAAATAGCATTTGATCGAGGGCCCGGTCACACATGGCTTCACACTACACTTGAGGGTCCGTGACCACACTACATGATTTTGGAGGTGTGTTGGGACGGCCTTTGGACACGTTCTTTTGGGCTCTCACAATTTCATGGTCACGGCTCTTGGCTCGTGTGTGAAGTGGCCCTAGCTGTCAGTTCTCCCTGGACAGTGATGTGGACTATAAAGCTTATCTATATTAGATCTGGCCTGCACTCAAACAGGAGTTGTTTAAATTATGTATATATATATATATATATATATAAATATAAGTTTCTCATGGCACGAAGGTTGTTGTTGTTGCACGAAGGAGTATTTTTATTATTCTTGAAACTGGCAAATGCTTGAAGTTCTCAAGCAACGTGATGACTTACAACCATGTGCAGATTTCGTAATTTGTGGTAGTCACTGTTTGTGATATGTCAGTGTTTTTGAGCTGAAAAATAAATTAAGAGAAAGGAAAAATATGTGAAGTTATTGTGACAGTGGGATGATGGTGCAAGATCCCACAAAGAAACATAAGCACGATCCGGACATGGAAGCCATTTTCCAAGGAGTGCGGAACTTGAGAGCCCAAGAAGCGCCTTCGATGAAAAGAAGCGAGGTCGAAGCTAGTGGTGCTACCGACAACGAGCAGGTAATCTACACTAAATATGATATTTAGTGCCACCAATTCTAATCGTTTTGCTCAATACTAAATGTAAGCTGAGGTGTAGTGCCACCAACCCTAAATGCTAACCCAACATTTATTTGTCATTCCTTGTAATTTTGTTGGGAATTATAGATATGATATTTGGTGCCACCAATTCTAATCATCTTGCTCAATACTAAATGTAAGTTGAGGTGTAGTGCCACCAACACTAAATGCTAACCCAACATTTATTTGTCATTCCTTGTAATTTTGTTGGGAATTATAGATATGATATTTAGTGCCACCAATTCTAATCATCTTGCTCAATACTAAATGTAAGTTGAGGTGTAGTGCCACCAACACTAAATGCTAACCCAACATTTATTTGTCATTCCTTGTAATTTTGTTGGGAATTATAGATTTACAGTGTTGCATTTAGTGTCACTTGCCCAGTGGTTTTCCATCCAAATTTCAATCATCCTTGACAATATTTCATCACAAGTTGCTGACAAGAGAAGGGTAGGGTTTTGGCCAATGGATGGAACTCATTCATCATCCATGACAATACTTGTTCACTTATTCATAAGAAGTGTCATCCGAAAAGTTACCATAGGGACATAAAACATCATATGACACTAAACATCATATTTAGTTAGTACTTACCAATGTCCAAGTAGATTTTTGGGCATAATTGGTCAAAATCCTAGTGTTCCCAAGTCCAACCGGTTACATGTTGGGATTTTTTAGTTTTATTTATTTATTAATTTGATGTATACTCCATGGATTTCTCTAAAATGATCAATTACTTTCCCTTGAAGTCTTGAACTTCAACTAGCTATTTTTGAACTCGACCAGTTCTCCCCATTCATTGGTGCATAACTTAACGTACAACTTTTAAAATTAAAAGTCACATTCACTTAAGGAACACATCTCTTGTTGATGCAAGTGTTAACATGTATGGCCCTATTGTTGGCATTTCCAACTCCACAAACAATTTCAATCGTTGGGTCGGATCAGGAACGGTCTCATCTCGTTTTGCAATTGCGAATCAGGTAGATTGGAGGTTCAAGGTTCAAAATGAGACTTGATGAGTTCCAAACTGAAATGAGGTCAAAGTGAAGATTCTCGTTTGCTTCAAGTGATCACATAGGCCCTCTTGATCGTGTTCACTACATAAATTAGAATGGGGTCTACACTTTGAGCACATAGTCGGCCAATCTCATCGTAACACATGTCTCTTCGGTGTCCGTTGTTAACTACAAGCCTTGCTATGTACCACTCGAAATAAACTTGTGAGTGTCCAACTAAGGGCCACTTCACACACGAGCCAAGAGCCGTGACCATGAAACTGTGAGAGCCCAAAAGAAAGTGTCCAGAGACTATCCCGACACACCTCCAAAATCATGTGCTGTGGTCACATATCCTCAAGTGTAGCGTGAAGTAATATGTGACTGGACCCTCAACCAAATGCTACTTCAATGAATTTTTATTCACGCGGATCCTCACATGATAAAATAGAATGAACCAATGGTTGTGAGCTTTCATCGTGCCATGGTCTCCTAGTTTTGTGTTAGACCTACCTCCAAGAGGTGGTTTTTGAAAATAGTCCAAGTGACCATGAAACATGATCCATTCGATGCCATGTAGGAATCCATGTAGACTTTACATCCATCTTGCATTCACACACTTTGTTGGTCCCTCAAGCGTAGTGTGAAGCGAACTTGGACCGGCTTCGCCTCTTCCACCAATGCGAGTGCTTGAAGTGTAATGGTCACGGGCTCTCAGTCTCGTGTGTGAAGTGGTTCTAATAGGAGTGAGGTCACATAAGGCCCAGTACCTAGATTTCATTATTATAGTTTAATTGGCATTGGGTTTGAGGTTTTTGTAGATTGAATGCTCTGATCCTTGTTATGCATTCCATGTGCAGAGCATCAATAAGGCAGACTGTGCAGATCAACACATCATGTTGAATAGAAGTGAAGATTTGGAGGTACATTCCCTGCAAGAGAATTATTGTTATTATACTCTAAGCTTGGAATCAACATATTAAAATTACAAAGCCGCACACTCAAAAGGCCTGCCAAAATGGACACTATCAGTGCTACTGCACTGTCAGTTTGGTTTAGTGTGGCCCACACTATTCATCATCGAACCATGTAAATGACCTTGCAACCAAAGAAGGTCGTATGTTTGGATGGAAAACCACAGGATAAGTGACAGTAATAGCAACACTATAAATCTGTAATCTCCCAATTTTTTTTTAATAAGGAATGACAAATAATGTTGGGTTAACATTAGTGTTGGTGACACTTTACCGTGGTTGACAATTAGTATTGAGGAAGACGATTAGAATTGGTGACACTAAACATCATATTTCGTGTAGTTTATTTGTTGTTATGAGACTTGTTATCATTGTACTCGAAGTAACCATCACAACGTAAGATCATCTTTGCTTACCGCACCGCGTACCATAAGCTTGCCATTGAAACTGGACAGTGGTCGACTATCCCTATCTTTAGATATAGTAGACTACTGTAGTACCTCTACCACTTCGGTACTAATCAAACTATTTTAAGGAAAATTGAAACTTTTGGAAATTGTATTTTTAAAATCTCGGGAATCAATATGGAAAGACAAAAAATTCCTTTAAATCCGAGATTGCCGAATTATAATAATAACAATTCTCCTACAAATAAACAAAGTGGGATAGGTACTACGGTATGTCACTTTTGCTCTTACAATGCGATTGAAAAATGAGGCACGCTTTGTGTTGGAGTGTCCCCTATATAACCCCAACAGAGATAAAGTTTCCATCAATACTTGAGAGTGTAGTTTAAAGGAGCTTCGAGTCTTTCCTTCAATCAGATCATCAAATCGACATGACTCTTATCTTACAGAGGCTACTGTACTCTGCCACTCTGGGAAATTAGCCAGTTTGCAACCACCCTAATATACCTTTTAATCCCACGAGCCTTTGAGCTTCCCGGACTCGAAAATCAAGTTCATTTCATTGTCCGTGCAGACGCGTGCGGAGCCAAAATACGTGGCGTTTCAAGGACACGGGCACAAGCTCGAACCTCCAGCCCGAACGTTGGGAGCGGGCACATCGGAAACGGACACGGACGATGCACCAAGGCCATCGACTCGCACAATTGTGGCGTTCGACAGTTCGAAACCTTCTACGTCCATCCAAGTATGTACTGCAGCTCACTCCCTCCTCCAATGACTTCTGATTCTTAACCATTTGATGCGAAGTTAAACCCCATATCGAGTATACTAATGACACGTACGAATGAGATCTGAACCTAAGTTATGGAATTTGTATACATGTAGTTTTGTCTGCAAGTCCTATGATGGGATCGACAGGGAACTAGACTTAGATTTGGACTGTTCCACTCTTGTCGATCGCAGATGCATTGAGAGTGATGAAAAGTTGCTTACAATTTAACAAATCGTTGAAAAAGCAACATGAATTTCATGTGGTGGGATTTTTTCCCATGATTTTCCCCATTGCAGCTAACTCCCCGTGACTTCCGATTCTTAACCACTTGATGCGAAGTTAAACCCGATATCGAGTATACTAATGACACGTACGAACGAGATCTGAACCTAAATTGTGGAATTTGTATACATGTAGTTTTGTCTGCAAGTCCTGTGATGGGATTGACGGGGAACTAGACTTAGATTTGGACTGTTCAACTCTTGTCGCAGATGCATTGAGAGTGATGAAGAGTTGCTTACAATTTAACAAGTCGTTGAAAAAGCAACATGAATTTCATGTAGTGGGATTTTTTCCCATGATTTTCCCCATTGCAGCTAACTCCCCGTGACTTCCGATTCTTAACCACTTGATGCGAAGCTAAACCCGATATTGAGTATACTAATTACACGTATGAATGAGTTCTGAACCAAAGTTATGAAATTTGTACGTATACATGTAGTTTTGTCTGCAAGTCCTGTGATGGGATTGACAGGGAACTGGACTTCGATTTGGACTTTTCAACTCTTGTTGCAGACGCATCGAGAGTGATGAAGAGTTGGTTACACTTAAACGAATCGTTGAAAAGGAAACATGAATTTCATGTGGTTTTTGTCATGAATTATGGCTGTTTTGACAGTTCTAAACCTTCTACCTCCATCCAAGTACTGCAGCTCGCTCACTCCCCGTGACTTCCGATTTTGATACGAAGTTAAACCCGATATTGAGTATATTATTTACACATACGAACGAGATCTGAACCCAAGTTATGAAACTTGTACACATGTAGTTTTGTCTGCGATTCCTGTGATGGGATTGACAGGGAACTAGACTTAGATTCGGACTGTTCAGCTCTTGTTGCAGACGCATCGAGAGTGATGAAGAGTTGCTTACAATTAAACGAATCGTTGAAAAAGCAACATGAATTTCATATGATATGAATTATGGCTCTTGACAGTTCTAAACCTCCTACCTCCATCCAAGTACTGCAGCTCACTCACTCCCCGTGACTTCCGATTCTTAAGCATTTGATGCGAAGTTAAACCTGATATTGAGTACATTAATTACACGCACGAACGAGATCTGAACCTAAATTACGTTAACTTGTATGCATGTAGTTTTGTCTGCAAGTCCTGTGATGGGATTGACGGGGAACTAGACTTAGATTTGGACTGTACAACTCTTGTTGCAGACGCATCGAGAGTGATGAAGAGTTGCTGACAATTCAACAAATCATTGAAAAAGCAACATGAATTTCATGTGGTGGGGATTTTTTTTTGTTTCACATGCAGGTGCGTCTCATGGATGGGACGCGAACTGTGGGTCGTTTCAATACCACTCACACCATTGCCGACATTCGGAGCTTCATCGATGCGGCGCAACCTGGCAGCTCCACTTCTTACCAGCTTCAAACCGTCGGGTTGCCTCCCAAAAGACTCACGAATCTAAAACAAACGATCGAAGGAGCGGGGCTCTTGAATGCCGTGGTTATTCAAAAGGGATAATTCAGGCTTAATCTCTCATTCGTTCAACAGATTGCCTAGTTCGAGGTTGCATCTCCTTTGATGAAAGATCCTCTGCAAATTAACTACACCTTCAATTTGAGCACATTCTTCGTTATTATTGAGATTACCTTGATTTTCGTTGGGTCTTGTTGGTACCAGGAGAACTTTCAACACATTTTTAGCATGTGGTTTTTCATACACCATATGAACAATCTAATGAATTTCCTAAAATGTTGATCTTGGGCTCTCATGCTCTCATCCTCCAACATTAAAGGTAGCGGCAATTCAAGTCTAGCAAGGTCCGATTGGAATGAAGTGTTGTATCCACTGTGGCAGGGGGATTGTTGAATCTCCCATTACATTTAAGCTTATAGTAGATGCTAAACCAAAATACATTCTACACTGTGAAGTAGGCATGGAGCTAGTGAGTATCATTATTACATGATATTGCCCTAAAAGCTACCCTTTTGAAAACCACTAGATGACACAAAATTGGAGTCGCCTCCACATCGTTTCTCAAACGTCGCAAAAAGGCTCATGTGGCATACTTCTCATCTTTGAATGTCAGAGAATGAGGAGCAAGTCCGCCCATTAATTCATGCCTTGGACATATCACAGCCTTGATTGTGTAGAAGTTGGTTGGCATGTTATTCCTGCTTCATTTGTTCCCTCAAACAATATGGGTAGGAATACCAGGCTTTCCGGAAACTGTCTCTCAAACGTCGCAAAAAGGCTCATGAGGCATACTTCACATCTTTGAATGTCAGAGAGAGAGGAGCAGGTCCGCCCATCAAACCATGCCTTGGTCATATCACAGCCTTGATTGTGTAGAAGTTGGTTGGCATGTTATTCCTGCTTCATCTGTTCCCTCAAACAGTATGGGTGGGAATAGGAGGATGTCCGGAAACTGTCTCTCAAACGTCACAAAAAGGCTCATGAGGCATACTTCTCATCTTTAAGTGTCAGAGAGAGAGGAGCAGGTCCGCCCATCAAACCATGCCTTGGTCATATCACAGCCTTGCTTGTGAAGAAGTTGGTTGGCATATTATTCCTGCTTCATCTGTTCCCTCAAACAATATGGGTGGGAATAGGAGGAATTCTGGAAACTGTTTCTCAAATGTCACAAAAAGGCTCATGAGACATATTTCACATCTTTGAGTGTCAGAGAGTGAGGAGCAGGTCCGCCCATCAATTCATGCCTTGGTCATATCACAGCCTTGATTGTGAAGAAGTTGGACAAAAGAACTTCAAATGAATGAGAATTATTCATGATGTCCTACATGGCATCCACTAGATAATGTTTCATGGTCTACTGGGTATTGCATCAAACCCATCAAAAAAGGTGAGTCTGATGCAAAATTAAGGGCCGTGATAATCAATTAAATTGCCATTGGCTCTTACAAATATTACATTACCAGGGTAGGGATCCAAACCTAGGACCTCAAGATTCTCAACTGAGACCCACTTAAGACCCATCTACCTAGAGCTAGATGGGGGCTATATTTAGGGTAGGCATGAATCACTACACTAGATCTTGCATTTACTGTCATATGGTATGTCATGTCATTGTGATACCTTCCTCAATGACAATTTTTATGAATAAGTTTACAAATACACACATGGATGATTCAAATTTGGATGAGATCTATGCCAATTATGGAGTCGAAGCTTGATATATTTTGCATCCTGATATTCTCGTAATGAAATATTTTCCATAGAATATTGAAATTTGGATGAAAATTCACTTAGTAAGTGATCGCAATGTTGTAAATCTATAATGCCCAAACTCTTCTTTTTGCAAAGAATGACAAATTATATCGAATTTACATTTAGTGTAGGTGACACTACATGGCCGGTTTACAATTAGTATTAAGCAAGACAAATAGAATTGGGGACACTAAATTCTCTTTCTCTCTCTCTCTCTCGCTACACATACCCGGACACCGGATGCCCGGATATGACATCCGGGTGTTACGTGTCTCTCGGGAAACCGAAGACCGGGTATGACAGGGTAAATGTGGAGTGAAGGGAAGAGAACAGAAGAGAAGACAGGGGAAGAGAGGAACGCTCGAGAGCTCCAAATTGCATCTACGCGATCCGCGATTACTCAAATTTCAACTTCACCACAAGCCTCAGGTGACCTGGCTTCTACTCCACTGTTTTCTGTTCCTTTCTTGCCAATTTTTTTCACAGAAATTGAGCTTGAAATCGAGCTTAGGTGGAGAAGTGGAGCTTCAAATTGTGATTGTACATCTTTTGAGCTTCAACTCGAGATTGTGCCTCTTGCGTTCTTTAAATGCTTCAATATTTTGTTGTGGTGTCGGTGCACTCAGATTATTGTGGAATCAGATTACAAGGTCGTAGCCAGGGACAACTCAATTCACAATTCTAAGGTACTAGCCTTCCTTCAGTTTGATTTCCTTTCTTCTGATGATTTCCAAGCCAATTTCAGTGGAGAATCGGGTTGAGAAGCTGTGTGTTGTTGACGCATACAGAATGTCGAATTTGCTTACGACAGCTAAACTTTGAGGCTAGGTGCAATTCAGAGAGGTAATCGCATTTGGGAGGGGGTGATGACTTGGAGTATGTGATGCTTAGTGCTACTCAGTGTTTGTAAGTCTCGACGCAGAATTGTTTAGGACTTATTTGCTGGATTCTAGTTCAACATTCTCAAAATGATAAATGGCCGTTTCTGCCAGACAAACTTGACATAGTGTGGCTTGCACGGTTCTGGTCAGCTGGAATTATTTATTAAATATAGTTGAGAGATGTGCGTAGAGAGGTGGTAAATGATGATGGTGGCTGTGCACACACCGATTGGCGTGGGAGGCACTACCAGCTCGTTGCACGTCCAGGCAGCAGTTCTAGGGTTTGCTCAACGCCCTCGATCAGGGTTAAGGTAAGATCTAAATACTTGTCTTAAATGGACACCTATATCTGAGCGGAGTGTGATTAGGTGGATCTAAGAATGGACACCAGCAAGATATGTGTTTAAAGAGATTGGACCACGTGCTTTAAATTTGGCTCGATAGTCTACATAATTGGGGGGAACTATATGATCATTTGTGAAGAAAGAGAATCTGCACTTTGACAATGAATAAAATATTCATATGAGCTCCAAAATTATGAGGAAAATGGCTACGGTCATGATTTAAATTTGGTACTCGTGTTGCACTAATCTCTTTTATTATATCCTACGAGAAGTGCGGAGCGAAATGTGTCCGTCTAAGGCCCGTTTATTTTATGTTATTGCCCCAGGTTGCAAGAGAACTTGAGGCTGCAGGATCATTGGCTGAGACCTCAGAGTACATGCCTGCGTGATCGGCGGCAGTATTATGAGCGACGCCAGAGCGCAGATTCCATGCGCCCCCGGTCCCAGCTGGACGATAGTGAAAAGAAGCAGACTCTTCAGCTTTATGGCCAAATCGAAAGGTGAATTCCGGAGCCTCAAATATCATAGAACCATCTAGGCACCACCATGGAAACCATCTATGCATTGCATGGGTATGCCTTGGTGACAAACGGCTTTATACAGTATCTACGCAAGTGCCCAAAAGCACATGCGTTACTTTTTCTTTTCTTTTCTTAGAACCGTGGGGTTGTCACACACACCTTAAGCTCAAGCTCAAGCTTGCAAGTTTGATGGGCCAAGGTATAAGACTTTGAGCCCTTACATGTACGTAATAAGATGGTGGACCTTGGTGTCAAGGTTAGTCCGTGTTTTTTTTTTAAACAATTCTTAATTTAATTTTTTTTAAATACAATTCAATTTTCAAGTTCGAGTCTGAACTAGAAGTTGTAGTCGTGTCAAGTGAAATCTGAGTGGGATATGGAATTTTTAGATGCACCAACAACTCCTTGTGCAACTCATCCCATTTGTAGGACAAACTTGGTGCCAAATTACCACTTCGCACCATTTTATGTTCGTGAGGGACAAGTCGTGCTTAACAGACATGTTGGTGAAGATTTAGTTGTTGAAAACAGCCACCAAGTATGAAGTGGCTGATTTTCTCGGTATTCCAGAAAAGAACTCATACAGTTTGCAAGTTGCGGACATCACTTCGAATTCACTACAACCAGCTGTTGTCCAATTACTTGGTCTCAACTATCCAGTGATATGTTACAACCAGGAAGAACAAGCATGAGTACAACCACCAGTCCGGCTGGTTCAGTAATGTAATCTAAAATCATGTTGCACTTTTTAGATCCACACTTTCAATATAGAGCAGAGCTACTGTTTATGCCAAAAGCATCTGGATTGAGCTGCATAATCTATATGATTTTTCATACCTTAAACCTTGGCTATCATTCCAATATTATGGACCTGGTGTTCAACGTAATTTCAGATTTCTCTGATGTTATAGATACTGATTCGGTTCTTGCCCTGATATGCTAATTCAATCTGGAGGGCAATTTTTGGGAATCCGTGGGGTAGGGTGATTGCGGACACAGCCAAGCGCACCTCAGGCAGCAACATAGATCTAGGGAGGTGGAAAAATATTCAGGTGCACATTCTCGACACACCTTGTCCTCTGAATGTAGTTAGGCAATGTAGAATTTTGTGATTGCTAAGAAAGGATGGAACCTAGGCAAGAAGTTCCAATGGAGGGAAGTATACTACTAGGATGTCCCGTTTTCTTAAGATGCTGAAAACCCTCTTGTTATGTGCTCTGGAAAAGATATCAAAGCAGTAACCAAAAATTTTCTTTCCTGATCTTAAAGAAGATGATGGTGTCCAACTTATCAATGAGAGAGCAATACTTTTGGAATTCAATGTTATCTGCTATTTCTAATCTATTATAGCACGATTGATACAGGACGCATGGGTACTTAAACCTAGTCAAAAGGGAGCAGTGGCTGTAGTGCACTTTATAGGAGGCGTATTCGTTGGAGCAACACCACAATTGACATACCGTCTTTTTCTAGAACGTCTTTGTGAAAGGTGAATATATGTTGTATTCTCCCATTTACCCTATGTCCTTTTTGATTTGCTTACATGCTGATTCGCTGCATTTCGTTTGGCAGGGGTCTCATTATAATTGCAACACCTTATGCCAGTGGGTTTGATCACATGAAAATTGCGGATGAGGCCCAATTCAAGTTTGACCGCTGCTTACGCACCTTGCGTGATGACCCCATTTACCAGCCCTCGGTGTAGTACCAACTTGATCCCTTCCAACTTTCTCATGCAGCTTCCAACTTCCAACTTGTACGCATGGATTGGCCACATTTCCAAATCTAGAGAGATCTCTTATTCTGTTGTAGGAACATGCATATTATTGCTTGTGAACACTCAATGTTGTGTGATTTTGCAGGTGGAAACACTGCCTGTTTTTGGAGTGGGGCACTCACTTGGGGCATTGACTCATCTTCTCATAGGCGAGTTCTCCGTTGTGGTTTCCTGTAAACAATGTCATCTGGATGGCAGTTCCAGCTTTTTAGTTGGCTGAGAATCTAATCAATCTCTTTTGCATTTGTCCTTTTGTATGTTAATAGGCATGCCAAAATCACCTGGCAGGCTTTTACACTCTTTTTTGTGTTTGGGGATATATATGTTTTCTGGTTGAAAAGAGCTTTATGTGGGATGTGACAAAGGGTGCCAGTTATTTTCAATAATATGATAGAATACCAAATAGGGGATCAAGGTCTTCAATTAGACTTGATACTAAATTGACCCTCTCCGACTCAGTTTTTTAGGAATGAGCACTTTGCTTGTAGTTAGTCAGATGATCTTTATCAGGATGTCTCAAAGGTGATCAATGAGGGCTCTTCAACTCAACATTTGTTTTGCGATGCTGTACTCCCCCAGGAGCTAGATATGCAGTTCAACGGCAAGGAAATGTCATCATATCTTTCAACAATAAGGTGAACCTAGTACCATCTTATGTTGCAGTTCTAGTTCAAGTGACCTTATAAAGTAATTCTCAAGCTATCATGTCCGCCCTTGCTCCAGGTTTCATTCCAAAAAGTCTTCCTGGACAGCTTTTTCACTTCTTTTGCTTAAGCTGGACGACCACTAAGGAGACTTCCTTGATGGGTGATGTTGTGCATTTTCGTGTGATGAGTTTTCATTGTGTCCCAGTGTAGATAGGTTGTAGATTCAAACAACTACCATTGCGCAATATCACTAAAATGACTTTGATCTTGAATACTCAGCAAACATATTGCACATGCTATAGGCCAAATGGAAAAGCTCTACACAAAGGCACACTCTACACTACAAGTGGTCTTCATGTTTCTTTCTTCTAATTAACACAATTTTGTAGACTTATTTGTGGATTTCTGACTATGTCTAAAGCCGTTTTGGTGTTCTACCTAACTTTTGATTACTTCCATGCAGTCAGCAAGCAGTGCAGTCCCCCTTTTATCACCAGTTATAGCACCTATGGCACAAAATTTTGGGCCTTTGCTGAAACAGCTCACTGCATCACCAGCTCTTCGACTTGGGGTATGTAAATCCTTGCAACAGTTCGCTATAATCACTGATGTCATTTACATGTCTATCTGTTGTTACATTAGTAAAAAGGATTTCATTTCTGGGTGTTTCATTGGGAAAAAAGAAGCTAATTGTAGTTGATTGTTATGAACTTGGATGAAGGCACTAATTTAAACCTGAATCTTCTTTTTTTAACTTCATTCGTTCTTTAATCTAGCCTACTTGGTTTTTCATGCCCTTTTCTCTCCTGTGGAATTACCAGAAGGGAAAGAAATTAGTCTCTACTTCCTGTGATCAGAGGTTTTGCTTCTCTTGGGCTACAGCACATAAATGCCTTGATACGAATCTACTGGTACTTTTTCAGTTGCATTTGACTTTGGAATCTTTCAAGCTAGCATTCTAAGATTGATGTTGTTGATGCGGAGCTTCCAGGCGGAGATGGCACTGAAACAAATGAAACAGTTCCAGAGTGTTAGCCCACCATTGTTTCAGCAGGTGATGCCACTCTTGGAACAACTACCTCCTCTTTATGAAGACCTTGCCAATGGGAAAGACCAATTCATGCCGGCTCCTGAAGAGACAGATCGCCTAGTGAGTCTTTTGAACCTTCGGTTATCACAACATAATTCTCTCTTTCTGAGCTTATCAAATTATGGCAACATGTCAATGCCCTGTCTTATTCATTTTTCCTTCTATGCATCGAAGATCAAGACATACTATGGAGTCAGGCGAAATCTACTCGTCAAATTTCAAAACGACTCAATCGATGAAACGCCTCGCCTGGCACAAACCTTGGCTCAAAAGTCAGCTGTGAGCTCTTTCCTTGATCTGTCAGTGCGAACATTGCCTGGTGACCATGCAACTCCTTGTCTGCAGGTAAACACATTTCAGCTCACATTATTTTTCACCACAAACACTTTAAGATGCACTATTTGTGTAGATTTTCAGGTTGCGTGAGAAAAGAAGAGAGGAATGCAGTACTTGTAGGAATGCAAGTTGCAAATAGAAGAGAGGTGTACAGTTTAGTGAATAACAGACAATACATTGGCAATGGAAGTTAACTCTTAAAGGACCAAGGGGCTCAATGTACGACCTATATACCTAATTTTCATAACCCTCGATGAGTCTTAAAATCACAATTTCTATATTTACAGGCACAAAACTTTATCTAGTACATTATCTTATGTCCAGGAATTTTTTTGGAATGAACTTTTATGTGACACTGATGATGAAAACACCAAGGAGGTACTTGCATCCAAGGGCACTTGAGACGTGTAATTGAGTCCAATTCCTCAATAACATTAAGTTATTCAACTGCTTTGAAAAGTTTACTTGAAAGAATGAGGGTCTTTTTGTTCTTTTTCTGAGACAAATGAAACAAGTTTCATTTCACTGCCAACAAACAATAAAGGCCACTTGGACCTGAAAAAAAAGACGGGAAGAATTATTTAATTCTGAATAGGGTCACTTTTGACACAATTAGCTAAAATTGGAATCATGGAGGCCTCTTAGATGCTTAGGGGTTAAGGATTTGATGGGCCTGGAAGGAGTCGACATTACAATGTGTGGGTTTATTCATCATCGCCTCAACTTATCAGGGATTTTGGTTTTAATCTCAAAGGAAGTTACAAATTCATTCACTGTCATTTTTTTAATTCTATCATGCCACAATTTTGTTGCAGGTGTTTCCGGAAGTGCCAGAGGCCATGGCAAGTACATTAAATCGTGGCACAGAGATGTTTTCAACCATGGCAGCAGGTACACCATGGGCCGATCTTGCTAAAGGACTTTCAAATCCAGCTGCCCAGATGGTTCGAGAGCGAACAATCACAACTATTGACAGTTTAGTAGATGAGATTGCAAACTGGATAATATCAACATCTCAGTAACTTGGTCCGCATATTTTCAGAGTCCCACCTGCCCATTTCCCCTTTGTCACAAGAGATAAGAACAAAACAGTATAATCTAAAGGTCAAGTTGGTAACCGTTTTGTCTTCAGTCCACTTTACCAGAGTGACTATGTACAAAGGTCATGAATAGAATTAAGTGATGTTATCCTGAAGGAGTACATAAACATGGGAGTAAAGAAAGCATCAAATTCTTCTTGCGTTTCAGGTTCCTTGGCCTTGATTGCAATGCACTGCAGGATCCGTTAAATAGCTTGCAGGACTCCATGGGAGGAATTCCAATTCCAGCTGCCCAGAAGGTTCGGAAGCAAACGATCACCAGTATTGAGAGCTTCATAAGAAGTAAGTATTTATGAAGGTCTCATGTCTCCACTCAACTACATGCACCACAAAGTCATAAATTCAGTGATGTTCTTTTGAGGGAATGTATAAGAATGTGAGAAAACGAAATAGAGAATCTTACTTGCATTTTGGGTTCCTGATTTGCAGTATCTGTTTGTAACTTCTGATATGTCTAGATACTTGTGGTGGAACTATAGAATGAAAAGATATTAATGAAGAATATGTTGGTAATATGTTCATGACTACCCATGGTACAAGGCCATGAATACAAGTGATAAGAAGTCCCAAGTCCCATGTCCCAAGTATGACATGGATGCCTACATGGCAACATTTTTGGGAGGTGAAGCTTGGGACTTGTGTTGAGAGTTGGGTTGAGCAAAAAGCTAGACCCAACTCTCAGTACAAGTCCGGCAAATATTTTTTCATAAAACAATTAAGATCCGACTTTGATGACAATTAATCATAGTTTAATGATTTCTTGAGGCTCAAAAGTTGGGACTTTGCCTCCATGTTGGGACTTGCTAACATGAGTGGGACCCCATGTGAAGTGGCCCTAACTGTAATATTCAGGGAGTGTGCTTGTGTGTTTGAAGTTAATTGAAAATAGCATTTCTTCTTGCATTACAAGGTCAACTCTTAACTTGACCTAGTTGTTGACCTTATAACTAAAAGTGAGGTTAAGGTTAAACAGCTCAAGCCACGCAAGTGCACTAAATAGTCCTATTATTGTGGGCCACACTAGTTTTTTAGAGCCCACACTAATTCTCATAATGAGAATTAATGTGGGTCACATTAACTTTCAACACACACTAAATCTCTAGAAGAAAATTAGCTTGGGCCAAAGTCGTTGTTTTCCTAGAAAATTAATGTGAGTGATTATTTTATTTTGTGTTACTTCTGTCCTATAACTAAGATTCAATGTGTTGGTCAGAAGTCTTCATGAAGACTGGGGGAAGACCCAGGTTCTTGGACTCACGTCAATTCCACCTTGACTAGAAAATTAGTGTGGCCCATGCTAATCATTTCCACGCTAATTTTTCACAGTAATAAGACTATTTAGTATAGTTTCAGCCCTGGCCGATAAATTCATGTGGAGGCCACATATGTTCGAAAACCTCGGTTTCAAAATCAAAGATTGGTGGGCCAAGGTGAAAGAATTTTGGCCTTGGCATGTGCCTAACCTTGGGAGCTTGGTTTCAAGGTCCGATCCCTCAAGGTTTGGTAGTAATGTTTTTTTCCAACTCCTAATCGCCCAAGATGGCAGTCTTGTAAGGCTTAAAACCTTCGAGTTTGATTGGAGTTGAAAACAACAATTCTAAAGTAAAAAGGAGGGACCAATTTTGAAATCAAGTTCTTGAAGAGGCAGGCACATGTCAAGACCAAAATTCTTTTACTTTGGCCCTCAAATCTCCGTTTCAAAACCATGTCTTCAAATGTGCGTGGCCTCCCCCTTCACTTAAGTAGCATGCTCCAACTCTTCAACTCGTGCTCTTTAATACGGTGAGAAGGATTATTACATACCTCTCAACTATCCAAGATATAAGCCCTTAAATAGTACGCAATTTGAAATGTTATTTTGACACCGGATCTAGATTCAAAGACCGTGAACTACATTAAATATGAAATTTAGAGCAAGCCCAGTCATTCCTGGATCTGCATCCGGGATTGAAAAGTGGCCTTCCTCCAGGATGCAGATGCAGACCCAGGCGAAACTCCCATTCATCCTGCACCATCAATGCTAACTTTTGGATTTCTTCTAAAATGATCGGTAATTTTTTGAAGGCATGAACATCTGTAAGTATGATTTTTACTGTGCACCTTAATCAATCTCAGCCGGTCACGGATCAAACTCTGTAAGTATCATTTTCTGTAAGTATGAATTTTACTGTGCACCCTAATCAACCTCAGCCGGTCACGGATCAAACTCTCAACCTAAACCGGATCATCTGTAAGTATCATTTTCTGTAAGTATGAATTCTACTGTGCACCCTAATCAACCTCAGCCGGTCATGGATCAAACTCTAAACCATGCTTAATTAGCAACAAAGAGTGCTTGTCGCACAAAATGTGGCAGAAGAAATTACGATGTCAAGCATCGTAATTAATCACAAATACTGCAAATTGCGAATTCTCATACAACTGACTGATGAGTATGACAGAAAGCTTGGTTAAAGACTCATCGTCTTTGACGAAGCACTGCAAAAGCTGCACAGGTTTCCCCCAAAATGTGAATACATTGACTTGTGCACCCTAATCAACCTCAGCTGGTCACGGATCAAACTCTCAACCTAAACCAGATCATCTGTAAGTATCATTTTCTGTAAGTATGAATTCTACTGTGCACCCTAATCAACCTCAGCCGGTCATGGATCAAACTCTCAACCTAAACCAGATCATCTGTAAGTATCATTTTCTGTAAGTATGAATTCTACTGTGCACCCTAATCAACCTCAGCCGGTCATGGATCAAACTCTCAACCTAAACCGGATTATATGTAAGTGTCATTTTCTGTAAGTATGAATTTTGCTATGCACCGTAATCAACCTCACCCGGTCACGGATCAAACTCTCAACCTAAACCGGATCATCTGTAACTATCCGGTTAAACCTCAACCAATTATTTCTAAAACATCAATAAAGTTGTTTGTCTTTAGTTGGTAGCAGGTTCCCTGCATAAATCGAGGAAATGCAGGGAGTTCTGCACCTCCTGGAAATTTCTTCATCCACATTTGAGTTATGCCAGGTTGAGTGGGGCACTTCCCTGCATCTGCATCGCGGATGTAAAAGTGCAGATGCAGATGCGGATGCAAGGTGAGTGGCCTTGCCCTTAGGGTCATATGGCATTTTGTGTCACTATGGTGACTTTTTGGATGATGCTTCTTGTGAATAAGTGAACAAATATTGTCATGGGTGATGAATGAGTTCATCCATTGGCCAAACCCCTACCTTCTCTTGTCAGCAACTTGTGATGAAATATTGTCATGGATGATTGAAATATGGATGCAAAATTACTTGATAAGTGACAGTAATTGCAACACTGTAAATCTATGATCCCAATTTTTTTAAACAAGGAATGATAATGGGTACACTTGTATGTGAACTCCCTCTCGGCCCTCAATCTATACATCTTAGCACTTATAGGTTCAAGGGGCTCAATGTGCGGTTTACATACACAATTTTCTATGAGCCCTTGCCAAGTCTTAAAATTGATTGTTATGGTTTTGAAACTTTATTTAGTGCAATATCTTATGTCACAGAGAAATTTTGGAAATACTCACTTTGAGACATTGACAATCAAAGAACTAAATATGTGTTTGTATCCAAGGGCACCCAAACTCTGTACTCGAACATGTATCTTGGATAACAACAAGGGGTAGACTACCTTTAAAAGTGCACTCAATGAAGAAGTCAATTTTGTTTATGACTTTTATTTGACATGGTTAGCTAAAATTGAAAGTATGTAGTTCAAATGCATTGCTTAGAAGTTGGGGATTAAGTGATATCTCTACCTTTGACCTACAACCGAGCTCGATTGCTATGTACTCATTGACATATTCTTCAACTATTACACACTTAGCATGTAACCACTTAATCTAAGCATGCCTATTTTAGTTACTTATCTTAAATGAACACATGTATTTAAATGGCATGCGGTCAGGTGTGGATTATACACGGATACCAAAAAGGACATATGTTTAAAAGAGATTGGACTACATGCTCAAAATATGTTGATTATTCTAAGCTCAGTAGTCGACATAGTTGGGGACATTTATGACCATCTGATGAGCACAAGAATCTTCACAATAATGAAAAAGATATTCATATGAGCTCCAAAGTAATCATTTAAGACCCATGTAAGGTAGACATGCCTAATTTGGTTACTTGTCTTCATCGGACACCTATAATTGAGTGGTGTGTGGTTAGGTGGTGAATCCAAGAAAGGACTTAAAAAAGACACGTGTATGAAAGAGATTGGACTATGTGCTCAGAAAATGTAGACCATTATAGACACATAAGTCAACATAATTAGGAGAATATGTATGGCTATTTAATGAGCACAATAATCTTCACTTTGATGATGAATAAGATAATCATATGAGCTTCAAAAATTATGAGGAGAGCAGCTATGATCTTGATTTGGATTTGCCAACCATCTTGTATCAATCGTGTGTTTCATATCCTAGGAGAAGTGGGCTAAGGTAGAGGGGTCTAAAATGGTTACTTTTTCTCAGTTGCCCACATCTCTTAAGATATGAAACATGCGATTAGTACGAGTTGTTACCAAACCCAAATTGAGCTCGTCCACTTTCCTCATAATTTTATGAGCTCATATGCATACCTTATTCATTATCAAAGTGAAGATTCTCGTGTTCATTAAATGGTCATATACCACCCTCCCCGATCATGTTGATCATTGAACCCAAGATGGTTATCATATTTTGAGCATGCAATCAAATCGTTTTTAACTTTTTGGTACATGTTCTTGGAGCCACACTAAACCGCAAACCACTCAAATATAGGTGTATGAATAAGATACATAACTAAACTAGACACGTCTATCTTAGTTGGAAATCAACTATGTGTTTCATATCCTAGGAGAAGTGGGAAAAAAACCTTGATTTGAGAGCTATAGTGAGTAGCCACGGCTAGCACGCTAGACTCAGAGAGAAATGATTCTTGTATAGACCCAAAATGGCTAATTGTAACCAGTGGCCACAATAGGATACATTGCAAGGCCAGATGTAGTGATTGGCCAGAGAAGCCATGTTTCACACCACTTGGGATCACTTTTCAGTACTATTGAGTTAACCATTTTGATGCTCAACTTAGGGATCGAGACTCTACTATACAAGTAGGGGTTTTGACTTGCTCGCCTCTTTGGGGGAAATGCAACTAATTAATCACATGGAATAAAGATTACGAAACAACTTACATTCCTCATTGATGTCCATAAAGATTTTTGGGCATAGCCAATCAAAATCCTAGCAGTGTTTCCAAGCCCAACCAGTTGCATCTCCATATCTTCCGGTATTTCTTCCATTAATTTGAAGTATGTTCTTTAAATTCCTCTAAATGATCCGTAAATTTCTTGAAGCCTTGAACTTCAACCAGTTATTTCTCAAACTCAACCAGCTCATCTGTAACTAGTGGTCGGTTCTCCACATTCATCGTTCCTTGTCATTCCCTCTACTTGGTCTCTGAGAAAATATTTATGGCCGAATGAACTTCAAAATTTCACCATTTTTCGTTTTTCTTATCTTCCGTTACTAAATTTAAAAAACACCGAGTCCTCCTTGCATTCTGGGTTCAGGTCCATGATTGATTGCCCTTGCTCCCAAGTTGTAATTATAAATAAATAAGTGACAGGCGGCTCAAAACATAATTATAAGCTTCGATGATGCTCGAGTCTCCAACTCTCAGGGGTGGCCGCTAACAACTTACTATTAAAAGGCTTATCCACTGGGCTCCCGCAATATCAATGGAGGAGGAGCTCTCCCAGCCACTTGGATGCTGTCGCTTGCTTTTTGCGACCATTCTCAAAGCCACTTCACACACGAGCCAAGAGCCGTGACCATGGAATTGTGAGAGCCCAAAAAGAAAGTGTCCAAAGGCCGTCCCAACACGCCTCCAACATCACGTAGTGTGGTCACGGGCCCTCAAGTGTAGTGTGAAGTCGTACGTGACCGGGCCCCCAACCAAATGTTATTTCAACGAATTTCTATTCATGCTGGTCCTTACATGTGATAAAACATAATAATATCAACAGTTGTGAGCGTTCGGAGTGTCGTGGTCTCCTGGTTTGGTGTTGGGCCTACCTCCAAGAGGTGGTTTTTTGAAAATAATCCAAGTGGCCATGAAACATGATCCACTTGATGGCATGTAGAAATCCGTGTGGACTTTACGTCCATCTTGCATTCGCATACTCTATTGGTCCCTCGAGCGTATTGTGAGGCGAACTTGGATCAGCTCCACTCTTTCCACCAATGAGAGTGCTTGAAGTGCAATGGTCACGGGCACTCGGTCTTGTGTGTGAAGTGGCCCTCAACTGGAGAGCAGGAATTAATCATAAACAAGCATACCTCCCATTCATCCAACATAAAAGTCATTAAAGAGTATGCATAATGGAGGTTGCTTTCTTTAGTTGACTTGACACCATGATTAGCTTTAAATATCCCAAATTAGTCTTGTCAAGGTCAATTGAGATCATCCGGCAACAAACCTACAAAGGTTTGAGATTTGATGTTGTATGGATGAGAGGTACACTCGTGTGTGGTAATATTGGAAACACTCATATATGATAATTCTCTCTCTCTGGAATTACCGCACACAAGCAAACCTCTCATCCATTTAACATAAAATCTTGACCCCCTATAGGTTTGTGGCTACTTCATCTCAAATGACGTGGAATAGACTACTTATGGATCTATAAAGCTAATTCATGTGTCAGATCAACTAGAAAAAGTAACCTCCATATGCATACTTAATTAAGGGTTTTTATGTTGGATGAATGAGAAGTACATTCATATCCAAAATTCCCTTTCTCTCCATTCTAATTTAACAAAAGCATTTATTTGGGGAGCTTTACAAGACTTTGAAGGTAGACATGACTTAAATAGATTGAAAATAATCTTAATGTTCATTATAAAGCCAAAAGGCTTATGGGACGAAAAGTACGTCAAGGTGGTGTCAAAAAGGTTAATTACCTAGAGTAATGAAATGCAGTGATCTCAGTACGATAGAGGTTAATATCAACTTGATAGTTCAATTCGAAGAAAGATTTGAGAGTACCTAATCCTACATTCTAAAACAAGCAAGGAAACTTGTCTCTGATGGAGTTTTGAGGAGACACTATGGAGGGTCTTCTCCCAAGATAGTAAACATGGATTTAAGGCAAATGAGTCTTAACTAGTTATGTTTTCCAACTACCCCACTTCTTCTAGGATATGAAACACACGATTAGTCTGCGATGGTTAGCAAATGCAAATTGAGGTCATAGCCCAACATGTGATATAAGGGGTTTTGGGAAGGGGGGGGGGGCCACAAGGAAACAATTGAGTCGAAGTGTACATATCACGACTAATCATGTTGTGGTTGATTCAAATTCTACGAGTCTTTTTGCTTCAATGACATGTATATTGTAAAATCAACAATCTGAGATGACCCTAAACTACCGGGTGATAGTGGAGAGTTATCCATTTCCGAATGGAGTGGTTGGCGGTCTGATTCATGCTGTGAAATCTTCTCTTTGCTTGACGGAAAACACTAGCTAGGTAGGTAGGAAGCCAAGAGCCCACCCACCACAAGGTAGGCAGTGAACCCCACCTTACACTAAGAAGATTCTTGAGTAAGTTAGGGCCAACGGGCTCAAACTTACGTCAGATTGCCCGACGTTGGTTAGTTTTTTATTTATTTATTGTAAAATCAAGCTACCGTGAACTACCAATTCAAGAAAAAAAATCATACAAAATTCAAGAAATTTTCTAAATGAGAAATGATACTTTCCTAGTACAGATATTGTAAGCATATTTTCTGAATGGCCGCTAAGAAGAAGAAAAAAAATCGTCATCTCAATAAGGAATGAGATATTCATGCAGGCTTTAAAAAAAATGAGGAAAATAGTTACGGCCTCAATGATTTGGCTTTGTTATTCGTCTTATACTAATTACAAGTCAATCGGTATCCTCGGAGTCAAGACCCATCTGCCTTAAGATGACCAATTAGGCCAAAGAGGGAATGGTGAGGGAATATTCGTTTGGAATAAATGCAATTTTAGTGCCACAATGAACAAAGTTGTAGACCTGTACGTTTGTGAGCATGCAATGGATGGGTATTTGTTTATATCACCTACCATTAGGGAGGGTAAAAATGTTGATCCCCAAGTAGAGCCGATATATTTAAAATCGTGTTTGATTATATTTAATGTTGTTACCACCCTATTATGCTCAACATTGATTTTCAATTCCTTGAAAATTAGTGTTAGCTATAAATGTGTTGCTACCTTCCCTACTGCCACCTCCCTTCCTATGAAGCATGAATTTCACTCGACTTGCGATTTCAGGGATAGTGCCCCACCTTCCTGCTCATAGATCTCTCATCTGCCGAAGTCGACATCATTTTTTCATATCTTTACTAACACTAAATTCAAACATTTAACTTCCACATATTAGCATAGTTTATATTTAGTGTTTGAGTTTACATTTAATGTTACTTACTTTCATAGGGTATTGCCATTTAGTGTTGTGTTCATATTTAGTGCATCAAACACTAAATATCCTTTGTAGTGTAGTTAACACATACAACAAAGGTCAAAGGCCCCTAAATTACTCTATTGTGTTAATCAACAATGAACTTTATTAGGGACAATTTCTTTATCACGTGTCCGATGGTAGGTGTTATGAAATGAAATCCGTAAGAGACCATCTATAAACCACTTTTCAAGTGTATGCAACACTATAGTGAACATCAAAAGCCCAAATTAAATAGTTTATGTATGTTTTGGCTGGGATCAAGTAGCTGCAAACTTGGGAGTGGTTCTAATTTGTAGTATCTCATTTCACTATGAGAAATCTTGTCCATTCCAACCATTTGTTGCACCTTGTATGCTGCAACTCACGGCAAGAAGGCGCACAAACTAAATCATTTTAGTTGCCAACATGAGATTTTTTGCCAATCCTCCTAAATCTACAACCAAAATGATTTTATTTATGCATTCTTTCGCCATTAGTTCAACGGATGGTTGGAACGGACAAGGTTTTCTCCTAGTGTTTTACATCGACAAAATCTTATGATTTGGATGAAGAGTAATCTAGAACACGAGAACCCGACATGCCCGACCATCCATGTCACAAAGTTATCATCAATATGAAGAGATGAGATAGTATTAGTACGGTCCACACAAATTGGAACCGATCTTTTTAAGTCATGGCATATTTTACTTTGAAACCATTTGAAGACTAGCCTTCGATTCTCTCACTTATGATAACCTCGTTGTGCGTCCCCATGCACGTGAGTCGAGTGTGGGTGTGGACCACGTGGTTTATGCTCTCAATAGAATTACAAATTATTACACCATTTGTGGGGTTTACCGTAGGTTGATAGCCAAGTATAAGTTTAACTATTGACACATTTGGGGATGCAAACGTGATCGCTTGAGAAAACATAGAAATCTAATTTTGACCTCCTGCAAATTTGGCATGTTAAGTCTTATTCCATATGCAACTTGAAATGATAATTTGCGTGATTTGTAATTGCTAAGTAAAAGTCATAGTGTTGGAGTTGATCCACTCGTCAAAATTGTATGTGGAGTTGAAAGTGTCCACAGTAAAACCTCATACAACTTTGACATCTCGAGCTCGACAAGTTTAAAACTTGAAATAACAAATTCAATTTGCATGGTTTGCAATTCCTAGTTAGATGCCACAATTTTGGAGTTGATCCAATGATCATTTTATTTTTTATACGTGAAGTTGGAAGTGCCCACAAAAAAAACAAAAAAAACAAAAAAACAAAAAAAAAACCACAAATTTGACCTCCTACAACTTTCACATCTCAAGCCCGACGAGTCTAACACTTGAAATAACAAATTCAATCTGCATGATTTGCAATTCCTAAGTAGACGACACAAGTTCGGAGTCGATCCAATGCCCTTTTTTTCAATTTTATTTTTATATGTGAAGTTGGAAGTGCCCACAATAAAACCGCAAACTTGACCTCCCACAACTTTCACATCTCAAGTACGACGAGTTTAAAGCTTGAAGTAACAAATTCAATTAGCAAGATTTGCAATTCCTAAGTAGATGACATAATTTTGGGGTCGATCCAATGATCAATCTTTTTCTATGTGAAGTTGGAAGTGCCCACAACAAATCCACAAATTTGACCTCCTACAACTTCTCACATCTCAAGTCTGACCAGTCTAAAACTTGAAATAACAAATTCGATCTGCACACTTTGCAATTCCTTACGTAGGTGACACAATTTTGGAGTCGATCCAATGGTCAAAATTTGTAGGGGGAGTTGGAAGTGCCCACAATCGGGCCACACGGCTTACTAAAGGAGTGGCCGTGGTGAAGAACCCACCCCGCCTACAAGTGGGGGGGGGGGGGTGGATCGATGGGCATACACTAGGAAGTGAATTTGAGGTCACGGTGTTCCCAAATTCAACCACAAAAAAGCCCTAGTGTGCTACCTCACCCTTTACTTTATGATCCACATAAAGGAAGGAAAATGACAAGTGTCCATGTCCGTTATCTCTTGTATCGGCTCCAAGTAGTGGGCCTTTTCCCGCTGTGTAAAAAAAGGTGAGATTCATTTACATATGCGTGCCTTACTCAATTATTTATGTTAATCCGACACCTAAATTTGATAGGTGCATCGTTAGGTAAGATCCAAGAACAAAACCCTAACAAGACATGTTTTTGTGCATAAGATATGTGGGTGTTGTTTGGTTCATTCTCCAACTTCTATTGACTATATTTACATGACACAACTCGTGTTGCATTGGCAAATCTATACTGAAAAAATTGCACAAACCGGATTGAAAATCGGACCCCATGTGATTTAGGTTTGGTAATGGGAAGTGCATGTTTGCTGGGTTCTTAACTGGATACATAGGCCCTCCCAAGCGTGTGTCACCGCTGAGTGTACGTGGGATAGGTATGAAAATTTGTAGACGTAGTTCGATATATTTTAAACGTGTGCCTTTATTAGGTTTGTTCTTTGATCCTCACCGAACCACATGCCAATCAAATCTAGGGGTCCGATTGAGAAAATGAGCCACTTAAAACCCATCTATCTTAAGTGCATTATTCAACTATGTTGTGTGGGACCATGTATAAGGTGAGAAGAGTCTAGAATTCCCTATTTATGGGGAACACTTAAACCGTGCAATGTGGAGGTTAGAGCATCCTCAGTCGGTCTAGGTAAAGCTCACTGCAAACCAAGACCTATCTTGCTTAAAATTGCTCAAAATTTAGAGGGAGTGCACCAAATCTTGCTTAAAAATGGACAGATCCTCCCACACTCCCTCTAAATGTCAAAAATTTGGAGGGAGTGTGGGAGGATCTTTCCATTTTAAAGCAAGATTTGGTGCACTCCCTCTAAATTTTGAAAATGTGGTGTTTTCAATGAGGGATTTCACCTACATCAAATTTTTACAATTTTTTTTTCTTGAGAAATATCTCACGTTTATTTAGGTGTGCTTCTAATGATGGTAATTTCAGTTTCTAATTTTAGGTCAGTCAAAAGATAGGTTTTGGTTTGCAGTGAGCTTTACCTAGACCGACTGAGGATGCTCTTAGTACAAGGGCATATAAACTCATAGTTTCTCAACTGCACAATCTTTCTTTGGAAAGAGACCATCATCTAGTTGCTTTAGCAATTTTATGTAGAAGAGACCGGTCTACATGCTCATGATTTATGGACCACTTTGGACTCAATAGTCAACACAATTGGGGGGGGGGGAGGACATCTACTCTGATATGTGTCATTAGGTTGCCTCATGCTAATTTATCAACATTCCACACTATTTTGAATATTGATTATCACACTAAAAAAATACATGACCTTTTTTTTTATTGTGGTTTCTATGTGGATGTCAAAACATACTTACAAGTTTTTGTGATTTGATTCTTACGCAAGATAATTTTCATGGTATAAGAGGCAACCTAATTGCACATATCAATTTAGGTACTCATTAAGAAAAACAATACACAAGCACTTTCAATAATCAGAAAGAAAAAGAAAAAGAAAATTACGCCCATACATTTCAATAATCATAACTTAAGCAATGAAGGTCTTGTTTTTTTCTATTGTCTTTGAGTTTCGATTTTAAGGCTCTCATCGTAGATTCGCTAATGAATTACAAGTTTCGTTGTGTAAATCTAATCGGTAGAAGTTGGAGAACATGAAAAACGAACAAAATTAACACCACGGACCGTAGTATGATGAGATCTTGCGATGATGAACATTAGTGGGCGTCAGATGTGGGTAAGGATCATGGGCCTTATGTGGTGGTCACTTTATGCTTAGGGACTTGAGACGGGAACATGGTTCCATTTTACTTTTCATCATCAAGAGGTTCTCAAGTAGTGAGTCCATTATTTTCGTCAATTTCTTCCTCCAATAGAATGTATAAAGACATTTTCTAGATGATTCTAAATTTATCTAATTACGTGATTTAGGGCCACTTCACACACGAGCCAAGAGCCGTCACCATGAAATTGTGAGAGCCCAAAAGAAAGTGTCCAAAGGCCGTCCCGACACACCTCCAAAATCATGTAGTTTGGTCACGGACCCTCAAGTGTAGTGTGAAGTCATATGTGATTGGGCCCTCAACCAAATGTTATTACAATGAGTTTCTATTCATGTAGGTCCTCACACATGATAAAACAGAATAAATCAATGCTTGTGAGTGTTCGGAGTGCCATGGTCTCCTGGTTTCGTGTTAGGCCTACCTCCAAGAGATGGTTTTTGAAAATAATATAAGTGACCATGAAACATGATCCATTTGATGCCATGTAGGAATCCATGTAGACTTTACATCCATCGTGCATTCACTTACTCTGTTGGCTCCGCCTTTCCCACCAATGAGAGTGCTTGAAGCGTAATGGTCACGGGCTCTCAGTCTCGTGTGTGAAGTGGCCCTCATTATGTGGAAATAGTAGTAAGGTCTTCGAAATAACAATGTTTTTATAAAAAAAAACACAACAATCTTGATGACTTGAATTATTTTTTTAGCGATCTTTGTTGTATAGTAGTTTTCTTAAAAGAAAGATGCTCCTAGAATAATTTGGTGACGATCAATGACATTGTCCCAACTATATATAGTTTGCCAAGCATGTTTGATACGAGGCCCAACCCTATTGACCTTTAGGGGTCAACCGGACATCTACTATTGAAGTGGACATGGGGCGAGGCTTCCATCTAGTTGACATTATTGGCAGCTGTCAAAGATTCCCACTAAGCATGTTAAGCCATCAATCCGTAACTTGTGGAAAATGCAATGGATTATTATACGTGACTTTAATTGTTCTTCAAAAAACTTGTTTGAGTTGTTGTTGACAACAAAAATCTACACTAAATATGGTCATTCATGTGAGTCATATTAAATTTGAATACCACACACTATGTTTCATATAAGAACAATCATTGAACACAATAATTACATACGAGCAAGCCTCTCGTCCACCCATCTTAGAAACATGACCCTTAAGAGTGTTCTTAGATGTAGTACTTCCCTCTTGCCAAGAAAAAGAAAGAAAAACAAGCGTATGTGTTATGGCACCAATGTAAATGTGAGTCCGTTTCCCTTGTACTGATCACGGTTATCCATGATGCAATATACGGCATGTTGCCTTTCTTTAAGAGTTCATAAGAGTGTCAAAGGAGGGGGAGTATGGCAAGGGTGCCACATGGAGTTGTTTATGGTCAAGTTTCCTTTTGTTTAAAATTAGAGATGTGAGGTATTTGATGACATTTTGATGCATGATTTCTTTTGATGTTATTCAAGGGGGCATGTAGTTATTTTGAGGTTGCAATTGAGTGTCCATGCATAGCTTCTCAAACTTTTGTCATGATGGTTATCAGAGGGTTTATTTTCCTCTTTTCAATGTTTTAGTGTGTCTATTAGTGGGCCACATTTGGTGTGTTTATTTTCTAGTGTTTGTCTTTGGGTATATATCATGACAATATGTAAATTCATTGAATTAGAGGGTTTAAAAGGGTGATGGGATGATGAGGCTTGACTTTGGTTTTCAACGCCTATAATACATAGGAAATATGGCCATCGTTGTGTCATTCAAAGACATGGTGTGGTGTTACATTCACCGCAGGGGGGGAGGTAGTCGGATATTGTTATGTCACGACATTTGTTGTTGAAGGTGTCGGCATTGATTAATGTGAAGAATATGATAAACTTGTTGGCTTGTAGTGTTTGGACGATGAGGTGGATTGCCTTGTTGTGCCAGATAATGCAAAGTCCTTCAAGGTATGCGGGTGTTAGGTGGTTAGTTTTTTGGTCGACTTACTCAAATTTCCCCAATTAATGTAGCAAAATTTATATTATATTAGCAAATTGTTGAGTATGTGTTGGGCCAAACCTGATTGGATTTACAATGATGTTTGTAAATGTAGCCACCATGATTCTTTGTTTTGTAGGACATGGTAGCCTACATAGAGCTCTGCCTGAGCCCATTGATGTGTACTTGCAGCTTGTAGGTGCTATAATTTATTTGTGGTAAGTGCAAACACTAGTAGCTCCAATGGCAACTACTCAAATCCTTTAATAGTTATGGAACAATAATAAATATAGGTAGTTTGCAACTTTATATAGTTGCATGCTTGCAAGTGGATACAATGGTTTGTTGCCATGCGCCTATTCCATGACTCTCGGTGTGAGGTGAACCCGTACACTTATTGGGCCACCAACTAAGCCTAATTCGGCCACCTAGTCACCAATCTACCTTTGTACTCTTTACTCACACCGTAAATCTACATATAATCAACCGTTTTTGGTACAATATTGCCTTTTGCCTACACATAATGCATGAATACCTCATCATATATGCTATATCTTACATCTAATGTTATGTAGCATATCAAAGCCAAGGAAGAAAATAACTACAAAAATAGAGGCATGTGACATACTTACACACCAACCACTTCCTCAACCAACTTCGACACAATTTTGAGGCTCTTCACGCTAGCACAATAGTGCACTCTACACATCTAATGGCACATGGTGTGCATCACCCTTGAAGCCCCAAAGAATGTCAATCAAGATAAAATGTTCATCAAGAATATACCAATTCGAGATTTTCATAGAATCCCTTGAATTGTTTTTGGGCATAACCCTCTTGTCTTAGATGTTTCTAATTCTTATGCACATCGCAAAGAGAGATCTGGATGTCGGATTCAAAACCACTTCACCCAACTCCACCCGGGTACCCCCCTCCCAGACCATAATGTCAATTTGTTGGGGTCATCTCCGCAACTTGTAGACGAAGTTGGAGGAGTGTCAAAGGATAATCCAAGGTGGTCATCTTCTTGATGTAGACGACAAATTCTTCCTCAACACGGTAGTTTCACAAAGTGCTACAAGGAATACCAAAGTCATGAGCTGCAAGTCATGATCTTCATTCCCACATCAACCACATCTAATGCGACATCGCTTTAGGCTGTGACATGGTGAGTCTTCTCAAAATCTGGGGTGGCCTAACCAGACAACCATGCATCACTCTGCTGAATGCACTTCTCCTAGCGAAGTGATTGATCCCTGCCTGGTTCAATCCAATCCTTGTTTGGCTCACTCCACTCATTGTCCCACTCACACCTATCCATACCACACATTCTTGCATGATGTAAGACTATGGTGTCCAATGTGGGTTTCAATCCATGTGATATTTACAGATGCAGGTAGCCACCCGTGTGGGATTCAATCCATGGGAATCCAAATACTTAGATGCCGCAAAGACGAACGTGATGAACGCCATGGACGTTGACAACATTGAATGCGGCCTTCACCAAATAGCAACTTGGACCTCAATAGTATGAGAAGAGTGCATTGTCCAAACAAGAAAAATGTGATCGACACCCTGGACCTCGGCACTGACCGATATGGACTTCATGTGCAATCAACGATCCACCTCTGTGCCGATCTACCCATGAACCTCACGTGGACCAACGATCTAAGGTAAAATGGGTGTGAAGTGGCTCATTTTCCTAATTAGTCTGCCTACATTTCTATGGAATGTGGTTCGGTGTCAATCAAAGAGCAAACATCATGAAGATACATGTTTAGAAGAGATTGGATTATGTCTTCAAATATTAATAACCACTCTACACTCAATAGTGAATACAATGGGGAGGACCTCTGTATCCAGCTGAGAAATCATTCCACATGCACTTAAGATAACCATAACGAAATAAGGGCAGGTCCGATTTCCAATCCGGTTTCTGGAGATGTTTCATTGTAGAGTTGCCAATGCAACATGATTCTTGTTGTGTAAATGTGATCGGTAGAAGTTGGAGAACATTGAAAACGAACCAAATCACACATGCACGCCTTATCTCTCTGCCAAACCTTGTGGCCTTCGGCAGCGACTAACCTAGACCTTGGCAGCAACTAATCTAGTCAACTCATTTGTGCACGCAACATACGCACACTGCACATCAAAACTCTTGTGAATTTGGGAATTATCTGTGGATTTGAAGTTACCTTCCGTGCCCAAGACGTGGGATTGGGACTATGAGCGCCTCGGAGTGGGTGAATGCAACACTTGAGGAATTTGTGTGCATTGCACATCAGAATCTGCATCTGCAGATGGAGCAGCTACAGCCTCCTCTTAGACTCCGAGGAAGAATACTCCAACTCACGCTCGATTGTGCATTGTGCATCCTCAAATTAACAACCAACACATGCCCTCGTCGGGCTCAGAGTCGGATATCTCATGCAGAGGTTCCGAGTCTGGCAAGAGAATGAAGGCATCTGATTCATCGAAGTTGGCACCCATTTCCACATTTCAGATTTCTCCCTCACCTTCACATGAAGCCTACATGTTGACCAAATATTGCAGATCCACAACCTGGACTGAGACGAATTCATGGTTTGTGGCTGGAGCATATACGCTCAATTGTTGCCCTGAAATCAACGCCAAGCCATTCAATTTCTTGGTGATGGCAGGTGCTCTTCAATATTAGATGCTAGATTCGTTCGAATTCAAGGTGCACCCGAATTGAAGTGTTGGCGCAACTGATTCTCATTGAAGCTTGCATGGAATGAGGTTGTTACAGCCTCCACCTTTGGATCCATCAAAACCTCACCATGTGGTTGCTGGTGCAACCAATTTCAACTTAATCAATCTGTCATTTAGCTTGCACGTCCTCGAATGTTTGTGATCAATTGGTTGGAATGGCATATTTGGTTGCCCATTGCGCAGATCAATGCAACCGAAGTTTGAAGTCGGGATCTGGTTAATAAGCGACCGCCAAGATGGTTTTTTTGTTTTCTTCTTCTTCTTCTTCTTCTTCTTCTTCAGTTGGCACAAATTGAAAAATCAATTGCAAGAACGGAATCAAAGTACACCTTGGGAAAACCAGTGCAAACCGAGGGGAAATCAAGAAATATTACCCATATGGGGCCTAACCTTCCATATGACCACTAAGTTACTCCGAGTCACAATAAGGCCTTTGACCCCCCAAGTTGAATCGACAACGCCAAAATGGTTGCGATCTTGTTGTTAGTGTTTATTTAGTTGTAGAGGCGGCTTTATGGGTCAGCGAGCTACCGGCATCTCGATTGTTGCTCACTACAACCTTTTAAGGGTTTGATGCTAACCACATTGAACCTATTATATCTAGATAACTGAATGTTAACAATGACCACTTAACACTCGCATGCCTTAACGTATTGATTCATGCATTTAAAAAGGATGTAATGAGGTCATGTGTCTCTTTTGTCACTCTAGGATGGTGTCTAGTTGGGGTTCGCATGAGTTAGATGCCATATTATGTCTTTTATTGTGCGATTCATCATATATTGGGCATATTGGAATTCTAATGTTTGGGTAATTTGTGCATTGGAGATACCTTGTGCTTTTTAAAAGAAGTTTGTTAGCTTGCCATTGATGTGTATGAGAACTTGTGTTTGGTCATGTTGGTTACCCTTTCCCTATGCTTTTTGTTGATTAATGTACATAAGTTTTTAATGATCCCATCATGTATTGTAGAGGGGACTCCCATTGGCCAGTATGGAGTTGTGTGGGTTGTGTGTATGTGGGGGGTGGGGGTTTGTTAGCTAGTAGATTTGTCTTCTCATTCCCAAAGATCCCAGTGTGCGCTCTTACTTTTTGTGTGAATGTTTTTTTGTTTGGTCCAAAATATTTGTTGGGTGATGGCAATATCAATAATTTGTCCAGGTGGTGGTGTTGCGATGAGGGATGTTGAATATGGTTGTTTATTAAGTTAATGTTAGTAAGGTTGTCCACAAAGATGTATCTAGTTGGGTCGTTTGGATAACTTTAGTGGCTATTAGTATGGTGTTAAGTTCCACCCTAAGGACGTTTTGTGTAGCCTGACAACTTTTTTTCACATTTGGAAGTTGTTATTGGGGCTACATATTCCCGATCCTACTATGTTTCCTACTGTACGACCTTCATAGTTTTTTGGTGGGGCATTAAAGAAACCATCTATGTGTCTGCATAATTGTGGTTTGAATTCGAGTGGATGGATGTGGTTATACTCATGGGACCATCTCCTACTAGTGTGTGTGGGAAATTAGTGAAAGCAATACTAAATTTCTTTATGCTATGAAATTAATGCCACTAGGAGATCTAGGGTTTCGGAAGCCCAAAGTGTCAAGTGCCATAAACTCTTGATGCGAGCTCTCTTCAGTTTCTTAGTGTTAGGGGATGCCTCAAGAGTGAGTGGCACCAACTAAACAGAAGAAGAAGCCTCTTTGAACTCACCAAAACAAATTCCCGGGTACGCAACTCCCATATTATACGCAGGGGGCATCGTACTTAAAACGGCTTAGAGGACGGCTTTTGTAAAAATTATATCAAATTAAAATGATCAAAAAGTTGGGTGAAGACCAAATTAAATAAAATGAGATGAAAAAAAGTTGGTCCCTCAAGCATAGTGCGAAGCGAACTTGGACCGGCTCCGCCCCGCCTTCTCCACCAATGAGAGCGCTTGAAGTGTGATGGTCACGGGCTGTCAGTCTCGTGTGTGGAAGGGACCCTCAGTGTAGTTTTCATGTACTTAGTCTTTCAACTTCGGCTGGTTATTTTCTCAAACTCAACTCGTTCATGTGCAAGTAAGTTATCGGTCGATTCTCCCCCTTTCATTGGACGTTCTCGACCTTATCTTCATTTACCATACCATACACAAAAAGGCACCTACAGCGGAAGGTCACAAAGAGCCCAACCAACCAACCAAACAAACGAGCCTCTTGTGCTCACAACCCCACTGCACTGCACTGCATTTCATTCATTCATTCATTCTTTCTGTCTTTCTTTCATTCTTTCATTCATTCATTCATTCTTTTGTTTATTCCCATTTATTCCCATTCTTAGTTATTTCTTTATTTCTTCCATTGCCGGTTGCCGATGTGGGCACGAGTGGATGGGAATTAACTTCCCCCCTCCGGCGACCTTTTTCAGGAGGCAGCCTTTTGGGCCGCCACCTGGTGAGAAACCCACCAAAGCCCCATTGCGGGTACATTATCCGTCCTCGTTCTTGCCCGCCATTCATGCACATTCAATATTCGACACTCGAGACTCGTCATGTTGACCTCGTTCGAGACCTCATTTCCCAATCAAATCGTCCGAGACCTCGTTTCCCAATCGAATCGTTCAAGACTTCGTTCCCCAATCAAATCGTCCGAGACTTCGTTTCCCAATCGAATCGTCCGAGACTTCATTTCCCAATCAAATCGTTCTCTCGGCCCGATTGCTTGATCGGACCCAAATTCGCCGTGGCTTGGTAGTTGTTGTGTTGTTGTTTTATCTTCTCGGGTGACCTAGGGTCCGAGCGGCTCGGTGGAGTGGGTTTGGGCCTCGAGGAAAGGGGAGACCCGACTTACTATGCGGTGTCAGTTTTTGTCCCTTTCGGGAGCGGGAGGGGGAGGGGGAATTAGTGTGTACCTCTCATCCGTCCAACGTAAAAAAAAAACCATCCTTAGATCCCTTGTAGGTTCGGTTGCCGATCACAAATGATCTCGAACACACTAATTCATGGTATGTTGAAGTTGACTCTGGTGTCACATCAGCTTCAAAGCAACATCTGAGGTTGTGTATTGTTTTCGGGGCTTTTATGTTGGATGAACGAGAGGTACGCTCATGTACGGTGATTTACTCTCTCTCTCCTTTCGAGATGGTGTTGGGGGTTCAGTTGGATTTTGGGAATAAGGTAGATAAGTCTTGAATGGTTACATTTTCTTTCTTTTACCCCTTGGATGTGAAGCACGCGATTAGTATGAGATGATTAGCAAATCCAAAAAATCGAGGTTGTAGCCACATTCCTCGTAATTTTTAGAGCTCGTGTGAATGTCATTCTCACTCTGGTCAAAGTGAAGATCCTTGTGCTCGTGAAGTGGTCATACAAGTCTCCCCTGATTATATCGACTATTGAGTCTAAAATGGTTACCATATTTTTTTGAGAATGTATTTATCATTATCTTTTAAACACATGTCTTTTTGGTCTCCATGCTTGGAGCCATGCCTACCCCATACCCCTCAAAGAAGGTGTTTGATCAAGAAAAGTGATTGAATATAGGGTTGTCTACGTTACCGCCTCGACCATATTTGCGGTGATGGGCACACTTTCTACGAAAATGATTCTAAATTCCCACCGTTTCTTGAAAATAATTCGCTCGACAACCATCGTGATGAGAAGTGAATAGGAACTACTAGTATCATTAGATTGAATCATAATGCGTCTTGGTGTATTGAGAAGGTTAAGAGATTTGAAACACGATGTAATCCATGGTTTCCGTGTGTTTGTTTCATGGTTTCAACACCTATTAAGGAGCATGTAAATTGTTAAGTATGTTGATTATCCCAATTAGTGTGTGTTACTATTCGGAGTTACGCAATACTATAAGTATTCAATGACAATGTAGTAATTCACGAATCAAAGTAATTTATGTTCTATAATGTCTGAACAACCTATTGAACTTTTGTTAATAAAAATTGACCTTGTGAGTAAGACATTCATAACATTACTTAGTTGATGAGTTATGTTCATGGACTTAATAATAGATTTAGGAATCAAGACTCCGGATGTCAAAATCCCACTAGTTCAGATTAAATATAAAGTCAAGGCAAATGAACATTGCTAATTAGCTGAGTGATGTTATGTTATTGCACTGTGTAACTCCACATAGTAACGCACGCTAATCGAGGCCATCAATGTAGTATGAAAGTTGGCTCGATGTTGCCAACATTGTTTAGACTCATAACATTGTTACGTGGGACTAACAATATTCCACTAAATATTCCCACGTTCAATCCGAATATGGGAATATTCAGTGGAATATTGTCAGTCCCACGTAACAATGTTATGGGTTTGAATAATGTTACGTGGTCTCTTATCAAGTTCCTATACTAACCAATGGTTGCAGTTATGGAAGTTGTGGAGAAGCCAATAATACCACGTTATGAATTTTGTTAAGAATTGCTTATATTCCATGAGCTCGGTTTGGATGTTATTAGAAGACAAGCACATTAAACTTTGTAATTAGTGTCATATGGTATTTCTATGTCACTATGATAACATTCAAAACGACACTTCTTGTGAATAATCTTACAATAAATGTCATTCCATATTACATTTTTGTAGTGAAATACTTATAAATTTTGGTATATTCCACATCCTAACATTTATGCAACAAAATATTATGGTCAATGATTTAAAAATTAGATGGAAAAACACTTTGTAAGTCGTGGTGATTGCAACATTGGAGATCTATAATGCCCAATTGTTTTCTCTACAAGGAGTGACAAATAATGTTAGGTTTACAATTAGTGTGGGTGACACTATGCAAGCGGTTTACAAGTAGTATTGAGCACAACAAACAGAACGAGTAACACCAAATACAATATATAGCGTACGGTAGTTATGCAACTTGGATATCGGTCTTAAACTTGTTGTTTTTCTTCTATGTGACTATATTCACCTTTTCCCTGGTTATTGAATCATATACATAACCCTACTAATAAAACAAATTAAGTACAATTTAAGTGATGATCTCACAATACACACTATTTTCACTCTTGATGTCAAAGATATCCACCATTAGTATTTTGGTTCCTGCAACTTATAGTTTAAAATAGCAACATTTCATTGGAGACGTTTCTTACGGTATATATATATATGTATATGCTCGTTGTTAGTTGACTTTTTTGAAACATGCGAATACCTATAATTTATAACCATGTGATAACCATGCTCATTACAAGTCATGATGTGTACAACCAACCAACATTGGTTAACCCCATAGCATATGAGAGGCCAATGTGAACCTTGTTAAGCACAAAAACGTGTGTTTAAGTTGTGACACTTCTTATTAAACTAACAATGTAAAACATTTTATCTAAAATCAACTAATATAATATGCACATTTCAAAGTGGTTTAGATACAAAGCGGCTTCTGAACCATACGTGAGCCTATGGCCTCATATATATGACTGTTCTCATAATGTTTGTATCTTCATGATTTGCAACCATGTAGAATGGACATTTCATGCAACAACTAAAAGTTTGCATAAGTGTCTTGCTATGCCCTCTGGAATTTTTGGAAGTAATATGATTCGCTATGCTTGTTGCATGGACCCTACCTATGTTCAAACATTATCTCAACGTCTTTGAAGGTAACTCTGATATAAAGTAAAGAAATAAAGAAATAAAAGTTCCCAAAAATGATGAGGCAAATGGAAACGGGATATAATTTACCTCACGAACATTCACCCCCTTCATACTACACTAAATATTGTATTTATTGTCGTATGATATTATATGTGTCATTGTGGTACTTTTATCATGAAATAAGTTCACAAGTATTGTCATGGGTGACAGGAATTTGGATGGAATTCATGCCAATTATTGGAAACAAGGTTTGGTATATTTTGCATCCCAACAAGAATGTAATGAATTATTGTCATGGATGATTGGAATTTGGATGAAGAATCACTTAGCAAGTGCCAGTCATTGCAACATGTAATTCTATAATGCCCAATTTTTTTTCCACAAAGAATGAAAAACAATGTTAAGTTTATAGTTAGTGCTAGTGTTGGTTTTACAATTAGTAGTATTGAAAAAAACAGTATTTAGTGTACTACTCCTAGCATTGCCTGCGCGGTCACCGGTGCCATTACTCCTCCCCCCACCATTCGACCCCTTCGCCCGCGACGCACCCGTCCCCTAGGATACACCCGGCCCGTCCTACCGGAACGCGGGCTGGGTGAGGATGGACCCGGCTCGCGAGGGTGTGGTGGGAGTCCTGGCCAGGCGACACACGGAGAACTGGTGGCTGTGTGTGTTCGCTAGCTCTGCGAGGTAGAGAAAGATAAAGAACTAGTGATCCGCATACCGCTCCATCGCCATCGCCTTCCCCTTCCATCCTGCCCCCGCAATTGCGCATTGCAGGAAGGAGCCATTCGTCGACTAAAACGGCCTCTCCTGCCGCAAACGGGAGCCATTCTCATCCCGGTACGCTTGCGGGGGAGCGTCTCGGAGGTGGCGGGGTGGCAGGAGCGGCAGCCTCGGCGTTGAAGATTGTTGTCCTCTGTTGTTCCCTGTTCCATTTAAGTTAGCCTCTCTTGTCTGCCTGTTTTATGCGCTAGGAACAGAGCTTTTGCGACTTGGCTCTGGTGTCTGGTTATAGTTTTTGTTGAGGTTTGGATTTGGTGTGAGGGAGAGAGATGGAGAGGGCAAAGCAAATGGCGGTGAGGCGGTTGTTGCAGCATGCGCTCGGCAGGCCAACTGCGTCTGCGTCCCGGGGCATGGCGTCGCGGTCACTTGTGCGGCAGTCGGCGTCACAGAGCGGTGTTCGCCAGGGGTTCGGCGCGTCGTTGCTCCGAGGCTCAGGAAGCGGAGCGGTGGAATTTCCAGCGGGAGTGAGAGCCATTTCCGTTGAAGCTCTGAAACCTAGCGACACATTCCAAAGGCGTCACAACAGTCCTACACTGGAAGAACAGAAGACAATGGCGGAAGCTTGCGGATTCGAGAGCATAGACGCGTTGATTGACGCGACGGTGCCGAAGTCAATCCGGAGGCCGGATCTGAACATGAGCAAGTACGGAGACGGGTTGACCGAGAGCGAGATGTTGAAACATTTCAAGGCTTTAGCATCCAAGAACAAAGTCAACAAGTCATACATCGGTATGGGATACTACGACACACATGTGCCTCCGGTTATCCTAAGGAACATTCTGGAGAATCCGGGATGGTACACACAGTACACTCCTTACCAAGCTGAGATTGCTCAGGGGAGGTTGGAGAGCTTGTTGAATTTTCAAACCATGATCACAGATCTCACTGCTATGCCTATGTCGAATGCTTCATTGTTGGACGAGGCAACTGCAGCTGCGGAGGCTATGACGATGTGTAGCAATGTTGCACGAGGGAGGAAGAAAACTTTCCTTGTGGCGGAGAATTGTCATGCTCAGACCATTGATGTGTGCAAGACAAGAGCCGATGGTTTGGGTATGAATGTGGTTGTTTCTGACTACAAGAATTTCGACTACAGTAGCAAGGATGTGTGCGGTGTTTTGGTGCAGTACCCTGCTACCGATGGTACTGTGGTGGATTACACGGATTTCATCAAGAATGCACATGCCCATGGTGTGAAGGTTGTGATGGCTACAGACTTGTTGGCTCTTACTGTGTTGAAGCCTCCTGGTGAGCTTGGCGCGGACATGGTTGTTGGATCTGCTCAGAGGTTTGGAGTTCCCATGGGATTTGGAGGACCACATGCTGCATTCCTGGCCACTTCTCAGGAGTACAAGCGTCTTATGCCAGGTCGTATCATTGGTATGAGTATCGATGCTACTGGTAAGCCATGCCTTCGGATGGCCATGCAGACTCGTGAGCAACATATTCGTCGTGACAAGGCTACCAGCAACATCTGCACAGCTCAGGTACATGAATTGTATTAGTGATGCATTTTTGTGATGAATTGCCTGAGGGTTGGTTATTGATATGCCCCATTTCCTATTAGTAAGCTGTGTGAATTGCTAGATGGGCTTGAAGGCTTTTCTTGAAAAAGTAAGGAGCTTTCCTTATTGTGGATAGGAGAAGAAATTAAATCTTTGCAAACGCCCTTACTTTTTGGTGGTGTGAATTACTTCTGGTAGTCTGACAAGTTCTTGTGCCACAGGCATTACTAGCGAATATGGCAGCAATGTACGCAGTTTACCATGGACCTGGCGGTTTGAAGACCATAGCAGAACGTGTCCATGGATTGGCTGGAGTTTTCAGTGCCGGAGTTGGCAAGCTTGGCTTCAAATGTGGCTCAGGGCCATTCTTTGACACAGTTAAGGTGACTGTTGGAAATGGAGGAGCCCAAAAGTTGGTAAACAAGGCAGCTGAACATGGAATTAACATGAGGGTGTTGGATGACAGCACTGTAAGTCTCCTATCAGCCCCTACAAGTGTGACTTATCATGAACTTGGTCGTTTCAAAAGAATTTTCCATTTTGTTTAAGTTTTTGTCTGAATGAGAGCTGTGAACATGAATTGAATTTTCCTTTGGTGGACGTGTTGCAGGTAACCTTGTCTTTTGACGAGACCACAAGCATTGATGATGTGGACCAGCTGTTCAAGGTGTTTGCTGATGGCAAGAACGTGAGTGGACAGCACACCTTCCATTGTTGGCTCAGTAATTTTTCCCTGTTCTGAAAATGATGTATTCTCTTGTGGTTTGGGTGTACAGTTACTGAGTTTGTACTGACCCATTGCATTATTCTGTTGTGAACCTCCAGGTGGACTTCAGTGCTGAGAATATTGCTGCAGAGGTCAAAAGTCACCTTCCTAGTGGCCTAGAGCGAGATACCCCTTTCTTGACACACCCAGTTTTCAACATGTGAGTTTCTCTCTTTGGTTACATCAGCCATTTGGATTTGTTGATGATGAACATGGACGTTAGTATGGCTTTTTATTATTCTTAGTTTTGACCTGAGTCTAAGTCTCAAAGTTGCCGATTTTGCTTGCAGGTATCACTCTGAGCATGAGCTGCTGCGCTATCTACACAGACTGCAAGCGAAAGATCTTTCCCTAGTGCACAGTATGATTCCTTTGGGCTCTTGCACCATGAAACTCAATGCAACAACAGAGATGATCCCTGTGACATGGCCAGAACTTGCCAACCTTCATCCATTTGCACCTGAAGATCAGACAAAAGGCTACCAGGTAATTGATTGCCTTCTCACAATCAATCCTTTGAAAGGATCCACTGTACCAGAAGTTTTAACTTGGTGGGCAGAAAATATCTCTAACTTGAGAATTATTTTCTGAAATGTGCAGCAAATGTTTGAAGAACTGGGTGACCTGCTGTGTGAAATCACTGGCTTTGATTCCATGTCACTCCAGCCCAACGCAGGTGCAGCTGGGGAGTACACAGGACTTATGGTCATCCGAGCCTACCATCTTGTAAGCTTCAGTTCCATGTTATTCTGTATTTAAGGTATTGAGCGTGGGAGTAGGGGGAACTTTGTGCTTACATGGATCATTGTTCTAAGGTGCTTGTGTAACTATGTCATCACCAACAGGCTAGAGGAGACACACATCGCAATGTGTGCATTATTCCAGTATCTGCTCATGGAACAAACCCAGCCAGTGCTGCCATGTGCGGCATGAAGATCGTCACCGTTGGAACTGACGCACATGGAAATGTTGACATTGAGGAATTGAGGAAAGCAGCTGAAGCACACAAGGACAACTTGTCTGCCCTCATGGTATGAGCACACAACCTTTTTATTTCTTCACACATCAGACATTTGCTTTAGATTTTCCTTTGCTATAATATCAGAGTCTGACATAGTAGATTCTATTTTAAACACTAATCAGCACAATCCAGTGCATGAGGCTGACACTTTTTCTGGTCATCTGAACTGAAGATTTGAAGTAGTGCCTCTAATTGTCTGACATGTCTTTATCAACAGGTTACATATCCTTCAACACACGGTGTCTATGAGGAGGGCATTGATGAGATTTGCAACATAATTCACCAGTATGGTGGACAAGTGTACATGGACGGTGCAAATATGAATGCTCAAGTAAGGAAGCGCTGCATACTCTATGTGCTTTGATGTTTTTGTAAGACTAGCAGTTGTTGTCATAAAAGTGACGTTGTCAAGTATTGGTGATTAAATCCAATTACCAGAATTCCGCAATTCATTCGATACCTGACCTAGTTGTCTGATCACAGGTAGGATTGACCAGCCCTGGGCACATTGGAGCAGATGTTTGCCATTTGAACTTGCACAAGACTTTCTGTATTCCCCATGGTGGTGGTGGTCCTGGTATGGGACCTATTGGTGTGAAGAAGCATTTGGCTCCTTACCTGCCCTCGCACCCTGTGGTAAGCACTGTGGTTCTTATTTTGTGCATGTGAAGCTGATGTATGCTCTGAAACTCCAGGTTTGGAGTTGAGCCTGCTGTAGATTCTCTACTGAGGTTCCCCATACTCAGGGGTTTAGGGATTTGTAGACTGAGGTGTATCATTCTCACATTGTGATATGTGTTTGTGCAGATTGGAACCGGTGGATTCCCAAGACCTGAGAAGACTGAGCCTCTTGGTGCCATCTCTGCAGCGCCTTACGGGTCTGCCTTGATTTTGCCAATCTCTTACTCCTACATTGCCATGATGGGAAACAAGGGTTTGACAGATGCATCAAAGATTGCAATCCTCAATGCCAACTATATGGCCAAGCTTCTTGAGGTGAGATAAATACTTTCTCACCTTTGTATTTGTTACATTTGTGACCATGAGATAGCTTGTAGACTTCTGATTGAAGTGTGAGGTGTTCTATCATCTCATTCAAGCTTGTATTGTCTGCAGAACCACTACCCAATCCTATTCCGAGGTGTGAATGGAACTTGTGCGCATGAGTTTATCATCGATTTGAGAGCGTTCAAGGTCAGAACAACATCTGTGACATTTCAGTCATTATCTATCACATTGTAATGAGTATACTTTTAAAGCATATTGGGTTATTGGTCCATAGATCTAAATTGTGGAATATGCTATTGTGGGTCTTGTAGGAATCGGCAGGAATTGAGGCAGAGGATGTGGCGAAGCGGTTGATGGATTATGGTTACCATGCCCCGACCATGTCATGGCCAGTGTCAGGCACCCTCATGATCGAGCCAACAGAGAGTGAGAGCAAGGTACAGTTCTCGATTCACTATTCATTTTGCCATGTCTTGGATGTTTTGGCTGGCAGTTAGCAGTCCAAGTCAGCGAGTTCTGTAGTACAGAAAATTTGTGAACTGTGGTTTGTATGTAGTATGGTTTCATTGTTGAAGTATACCATGATGAACTTGCATCCGCTCATATCTGATTCTTCATGCACATACAGGCTGAATTGGACCGCTTCTGCAACGCGTTGATCTCAATCAGGGAGGAGATCCGTGCCATTGAGAATGGAGAAGCCAGCCCACATGACAATGTGCTGAAGGTATGCTGTTTAGGGAATGATTGTGTCTGAAATATGTTGGGAACATTTCCCTGTGGACACAAGAAATTGGTTGACTTGATGTTGATGAATCTTTCAGGTCTGACATGAATCTTTTTTTTCTGTGTCCAGGGTGCTCCCCATCCAGCATCTATCGTTATAGCTGATGAATGGACCAAGCCCTATTCCAGGGAGGTTGCAGCATTCCCTGCATCATGGGTCAGGGCATCCAAGTTCTGGCCAACAACAGGTTATTATCTTGCAATTTCTTTTAGTTTCTTTTGGGTTTGCAGACTAGGAACCTTTAATTTGTTCTTTGTAATTGGTGAGGTTTTTCTCAAATTTCTGAAAGCGAAATAACTGTTTCTGTACAAACTGTGCCCCTCTTTTCTGACGATCCATGTTTCTATGCTGCAGGGAGGGTTGACAACGTGTTTGGTGACCGGAACCTTGTATGTACCAATCCCTCAGTGGAAGTTATTGATGAAAAAATAGCAGCAGCAGCCTAAACTTAGTGAATTACTTGCAACCATTATCATCATGGTGGTTATATGCAAGGCTATCGAATATCCATCACACATTGTGGCTTCAACATTGGTGGATCTTGGTATGAAAATTACTACATTTCCTTGCCTCTAGTTGGATTGACTAAGATGGCAAGACTGTACAAGTTCTCCAGGTTTGTAGCAAAATGGTTATGCTCGAACTCCATGATTCTACTGCTCATGGATTTTTAGCGTATTCTCCATTCGTATAGTTCGTACTTCAGTTCATCATTGTTTGAGACTGAAGCTCCTTGTAACATAATTTTCTGATTTAAACGATGTATGGTGCATGACTACTTCTTGGCCAAATATGTGTCCTATCCACTTGAAGCTCCTGGCGTGTACAATCCACTGTTGTCTGCGATGGTTTGATATCACACAATGAATATTATGTATGTGAATGGGAAACTTTTCTCTATTATTTGGGAATGAGACAAATCAACAGGTCTGCATTCTTGAACTTTCACTTTTGGGTCAATGTTGTTGGCTATTACAGAAGTAGCCAGAGCTCATCCTGCAACACTAAAATTGTAAGCAAGGTTCGAAAAACGAATGTGAAGGTAAGTGGTCGTTAAAGATGAGGGAAGTAAAGCTGAACTCATTCTAGCTGGTTAAGTAGCCCTCTGCATGGAAAACAATGAAATTGAAAGTATTAGGAAGCTTGGGTAGCTAGAAAATGAGTGGGAGTACATCACTCTGGATAGATATTACCGATTCAAATTTAGTTGGTTGTGGACCATTTAAGACACCAACTCCATTCTATCACCATTACAATACATTCTTTTCACAGAATCTGGATACCAATTCTCGGTCAAGTGTGATCACACAAAATACATGCACTTTTCACACGTGTTTGAAGATGATGCAAGTGGTGAAGATGAGCTTTTGTGTAGCTGCCTACACACTTCATCATCCATGTTATCCAAACACATTAAATATCTTATTATATGTATATATCTCCCGATATGCTCAGTATGGAGATTCAGTATGGAGATATGTTCATGGGCCCTCAAGCTCCCAGTTATTGTATCTAATATAAAGCGAAACCCTATGAACTTATCGGAAGGAAGATAAATCGAAAGTGGTGGCTGACTGCTACACTGTTTATGGTATTTAGTGTCACCTGTGTAATAGTGTCACTTACCCTAATTTGGGGTGTATGTTAGGTTACACTAATGATCAACAACTTCACCATAAGTGTCACCTCATGATACATGGTGTTCAAGTGTGCTGACTACTATCTTGGCATGAGTATGTTCCATGGTGTTATGAGGTGCATGCCTATGTTATACAATGGTCAACTAATTGACTAGAGTGTACACAAAATGACACTTGCCATTAGTATGCTCAAGAATATCTTCCTCTTGCATACTAAAATGCAAAAAAATGACACTTGTCATCAATGTGCTTAAAAATATCTTCCCCTTGCATACTAAAATGCAAGACTATCATCTAACGTATCCCACTATGCTACTCTAAATGTCATAGTGTTGATATTTTTTGACTTGAAGAAGTTACTTGTGTTGACGAATGGAATCATATTGGCAATCATCGGGCGTGGCATTTTGCAACCTCTAGACAACCCCTTTGCAAAAAGTGTACGTGACACTAAATACCATAAACAATGCACTAGTGCACTAGACTAGGGGTAGAATGATTCTTGTGTGGACCCAAAATGATTAATTGTATAAGTGATGGCCCGAATAGGATGCCATGGAAGATGAGATGTAGTGATAGGCCTAATAGGTGTTGTTTCACACCACTTGCAATCACTTTTGGGTGCCATTAAGTTAACCATTTTGTGTGCAATTGTATGTACAGTAAAATATTTTGATGCTCAAATTAGGGAGAGTCTACTATACAAGTGAGGGGTTTGACTTACTTGCCTTTGTGGAGGAAGTGTGACTAATTATTTACACGGAACAAAATTATGAAACAACTTGCAATCCTCATCATTTCCTCTGCTCCATCTGTGAAAAATGTTGCACAAATTTCAAGCCACTCTTTCTGGCCGAATCAGATTATTCTCACCTTTCTCCATATATCTACTGTTATTAACTCCCATACCAGTTCAAATTACCCAACATTTGCCACGTAGGATTCCACGTAGACTTTTCATGCGTGTGCCTAACCTCGGAACTCGACACCAATCGCGCATCCTGCAGCTTGTCGAATTTGTCACTGGAATTATGGGCCTGATCCCGCAGTTGGACTTGTAGACGAAATCGGGAAGCATTCGTCTTCAGAATCAATCCATTGATTCCAACAGCACGGAACTTGACTCCCTCCCTCGATGGCAGAAAGATCCACTTGAATGAATGCTGCAAAACTGAACTAGTTAAGTTAAATTACATGATTGCAATCACCTCCAGCAAAGAACAGAACCACGTGGCAGGTTCATAAAAAGAAATAAAACAAACAACAAATCATTACCGTGCCAGGATCCCAGATTTTGTAGCTATGGTAGGTATGTAAGCCACTCGTTGCTGAGGATTCTTTCAACTGCAGGTAACAATCAAAGGAGGAGAGAGTCAGAGCCAAGATCGGAGCCAAGATTAAAAAAAACTAGTATTTGAAACAGAAAACAACAGAAGAGTATTTAAACCTAGCATATTTAAGGTAAGCATACAAACTTCAAACTTCAAACTTGACAGCAAGAAGTTTCTTCACGGCAACCAGAGCGATTCTGAGTGATCACATCTAGTTCACCAATGTCTTTGATTCTGAAAAGGCAGAGAATATCCTCGTTTTTAAGGAGAGCACATAACATTACTCAGCCGATGAGATGTGTTAATGGGCCAACATTAGATTCGAGAATAAAGACTACGGATATTGGAATCCCGCTGCTTTTGACCGAATTTGAGGTCAAGGCAACTGAATACAACTCATAAGCTTAGTAGTGTTATGTAAGTTTTGGACGGACACTTCTAGCTTTGCGCTCACTTCTCGTAGGTAATGAATATGGAACACGCGATTAGTGCGAGACGACTTGTGAATCCACATCATGCGAGTTGCCATTTTTGTCTTGGTTTTTTTGAGCTCATATGAATATCTTATTCATTGTCCAAGTGAAGATTCTCTTTCTTCTTAAAATGATCATATAAGTCTCCCATTTATGTTGACTGTTGAACCTAGAATACTTCACAAATTTTGAACACGTAGTCCACAGAGTCTAATCTCTTTCAAAGACATACATGTTGACTTTTTGATGTATGTTCTTAGATCCACACCTCACCACACACCACTCAAATGCAGGTGTCCAATTCATATAAGCAATGAATTTGGACATGCTTACCTTCAAGGTGTCCAATTGAGATAAGTTACAAATTTGAAGAGGTAAAATTAAGATAAATAACCAAATTGGACATGCTTCATAACAATACTAAGCAACTACATGATGGTCTCTTTCCAAAGAACGAGCTTAGGATTAGGAAACTTTGATATTTTACAATTGCTTGTCAAAAAATTCAAAGTACATAGCTTGAATACTCCCCATGAATGAGAAATCCCATAATTAAAGGAGAATTATGCTCATGTGATATCTAGTCCTATGGAATGTAGCCAAGGATATGTGTAATGTTGTGTTACCTTCAAGATTTCAAGCCATAAGAAACTAAAACGTCACAACTAACTAAACATGCATTGTTGAGGCTCTTCGAGCTTATTCTGAGCTTGGAGTGGTGCATCAAAAAATCATCTTTCCACACCAAGTGCTACATTGTGGATGTATCAGTAGTATGCAACCCATATGTTGCTCTTTGTAGTTGATTTGACACCGGAATTAGCTTTAAAGATCTAGAATTACTCTACTTGAGGCCATTTGAGGTGGATGGCAACAAACCTACAGGAAGTCAAGTTTTTATGCTAGATGGATGAGTGGTATGCTCATATACAATAATTCCCTCTCTTCCCTTTGAAAAGAATGCAACTGCAAACATTATATGCTACAGGAAACACATAGTAGAGTTTGCAAAAAAATTCCACTACTATCATGTGATAAGGAAGCTATGTAGTTCTCTTGTAAATTAGGTTATGTATCAGATATTGATTTCTCTAAGGACACCTATCGTTTTATAATGGGCCCCCTCAATAGCGAGACATGCACGCCAAACCTATTAAGGGGCACAATTATGCACCACATCACGAATTTGTACATTGTCAACTTCTTCAATGGGTTCAATGTCAACTACATCATCTCTTTCATCAAGCATATTCCTATAATTTACTCCATAGTAGGTATGTAGAGATTATTTAGATCGAATTCTAGTTTATAATGGATTGGTACATAATGGACCACAACAAGATCTGTGCATAATCTACACATGATGGATCTAATTCTATTTTATCCAAGTTATAAGATTTTGTAGCCTCACTTTCATCCAAATTAACACTTATCGAGGTAAATTCATTGAAGAGGGGAGCATATTTTTTATACTAATACAAGTATATTCTTTACTCATAAAAAGGGTGATGAAAGCTTTATGAGGTACCATGTGAAAGTACACGAGTAAGGTGCATTACCATTTTTTTGTGTTTAAATTGTAATTTGAAGTGAAGGGAAGTGCGTCTTTGCATGAGTTTTAAGTTATGTATAATTCCCTTTTCATGTCTTCAGGTGGGTTTACATTAGGGTCAAGGTCCAAAGCACTCCAAATGGACTTTACTTTAGGACTCAAGATTGGACCCAAGTTTGGAGTTTGGTTTTGGTAGATTGGAGGGAGTATTTTCTTGAGTTGGTTATGATGAGATGACAAAATAGTGATCCAATAGGCATAAAGATCATCATGTTGATATTAGCCGTTATCTCACAGAGGCAATTACACTTTATCAATCTAGAGACTTCACCTTTTATACTCCACCTTGATATACTTCTAAGCCCGTAGGTCTCTTGGTTTCCTAGTCAACTTTTGCATCAATTTCATTTCATTCCACTTGCGTCTCACTAGAATAGGGGGCTAGAGAGCATGTGTAGTCTATGGCAACCAGGGTTGTGGTATGTGGGTGCTCAAGTGTGGTAGATTAGAACTCAATTTTCTTTGATCCAGTCCACGTTTCTTCGTGATGGATTCTCAAAGCATATTTTCATCGTACAAGCAATGTAGTCAAGCATCGGTTTCACAATGCCCATGTCTATCAAGAAACATTTGTGGATGAGAGGAACTTATCACATACAAAGGTACCTCTCATCCATTCAACAACAACAACAACGACGACGACAAACCGACCCCCTACAGGTTTGTGACACATTCATCTCAAATGACATCATAATCGAACTAATTCGAGGTCTTTGAAACTAACTTCGGTGACGATGCTATTTTCGTTCGTTCGTTGGGTTTTACGTTGGATGAATGAGAGGTACGAATCGTAACACGAGTTATAAGTCCCTCTTGCGGCATTTGCGAGTCACCCCACTTGTGTTTTTTTTTTTATCTTGCGGTCAAAGTTAAAAACGTTAGGCTCGTACCAAATGTACCATGCGATTTCCTTGTCAATGCTGTTGCTGGTCACTGTCTCTCTCTTCCCTGTCTTGAAGACTACTTCACCAGCAACCACTGCATTCCTCGCCCTGGAAGCCTCTCTGTACAACAAGAGATTTGACATTCTAACTGTCTGCAATTTTCACTTCATTCCCAAGCAAGCAAGTGCCAGCCCCCCCCCCCCCCCCCCCCCCCCCGGTCGGGCCTCTAAAACTATTGGGACAAGCAATAAACCTTACCCTAAAGGCAAGTGTTGTGAGATAATTATTTCAACCAAAATCTCAAAGTCCCAGTCTTCTCTAATTAGGTGTTCGTCCTGTATTAAAGTATTCCGTAAACTCCCTCAAAGAGGGACGGAACCGTGGGTTTGATCCTTCTTCGAGGAAGCTTTTTATTGAGAGCTCGTTAGCTTGTTGTGTGTTGGAGCCTGTTTTGAAAGTTAGGTGATAGTTTTTGGACTTCTTTTTTCCACTTTTCAAACTTTGAGAGATTTTAAGATTCAAAATAGGGTATGCGCATATGACCTGCTATTTCATATTGTGGATCGGCTTATGCAAGGCTAGCTTGGCTTGTCCATCATGGTAGGACAAGCATTTGATAGCCCGACATCACTCTTTGTGTGTAGTAATTTAAGCATTAAGAAATCTTGGGTGACTTGTGTCGACACTCATGAATTCAAGGTTTGGGACTAAATCCATGCTTTCATCTGCATTACTTTTCAAACAATTTTATTGACAATGTCAACATCGTGAAGGTATGCCTAAACCAGGTATAATCTACATTTCCACTAGAATTTGGTGGGTGAGTGGCCTACATGGAAACTAGCCCTTAGTCACCTTCACAAAAGTCACGCTACACTCACCATCCTTTATAATTAGGAGTGCTATCCACCGAGCTATGACATGCTTGATTTTGTGCCTGAGGTGGGCAAATTAGGAGGCGGCATGTGGCTACGAGGTGCCAACCAACTTAAATTGTGGGTATTCTAAAATGAAAAAACAATTCAGCAACATTTTATCTTGCATGTGACCACTTTAGAGACATGATACAACCAATATTGGTATTAAATTTGGTATTCATTGGCAAATGGCCCATGTAGAATTTGCCAATGATATTGATCACTTACACAACATTGAACAATAAAAGAGTTCCCCCCTATAACACCACATTGGGAAGTAGAGAATCTTTGATTCCAAAGCCTAGATCAACACCTTCCTCAACTATGATTTTAGCAATTTCAAATTCTTTGGTCTTGATTTGCAATTGCTAACATGCTCAAGCTTTTAATGCTCGAATCCACTGGCTAGATGATTCCACAAAGCTAGAGGTGTCCACATTAGCCTTATCTACCTTAGGAGCTCTTCCCAATGTACACAAAATGATTCGTTGAAGACAATTCATGGGTTTTCGTTGGGCACATGTAAGGGTCCAAATTCTTTTATCTTGGGCCACCAAACTTGCAAGCTTGAGCTAGAGCCAGAGCTATGTGCGGTGGTTAGCCCTTGAGCTCAAAAGCTCAACAATGTGATTCCAATTGATAGTGTTCTTGATCGCAAATCATTGCAAATGAGGGACACTTTGTATCGGAATGTCACCTATATAACTCCATTTACAATAAGCTGCAATCTCTAATTGAGCATGTCATATTAAGGAGTCTCGAGCCTTTCTTCCAATCGGACCATCAGGTTGATATTTTCCTCCATCTCACGGAGGCTACGGCACTCCACCATTCAACCATTTTAGGGAATTAACCAGTTTGACATCATCTTGATGTACTTTCGAGTCCCATTAAGGCGTTTGGCTTCCTGGACTTTAAAGTCGATCTCATTTCATTGCTCAAGAAAACTTACACACATGTTCAATCCGGCAAGAAAGTAGGTACACAAGATAACACGAGCATCAACCTTTCACATCACATTACACATGCCTGGCATACATCACTGGACAGAAGAGCGTTCCCTTCTAAGCTGCCTGCCTGCTGAAGAACTTCTTGCAGATGTGAGGATGAATTAAGCTTTATTATTCAGCATTGACATGGCCTACCAGAATAGAATGTTGAACGGTGAGATCCATTGTCATCTCCAGGAGGACACGCAGGTTGCAAGAATTGAAGAACTGAAGAATACATGCACTTGTGACCTCTTTGTCTAGAGAAGATTGCTTCTTATGTCTACTTAGAGAAACTAGAGAAATCTTGCAACCGTTGTGACATGAAATGGATGTGGAAGAGCAGAGTATGAAGTTGTAGGCACATGTAAGGTTCCAATTTCTTTAACCTCGGCCAACCAACCAAGACAACTTACACAGGAATTTAATCTGGGAAGGAAGCAGATACAGAAGCAAGCACAAAGTAACAGCCCTTCACATCACCTCACAATTGGCCACACGTTCCAAAATGCCATTTCTGAAATGGAGATTAGTGGGCCAAGGTAAAAGAATTTTGGCCTTGACATGTGCTAAACCTTGAGGAGCTTTGTTTCAAGGTTGGTCTCCCATTTCTCTGGTTAAAAGCATCCATTTTCAACTCCAATCAAAAGCGAAAGTTTTAGGCCTTATGCGAAAGCGAAGGGCCATACACATTCGAAACCGTCGGTTTCGAAGCAGAGATCAGTGGGCCGAGGTAAAAGAATTTTGGCCTTGACAATGTGCCTAATCCTTGAGGAGCTTGGTTTCAAGGTTAGTCCCTCCTTTATTGGGTGAAAACATCTATCTCTACCTCTGATCCAAGACGGTGGTTTGTAAGGCTTAAAACCTTTGTTTCTAATCAGAGTTGAAAACGGACGATTTAAACCATAAAAGAGAGCAACCTTGAAACCAAGCTCCTGAAGGTTAGGCACATGTCAAGGCCAAAATTCTTTTACCTTGGTCCACTGGCCTCTGTTTCAAAGCTGGCATTTTCAAGTGTGTGTGGCCTCCACGTCACCACGCACATCACCAAAGAGAAGACAGTTGCCTTATAAGGGCAGTTGCAAATCTGAGGATATATTAGGCTTCGCAGTATTAATCAGCCCAATAAAGATAGAATGTTGAGTGACCACAATCCATTGTCATCTACAGGAGGACAAACAGGCTTGTACCGATTGCAAAAAAAACAGTAAGTACATTCACCTGCAACCTCTCCCTTCAGAGAAAATTGCTTATTATTTTGTTGTCTACTTTGAAGAAACTACCTATGTTCTGCAGCTTCCAGAACGGCCACTCTCCTCCTCGGTTCAGTGATATGTCAGCTGACTGACTGACCCTTAGCCGGGAGGTTATGTATGACTCAGCAATGTCATTCCAATTTATTTACACCCTTGCCCTCGATCGCAGACCAATGCACGCAGAAACTTGCAAAGACCTCTTATATAGGAAGAAAGTAGAATTTGAAGCAAAACACAAAGTGTGACCCTGCCATATATCACCAGAGAGATGGAAGGAGAACTACTTGCAAATCCGAGGATGAATTAAGCTCTCTGCAGTATTAATCAATCAGCACTCCATGGCCAACAAGGATTGAATTTTGAGCAATGACGTCCGTCATCTACAGGAGGACAGGTTTACTGATTGCAGAAAAGGAAAGTACATACATACACGTGCAACCTCTCCCTTTAGAGAAGATTGCTTATTTTTTTGTATCTAACTTTGAGAAACTAACTAACCTTGAATGTTTTGCAACCGCCATGACCGCCACTTCTCCTCCTCCACGCCTCATAAACACACACACTCTTAAGTCCCATGGCAGCTGACTGACTGATCCTTACCCTGAAACAATGTAAAGCTGGCTGCCTAATCAATCATTCAATCTCTGCATCCCAGACAAGTGCAGGAAATGGGAGTGAAGGAGCAGAGTCCAAACGGTAATCCCTGCACACCGCAGTTGATGTCGTAGCAACACACGGTGGGCAGACACCATCGCCGTGTGGAATCACAGCAAGTGCAGGGCGAGCATTCCCGGAAGTCACCCAGCTTCCTCCGAGTGCTGTTGTGGTGATGCTTCAGAAGAGGTTGGCCATGGTGAACAAATGGGGAGATTTGAAGCGCAGTTCCATTTGTGAGCCTGAATTCGGTGCTTGTCATGCTCTTGCTGTCAATCTCCACTTTACTGGAAGAAGTCTGCACATTTTTCATATAACCAGTTTAGAGAGAGGGAGGAATCTCGATAACTATGAAGAGGACGGTTATGAGCTCCTTGTGTCGGTTATCATACTGATTGAACACAGACAGACAACCCAAGTGAGTGATCAGCCCCAGGCCTACAGAGTATGGCAAGCCTAAGAGTTTGAACACCAACAAAATTGTGTCAAGCATTCGGGGACAATGCTTGGTGGTCTTTTCCTGGTCACATACCTGAGTCTCATGTTACTACTTACACATAGCACAAGTTTGCTGGGCCAAGGTAGAAGAATCTGGACCTTTGCTATTGAATGTGCCTAAAATGGTGCGAGCTTTGGTCCTTCCTTTTTGTGGCTGGTTTTGGCAAGTTCAAGCCTAAACTTGAGCTTCGTTTAGTCAATAGGCTGGAACATTCTACAAGTTGAAGTTTGGCTTGAACTTGCCAAATCAATCAAAAATAGAAGCGGGGATCGCGCTTGGGAGAAATACTTTTGTGTGGCAAGCCGCCCCATCATGAGAGGCGTTCAAGATAGATAGAAAAAGAAATTGAAAATCCAGTGGTTCTCGCAAAATGGGCCCCTAGTGTCTGTGGAGCTCTGAAAAAGCTATGACACATTCAAACAACAACAACAAGAAATTAGCTACCTAGCCTGGCATTCCTCGGAGACCTCGAGGTGTACATTGTATGAGACCATCTACTGGGCTTAGAGTTTTGTGGGTTCAGCATTTCTGAAGAATTTCTGAACACAATATGATCGAGTCTACGCTTGGCAGGATTCGGATTTTTGTCTGACCCACATTGCCTGTTGTCAACTCTCAAACACCCACTTAAACTCAGTTCAAAACTCTCTGCCTGGAAATTAACCAGGTGCTGATGAATCTTGATGAATCCACTTCAAGATTCAGAGTTCTACAAGTCCTAATATCTGAGCCAGTTGCAATTGATTTCTATGCCGAAGAACATTGTGTGTATGGATACTATCTCCAAATGGCCACCTAATAACATACAGGAACATTCTCGAGGGGTTTCACTCTTGTTTCACGGTTTCACATTTCAAGTTCTCCCTAACCCAGGCAGCAACAGAAAACAAAATGTGAAGAGATGATGCATTACCTCCTCTGGTCGGCGGAGTCGAAGAGCATCAGAGGCAGCAGCCTGACCTACACCCACACCAAGAAACAATGCAACAACTTAGACCATGGCTTTGCAACAACGAGTTTCGTGTCGAACATCATGGCCACTTTTACAAATGAAAGTGGCACCAAGAAATGACAGTAGATAGAGATCGAAGCTTTCTCTTTTTTTTTGTTTGGGTTTCTTGTACCTGTGAAGAGACAGACGAATAGCACCAAGTGTATCACCACCTCCCTCATACTGTACCCACTTGCTGAATTCGACAAAAAGAAAAACTCTCCACAAAGGAAATGACCCGCCGCAAGATTCCGGGGAATGCTACAAAGAAGAGCTCTCCTACGCCATCGACGTCCCGGAGGCTATCTATCTGTGTTGAACTTTTTTGGTCTAAAACTGCCAACCTTCACAATCCCAAAGTGGTTACAGCAGGTACGAAGATCGCCAATCTTGGCCCGGCATCCTGAACATCTCGCAGATCATTCCCAAGAATGCATCAACACCGGCTTCACCTTTTGGAGGGCTTTCTTCTCCGTTTTAACAAAGAGGTTTGGGAGACAGGAGCCTAGCCTAACCCACATGCCTCGGTGGATTGTTTGTTGCTGTTGTGTCTGTGAGAGGTTTCTCAAATGCTGACGGAAATTGCAAGCAAGATAGTGGCAGCGGCTACCAGAATGTCGTAACCCAGAAAACCTGCTCCGAAAATCTTCAATAGTCCCAGTCACACAATGTGAGTCGAGAATGAGAAATACAGTGTGAGCCAATCCTGACTTCAGCTCAGGAGAGAAATCCACCACTGCGGGTCGTTCCCAATGTAGCAATCTGAAAGGAACAAAGGAAGGATTGAAGGAGGGTAAAGAAAGGCAATGGAGCTCCACATAAATTTTTGTTCCAAACAAAAGAGGGAGGAACGAATATGCAGTTGAGAACAGGAACTTAGTGTTCGGGATGGATTGGCTTGGTTCCTCTACAACAGAAGAAGAAGATGAAGAAGAAGAAGAATGGCAATGGCAACGGGAGTGACGCCCGAGCCAAAAAATCTGCTCCGAAAATCTTCAATCTTCCCGCTCATACAATGTGAGTCGAGAATGCAATGCGCACCTTCAGCTCAACATACACAACATAGAAGCCTCCAGCACAGTGGGTCAGTCCCCAATGTAGCAATCTCAAAGAACAAAGGAAGCCGGACTCAAAGAGCGTAACTTCAAGAAAGGCAATGGGAGCTCTACACAAAAATTCCCTCCAAAGAAATGAACATACAGTATTGACAACAGCCTGCGAAAGACCTCCACACCAGCTGAGCAGGAAGTTGATGAAAGATGGTACAGATGAAGATGACGACGATCAACAACAACAACAAGGTGGTGAAGGAGGTGTTGACAGATTTGGGATGAGTGTGAGGCAGTGCCCCTGGGCTACAATATAGTTCGCTTCTTTTGAGCCCCTAAGTTCCTTCCTCGCTTCCCCGGAGGCACTTCCTTTCCTTTTGCTTCCCTTCCCTTGGCAGCGAAGCGACAAGAGGACAGAAGCGGCGCAGGGAAGGGGGGTGCAGGCAGTGAGTATGTGGTAACTTAGGAATGAGAGGCAGCAGCAGCAGACTCCTGAGATTGAAGAGATCAAGGGACATGATAACTACGTTACCTCAACTTCCTCCGACGCCCATCCTCTCCTCTCCCCTCCCACCCCACCATCACCATCATCATCATCCTCCCCTTCTTCCCATGCCTACACACACATCTCTCTCCTCTCTCTCTCTCTTTCTTCCCTCCTAACCTTGGGGAGCTTGGTTTCAAGATTGGCCTCTCTTTTTTGGCTCTTCCTTGAAAAATTCAGCAGCCAATCGGAACCAGTTGCATATATGTTGTGATTCTAGATTGGTCTTTCTTTTTTGGCTCTGTCTTGAAATTTTCTGTAGCCAATCAGAACCGGCCACATCTATGTTGTGAGTCTAGATTGGTCCCTCATTTTTGGCTCTAGCTTGAAAATTTGGCAGTCAACTCGAGCCAACCACATATGTGTTGTGATTCTATGGCACTAGTAACTCGCTCGTTGAGTGGACTCCGACTATAGGCTAAGTGAGTGTTGATCTAAAAGCGGTCTCCAAAATGAGCCAAAGTTTGGCCTTGGTCAGACAACAGATTGGACTTAGCCACGTGTGGAAGATAATGATAGGGCACAACACTCTTGCAACTAGCTGCTTGATTAGGTAGTGTTATCCATCTCCAATTCCCAATCCAAAATGGCAGTTTTGTAAGGCTTCCAACCTCCGTTTTCAATCGGAGTTGAAAATGGACAGTATTTTACCAAAATCTACTAAGAGAGAAACACCATGAAACCAAGCTCTTCAAGATTAGGCACACGTCAAGGCCCAAAATATTTCCCCTTTGTCCACCAATCGCCACTTGAAAATGCCGGTTTTGTCGAAACGGAGTTTAGTAAGCCAAGGTAAATGAAGTATAGCCTTGACACGCGCCGGTTCTCTAAGGATCTTAGTTTCAAGGTTCCTCCCTCTTTTATTGGATATGAACGTCCGTTTTCAACTCCGATCAGAAACAGATGGTCGTAACCCAATAAAAGAAAGACCAACCTTAAAACTAAGCTCCTCGAAATATTGACGCATGTCAGAACCAAAATCCTTTTACCTTGGCTTACCAAACTCCATTTCAACAAAACCGCCGTTCCCAAAACGGAGATTAGCCTCCCCTTCAGTGTAGGCTTCGAGGGCATATAAATAAGCAGAAAGGAAAGCGTCAACTAGGACTGCATTCAACATTGAATGGCAATTCCTTGCTGCTGTATTGAAAGTGTGACCAAGTCATTTTTCCTCATAAAACAATCCACAGCTATAGATGTGTAGGTTATGAGACCTAATTTTGGGTCAGGGAGTGCACATGCAGCAACCCAAACTGACTCAGACGGGGAGAGAAAGAGAGAGGGAATTATCGCATATGTGAGTGTAGCTCTCTTTATCCCATGTAAAAGCCTTGAAAAATCTAGTATGCAACCCAAATGTTATTTGTTGGGTTGATTTGACATCGTTCTTAGGTTTAATGATCCAAGTTAGTCTATATAGTCCAAGTCATATGAGATAAACCAGTCACAAATCTACAGGGGGATCGAGTGTTTATGTTGGATGAATGAGAGGTTCACTTTTGTTCGTATGTGATAATTCCCTCACTCCGTCTGTGATGAAGAATTTCATCTTGTGCATCAGCGAGAGGTTAGGAGTTGATCCATTGGCCATACTATGGCAACGTCGGCAATGTGTAAGGTAGTGGGCTTTAATGTGGTCACTCTTCTTGATAAAAACGCCTAAGTTTTGAGTGGTATAAGTATGACAAGGTTTTTGGTTAAGGACAAACAACAGTCCATTGACACGTGTCATGATGAGATTGGATTGCTTGTATAGGTGTAGACTTCATACTACTAAGGTTGAGTATTGAACACACAATTGGGAGTGCATGCCTATGTGACCGTTGAAAAAGAAGGGGGGAAAAAACTTCGCTTCAACCTCTTCCAACTTTTGCATCTCAACTCTGACTCCTAGACTTGAAATGAGGGTATGCATGGCTCTTAATTGTTGATTAGATGAGAGAACTCCCAAATCCAATCCAAATGGCCATATTTGTATTAAGGTACATGGCTTTATTGTGGGTTCTTCCAACTCCACATACAAATATGACCATTGGGTTGGATTGGGAAATGTTCCATCCATTTAGCGATTGCGAGCCACACAAACCCTCGTTTCAAGTTTCGGACTCAGAGATGTGATACAAAGCGAAGATTTTTTTCCCCCTCTTTCAGCGGTCACATAGATATGCACTCCCAATTGCATGTTCACTAATGGACCTTACTAAAACGGTGACTACATTTGAAACACATAGTCGAATCTTATGACAACACATGTCATTTTGATGTCCATATATATATATATATATATATTGGTTTTATTATAAACCAAGTCATGGGCATGTCATATGCCATGTACCACTCAAATATAGGTTTCCAATTACAAAGAGTGACCACATAAGGCCCACATTGGGCACGCTTTGATTATGATACCCAACTTAGTAAGGAAGTGCACCGCTTTCTTCTCATGCATTTGAGTGGAGCTTCCGTGATAAATTCAGCAGCAGCTCAGCCTTTAGTACAGCAGCTTCAACTACATGTAACTTTTAATGCACAACTTTCAACCTCCCAAAACCTTTTGGGCAGGAGAGAAAATTTTAATCACGAGGAAATCCTCCAGTGTCAGGTGCTTCAGTACTCCAGCTCCGGAGAGAGGGGGTTTTTGCAATTGATTGTACCTCATTCATCTCAAGAAAATGCCATGAATTAGTGTGTAGTCCAAAGGCTATTTCTTGATGTTTTTGACATTGAGATTAGCTTTGAGGATTCTAAATCATCCTAGTGAGGCACATTTTGAGATGATTCGACCTCAAACCTATTAAGGAGCGAGCACGGTTTTCATAATGATGGATGAGAAGCTCGTAGATATGCAACATAAATTTTGCAACCATATCTATTAAGGGCAACCATATCTATTAAGGGCAACCATATCTATTTTGCAACCTATTAAGAGCAAACCCTATGCAATTCCGGCTCATGAACATGACAAATTGTTGTCCATTAGACAACAACTTCAGTATCATGCGATCCAAGAAAAGGTTTACAAGAGTACAACTCTTGGACATGAAGTTCTTCTTAATGATAATTCATTGTTCGTTACTTTAAGCATCTGATTTAGTGACGTCAAAATCTAATGCATCGTGTGTTTGAGAGTGATCTTCACGACTTGTCATGTAACGACAAGCACTACAAACATATGAGTCATGGGTAATTGACCTACATCAGTAAAAACAACTACAAATCTACCACAATAATAAGTTTCCATATTTCTTCCAGTAACGCAAGTCATTTACCCAAGGTTCACATGATTGTAGTGAAGTGTCACATGCCAACGTCGCTAGTTGTCACCATGTGATTGCAAAATTGTTTATGTGGCTCGATGACGAATATTGTTGGCCACACTAAATCAGATGTATAAGTGCAGTGCTGACCAAACTAACTTTGATTAATTTAAACTGGAATTTCAGTCGGTCTGAATGAAGTGGATTATAACTTCTAATGAGGAGAATCGACCGCTAATTACAGATGAACCGGTTGAAGATCAAGATCGTCAGGAAAGCTAACGATCGTATTCGAGGAATCTATGGAATATACCTCAAACTAATAAAGGAAACCCCAAAAAGATCATAGCATGTAACCAAAAGAACTAGTAAATGAAACCCCAAAAGATCACAGATTGTTGGACTTGGAAGCACTGGGATTTGATCAAATTTTGCCCAAAAATCTCCCCGGACACTGGCTCCGTTTGATGAATCCACTGCACATTTCGTGATGAATTCGGTGACAATCCATCGGCCATAGTACAGACAGATTGCAACTACTTAAGATAAGCATTCTGGTCAGGGAATCGGGAATTTGTCTCAGAGCACTGACTTAATAGCTTATCATGTGAAATTGAAGGAGATTGATTGATGAGAGAGATGATTAAGTAAGTTAGCGCGCTTTTCTTGCCATTACGGCTGTGACTGAGTCACTGCAGTACAAGAAATAGAAAAAACAAAAACAACAACAACTACTTCAGCAATTGCGGGTGACTAATTAACTTAATCTGCCAATTTGTGTTTTTAACTTCTTCACAACATTCCCGTCAGCAGGAGTAGTGCGGCAGTAGTAGTAAGAGTAACGGTCTGCGATACACTGACTTCAGTGTGCAGGGAGTAGCTTATATGAAATTGCGGTTTCTGAATCATACAAAAAGTTCAGGGTCGACTCAAGCCTCAACTTACCCTTTTTTGCCACCCAGAAGCGACCCCATAAAAGATTCTTGCCTAAAATGGTTTTTTTGTTATTATCAAATATGCAAATGGGAGTCACCATGAAACACCCTAGAGTGCACGTCAAGAGGAACCCAAGTGTCGAAGCATGCAAGGCTAACACCGTTTTGTATAATTAGTGTGGGTTACCATTTGGAGTTACGCAATGCTATAACATTTTTGATTGAGAGTATCCTGTTAGTTGGTAAAAAAGGATAATGTTGGTAAAAAGTTATAAGCAACACAAATTTCCGAACGGTAACCCATGTTGAAGTTGGCAAAACAATGTAGTTTTTCATAACGTTACACAACAACGGAGTTTTGTTTATGGAACACGGGAATGTAGTTTGTAGATTCATGAATATGCGACTCTCTCATTCTTAATCCTTCACTTCTTGGAGCGTATTATGGTTTCATTAGATCGTCTAAAAAATAAGCTTTCTAGAGCTCTGTTTTTATTGTACCTGAAAGAGGAATTGTCTGCTAATGATTTTCAGATCACATCAATATGGTAGCAATATTTAGTGAATTTCATGATTTTTTAATAATCAATCTAGAACCATTAAAATTTCAAGAAATTGTGATGAATATATGCAATAAAAGCTTTCAAGCTTATGTTAAGAATAAATATACACATTTCTACTAGAATCTGATGGGCGAGCGGCCTACATGAAAACTAGCCCTTAACACACCAACCATCACCCAAAGAGGGGGGCAACGAGCATGGTGTCTTTATAAAAAAACATTCCAAGAATTAAGAATGGAGAACGCCCTCATTGGTAGAGGAGAAAACTGGGGGGGGGGGGGGTTCTCCACAAGATGTGCATAGCCCAGTGTTCACAAAAGATCCCATGAGACCCCACCCCCCTTTGCGGTCTATCAAAAGCTCCACGTAGCAATACTTACCAATATCCATCACTTTTGATTGTAGGTGGTTTGTTTCCAAATAATTTGGATGCACTACACTAGAAGTTGGTCTACAATTGTTGAACTGGCCATATCTTGTTATGAATGACCACATGGCTCACACATGGTCATTCCTCAAAATCCAACTAATCCATAAATGCACATGTTTTGGACACGAGAGCCTAAGGTCATGTTGGGCATATCTACAATCAATACTTTGAGATTCATAGTTTCTTCATATAATGTCCAAAAAGTATATGCTACACTATGTTGAAATCCTCTTTCAATTACTATCAAGGACTACAAGGATTGCGTGATCTTGCCAACAGTTCCCAGCCACTATATCTAAATCTACTACACTAGTGGTTGGGAAGTAGTGACAAGATCATATAAATCATTATAATAGTATGAAGACCCAACAAAATAAAGGTTATCTATAATACTAGTTGCGCTGGCCCACTTAAAAAGACAATTAAAACTATAGTTACCATAAGGTAGATCACAACAAATATGTATACAGTTTTCTTGAGAACATCCACCTCCTTAACATCAAACTCTTGTGTTAGTTTTGGTTCATCTACCAGTAAAACTTTGAACTCTTGTAACTTTCACGTGCGGGATTCAAATAATACACATTTCGGTGCATTGGAATCCCGGCCCCGGTCACTCACTTGCTTACAAAAATCATTAATAAAATTCGAAATATACAAGAGTATCTAATGCACTATACTTAAAGTGACGGTTTGAGCACCCCATCTAAGTTACCTTATGTGACTTATAAGCTTGTCGACAGCAGCGGCGGCGGCTGCCGAGGGAGATCAAGTGACGGAGATAACTTTAGCACGTTCTCTTCGCTTGTGCGACTACTACTACCACCTCCTAATTAAGTCACTTCCAGTATAATTCTCAGAAGCTGAATTACAACCAACTTCAGTCAAAAAATACGGCACCCGTATCATCATCAGATCAGCACGGACTATGGGCCACTTCACACACGAGACTGAGAGCCCGTGACCTTCATATTTCAAGCACTCTCATTGGTGGAAAAGGCGGAGCTGGTCCAAGTTCGCTTCACACTACGCTTGAGGGACCAATGGAGTGTGTGAATGCACGATGGATGTAAAGTCTACATGGATTCCTCCTACATGGCATCGAATGGATCATGTTTCATGGTCACTTGGACTATTTTCAAATTCCACCTCTTGGACGTAGGTTTAACACAAAACCGGGAGACCATGGTACTCCGAATGCTCACAACTGCTGATTTATTCTATTTTATCATGTGTGAGGACCCGCGCAAATAGACATTCACTGAAATAGCATTTGGTTGAGGGGCCCGGTCACATATGACTTCACACTACACTTGAAGGTCCGTGACCACACTACATGATTTTGGAGGTGTCTTGGGACGGCCTTTGGACACTTTCTTTTGGGCTTTCACAATTTCATGGTCATGGCTCTTGGCTCGTGTGTGAAGTAGCCCTTACACACCAAGAGCCGCCTACTTCATGCACAAATGAATACTACCTAGAATTTGGCGAAAGAAGAACTTCACGAAGAACTTATCAGAACTCTTATGAAGAAGTAAGGTAAGGTAGACACGCCCAAATTTGCTTACTTACTTTAAAAGGACACCTATATTTGAGTGGTATGTGGTTTGTTGTGGTTTCATTAACGGACATCAAAAAGACATGTGTTTGAAAGAGATTGGATAGCAAGTTAAAAAATGATGTCCATTTTAGGTTGAATAGTCAATATAGTTTTTTTTTTGGGGGGGGTGGTTCTATAAGACCACTTAATGAGCATATGAATGTTCTCTTTGACAAAGAATAAGATATTTGTATGAGCTCCGAGGATTGTGAGCAAGGTGGTTGTGGCCTTGATTTGGATTTGTTGACCATCTCATACAAATCACATGTTTCATATCCTAGGAGAAGTGGGCTAGTTGAAAAAAGTAACCATTTAAGATCCATCTATGTTATTCGGTTTCTTTTCTTAATCAAATGCCTATATTTGATTGGTGCGCGTATTGGTGAGGAATAAAGATCAAACACCATAAAGATACATGTTTAAGAGAGATTGGACTACGACTTCAAATTTTAATTTACTACTTCACACGCATGAGTCAGTATAATTGGGAGGACCTAGATGTATTCAATTTAGTAGCAATCAACAAACATGACCGTTACCAAATCACAGTAGGTCCGATTTTTGATATGGTTTATTTTTGCTTATGCTTAATCGTAGATTTACTAATGCAACACAAGGTTCATTGTCTTAACCTAATTGGTAGAAGTTGGAGAACATGGAAAATGAGCCAAACAACACCCACATAGCTATGATGTTCATAACATAGCTAAGTCACCTTGCCAACCTCAATGTTGATGTTTCATTGAGGACAAAGTCGAGTCACATGGTTGTCGGTATAAGTAGCTCATTAAGGTAGAAAAATGAAAAATGGCAAATAACCACTATTGGTGCACTAGACTAGGAGTACAATGATTCTTGTGTGAACTCAAAATGACTAAATTATAAAATGGGTGGGGGGGGGGTTCAAAAATGATGAGTGATAGGCCGGATGCAGTGATTGACCAGATAGATCCTATTTCATACCACTTGAGATCACTTTTGAATGCCATTGAGTTAACCGTTGTGCATGCATTTATTCGTATGTAGAGTAAGATATCTTGATGCTCAAATTAGGAAGAGTCTACTGTACAAGCAGAAGGTTTGACTCACTTGCCCCTCTTGAAAAAATGTCACTAATTGTTCACAGGGAATAAAACCACCAAAACAACTTGCATTCCTCATTGGTCCTGAAACAACATTACACAAATTTGAACCCCATATCTCTGTGGCCGAATCCGCTTATTTCACCATTTTCCACGTTTTAATTTCTTTTCTTTTCTTTCTACCTGGGATATTTCGTACCCGGGAAGCATGGCAGCAGGGGGCCTGGCGAAAGTGGTTTAATGACGAGAGTATTTTTTGGTGACGCCACAGAGTGACTTTGTGATCATGTTGGGCCACAACCCCACCCCACCCCCGGCGTCATAAGGTACAAATTTTATATACAGCTTCCGTGTGTGTGTATGATGATTCCATAACCTCCTCACCACATTTTGGGTCAGGGCCGGGCTGGGCTCCCAGCAACCGACTTCTGTGCTGGGATCGCACACACACAATCGAAGTAGCTTTGTCACAGACTCCGTGAGTAAGAGAAAGTGATGACTCCCACTTTGAAGAGCCAAAGGGAATTCAATTATCACATACAACCGTACTTCCCTCATTCATCCGATGTACATACATACATACATACATACATACACATATGTATATCGTATCTGCATGGCCAGTTCAGCAGAAAATAAGTCATTTTGTGAGGTGCCGAAATACGTGATAAATACAAGGCCTCACTGCCCAAAGTTGATGAAATTCATGAATGAATTGCCGAAATAGATGAAATCAGCAGACTGTGAACTATTTCATGAAAACATATTGTCTACAAAAATCACAGTATTTTTGAGCTTAAAGCGTTAAGAGGAGGGATGAATGTAACACAAATAACAAACTACAGTTATAATGCCGAATTTTCCGTTAATACTGTTCATGGGTGTCGAATAATGATTAAAATATTGTTGTAACTGCAGAATGACCTTGCAGTAATTAAAATAATTATTCGGCACTTAAGTGCCGAATTGGCCATGCAGGTACGGTATATAGTTTGCAGTCATGTGGTTCCTTTTTTGAATTGATTTGACATTAGAATTAGCTTTAAATACCCCAAATTAGTCTAAGGGTGGGTTTTCAATGTAGGCCACGCTTGCCCACTGTATTCTAGTGGCAATGAGGACAAATGTACATTCTAAACGCTATAATGTCAACCTCCTTAATGTCGTTCCTTCTCTTATATCTTGAAACCCTAGAGAACATATGTTATCGATTTATATCTCAATTTTTATTGTTACTTTTGTCTCTTATGTATCGTGGTTTTGGACATTGAAATGAACCACCAAATAAATTCAAACCACACGCTCGCACGCATCACGTTGTCATCAGAGTGATTGCTGGCAGTATTGCAATGTTGACTTTGTGTTATTCCATAATGTCACATGCTACACTAATTCACTCTTTTTTATCGTGGATCCATGTTAACACTACAAACCTCCTTAATATCACGAGCACTTTGGTTGCCACAAGTGTGACATTATGGAGTTTAGAGTGTAGATGGAACCTGGTGGGGGCGGTGCTCGTATGTCCCAACGTACTTTTGCTCTTTGAGGTGTTTGGTGGGCGCATGGAAGGCTAGTGGCCCAAGGCCATGGCCCTCCACATTCTAGCAAGTCACCAAAATGTGGTTGCTTGTTTGCTTTTGTTTATCTACTTGAGAACACCTCCAACAAATTATTATCTAGAATCTATTGGGTGAGTGGCCTACATGGAAACTCACCCTAATCCAATTCATCTGCGATGAATCAACCACAAACTTATAGGGGTTCAATTTTTTTTGTTTTGGACAAATGAGAAGTACATTTTGTATGCAATACCTCACTCTCACCCATTTTGAGCCCTCTCCCCTCCCCCGTCTCTAATGGCTAGAGATCCCTTGGGAAGGTAAAAAGGTATGGAACTACTTGTTTTTATCTAAAGATGGTTTTTGATCCGAAAAATGACATTGGAGACCTTAAATTAGGCTAGTGGAATTCCACTGGAATGATTGGTCCTCAACATGTAGGAGCCTTGATTCAATTAGAGCCCCTTTATCCACAATGGGTGGATTTACAGGATCACCATGAGCTCCGAGAGGACCCAAACCCCATTTGAGCCATCACCTTCAACTTCTATCCTACATACACATTAATCACTACCAACATATGGGTCCTAGGCTATCGTCCTATGTAGACGAAAGAACAATGCAAACCTACTGTTGTTGTGGATTGGAGGTTTTTAAAAGTGACGTAGAACAAGTTTCCAATATCACATTAGTCAATTGCATAGGACGCATATGCTTGTAGTGACTTTAGAGCATCGAGTTAATGTTTTAATGATTAGCAGTTGCATTTACTAAGTGACTAGTTGTGTGATGTTTCAAGTGTGTGGTTAAAGCTCTCCTTGACACAAGAGGGATTGAGAGCTCATAGAAAGGATCAATCTAGTTAACATGCAACCTTTTGGTCTCCGCTTGTTCATGCAATTTCATCCTACATTAGAGCTTTCAAGTTCACAACTCATCCTATGTTAACGGAATTCAAAGAGCACCTCTTAGATGGCACTTGAGGGATTCCATGTGAATATGTAATTAAAGCTTTGTGTTGGTGCCTCTCTATATTCTGGCTTGTTCCTTGCAGTTCATTTTTTACAACGTAGTAGAGGAAAACTCCCATTGGATGTCAGAATAGTATTGATAAGATTGAAGATGAAGAAGATATTGTTCATTATTAAAGTGAATATTGTTTTTTCCCTTAAATGATTATATAGGTCCCCCCCCCCTTCCTGGATTACCTTAACTAGTATGAGCTAGAATAATTAAAAAAAAATCGGAAAAGATAAAAATACGCCCATGTTGATTAAGCAACTAACACAACTGAAACCCCACTGAAGGAGCCCCGTGAGTCCCTACTATGGTTAAGAAATAATATCCATTGTCAAACCACTACACCAATTAGCGCAATAGTGTCACTTATCTTATTTTGAGGCATATGTTAGGTTACAATATTGATCAACAATTTCATCATTAGTGTCACCTCATGATGCTTGGCGTTCAAGTGCGCTTACTAATATATTGGCATGAGTTTGCTCCATAGTGTTATGAGGTGCATGCTTATGTTACACAATGATCTACAAGTTGACTAAAGTATACACAAATGACACTTGAGATTAGTATGCTCAACAATATCTTCCTCTTGCATGCTAAAATGTAGACATATGACACTTGCTATTAGTTTGCTCACTGACATCTTTCACTTGCGTATTTAAATGCAAAACTATCATCTCAAGTATCCCAGTGTGCTACGTTGAATAACCATAATGTCAATAAATTCTCAATCAAAAAGGTTACTTATGTCAATGAGTAACATCATATTGGCAGTTCGCGGACATGACACTTTGTGACCTCTAGGCATCTAAGTGCTCACTAAGTTTTTTATCAAAGAAACATTGCATATGAGAAAAAGAAAACCAAGCCCATGGTTAGAAAAGTTTTGCATAAGGTATGTGGGTGTTATTTGGTTCATTTTTCTTGTGCTCCAACTTCTACCGATTAGATTTATACAACAAAAGCCATGTTGCATTAGCAAATCTACGATGAAACATATGCAAAAAAAAATGGATTGAAAATTGGACCTCCCTTGATTTACTTATAGTTAACGGAAGTGCATTTTTTTGATTTCTTAACTGGATACATAGGTCCTCCCAATTGTGTTCATTATTGAGTGTAGAGTACTTATTAATATTTGAATACGTAGTCCAATCTCTTTTAAACATGCCTCTTTATGACGTTGGCTCTTTGATCCTCACTGAACCACATACCAATCAAATATGGGGTTCAATCAAGAAAATGAGCCACTTAAGACCCATCTACCTTAGAGGTGCCATACAATACAATATTGGCACCACTCCCCCACGCCCATTGAGCCATTGGACACTAATAGAATCGTGCATCACAAACTCCACCGTGCCAAACACAACCGCAATGAGGGCAACTCATGTCAACCTCTCTCATGATCTACCCTCTCCATTTGTTGACTGCCACCATCTTATGAAGCACGAACCAAGTGAAAATCACGAGGCAAATGACTACATGCACGATTTGGAATTGCTAATCATCTCGCACTAATTGCATGTTCCATATCCTACGACAAGTGGGTCAACGTGTCAAAATATGCTAACCATTCTAAGTTACAGTGGTCAGTATGATTGGGGGACCTAACTTATATGACTACTTAATGAACATGAGAATCCTCACTTTGATGAAGAATAAGATATTCTCATGAGCTATGAAAATCATGAGGCAACAAATGGCTATGGGCATGATTTTAGTTTGCTAATCATCTCGCACTAGGTTAATTGCTTGTTTCACATCCTACAATAAGTGGACGCAACCAAAAAAGTATTAGAATAAGCACATGTCTACCTTAGAACCTACACAACCACTTAATGAACATGAGAATCTTCACTTTGATGAAGAATAAGATATTTACACGAGCTTTAGGAAACCATGAGGCGGCATTTAGAGTCGCTAAGTTAATCATCTCGTGCTAAGGGCCACTTCACACACGAGACTGAGTGCTCGTGACCATTACACTCCAAGCACTCTGATTGGTGGAAAAGGAGGAGCTGGTCCAAGCTAGTTCACTTCACACCACGCTTGAGGGACCAACGGAGTATGTGAATGCAAGATGGATGTAAAGCCTACATGGATTCCTACATGGCATCGAATGAATCATGTTTCATGGTCACTTGGACTATTTTTAAAAACCACCTCTTGGAGGTAGACCAATCACAAAACCGGGAGACCATGGCACTCCGAACACCCACAACCGTTGATTTATTCTATTTTATAATGCAAGAGGACCCGCATGCATAAAAATCCATTGAAATAGCATCTGGTTGAGGGCCCGGTCACATATGACTTCACACTCCACTTGAAGATCTGTGACCACACTACATGAGTTTGGAGGTGTGTCTTGGGACGGCCTTTGGACACTTTCTTTTGGGCTCTCACAATTTCACGGTCACGGCTCTTGTCTCGTGTGTGAAGTAGCCCTAATGCCCCCTCCCCATGTAACTTTACCAAATAACCAAAGGTTTCCCTAAAAACCGGGTAAAGCTCGCTCGGTTATAGCGGAGGCGTCCGGCTATCCCAATGCACCTACAAGAACTTGCTCCGGAGATTGTCGAGTAGGTTGTAGTTAAGTAGCTTTCACACATGTTCATGGTTTAATCTACCAAGCAATGAACGAATGTCGGATAGTTTTTGTCCCATCCCCAAATCCCTTACTACTCATCTATCTTACCATCGGTTTTTGTTAATGGAGCTCCTCGTGCCCTCATAGCTAAAACTAAAAAGCAACCAATCACAAGGGCGGGAGGCGACACTTTTAAAGGTCCTACATTCTTGCCTCATGTCTAAGGGCCAAGTTCCATGTGCCGGTCCCCTTCCGTTTTTTTCAAAATAAATGGGTGGGCCGGTGAAAAGAGGGTGGTGCCATGTGCCCATCCCTCTCACCCAAGGACCAGTACCCCCCATGGATGGGTGTCCCACATTTTGTGTTGTGCAAGAACGGGTGCCAAAGGACCGGCGGTCCTAACGGTCAAAAGAAGGACATGTGCCGGTTAGAAAGCTCCGGTGACCGGATCGGCCGGTCACTAGGGTACACCCTTGGATACTAAAGGCCACTTTGTTCTTCAAGTCCTTTCTTTTGAGGAGTACTCTTAGGGAACGTGTATTTTATGATGTTTTTAGAATCTATATCTTAACTATATATATATATATAAAGCAAACAAACCAAAGGAAACACTCATGAAATATTTAAAAGACTATTTTGGTACCATTTAGGTGTCACAGTTAAAATCACTTATAAACAATGTACAATGACAATTTCAACTATATATATATATATTTATTTATTTACATATTTCCATAGATGACAGGAGTACCAACCTACGCATATCAACAACACATAATTGGGAATTCATTCAATAAATGTATGGAAATTGATGTGCAAATCAAATATGAAAAGTTAAATGATGATGACCTCTATTGCCGGTGACCTTCATAAAGTGTCATGTCTTATCACTCACCAAATTTAGTTAGAAAGTAGGAAATCGAAATAAACCGGCACCCCACATAGAAGTACCCCTCCATAAAATGGGTGACATCACCCATTTTTTGGATGATGTCACCCGTTTCTCACCCATTTAAAAAATGGACCGGGACCAGCACATGGAACTTGACCCTAAGTACCGATGAGAGGGAGAGTCGGTGCCTGAGGCTCAAAACCTCCGCTTTCAAACCATGCCACATCATTTGCCAACTAGGCTCAGCACCAGATAATGTCGATGGTGTGAAGGCCGTGTTGTTAGAACCAACTTCTAGGCTTAGCTAAAGTCGGGTGGGGAGGGGGCACAAGGTTAATTGCGAGTTTCGTGCAGCAAGGAAAGTATCCGAATAACCACACGTCTACCTTAAGATACTAGGCGGAGGCGGACGAATAGTAGTAGTAGTAGTCATTCAAGGGACTCGTCCTCAGCTTTTGACGATGCATGGGTTTTTTTTGGTTTTAATTTTGTTTTTTTGTTGTGGGTGCTGCTCGATCCCATTAATCCGATCAGTGGAAGTTGTTCTTTCTGGCGCCCATACTATCCCGTCGTCGTGCATTGAATGCATTTGCATGCGCGGACATGATCGATCCGCTCCCAAATATAGCTCATCGGCTGCTACTCTAGTGTAGCTGCTCCTCATCAATTGCACTGCGATTCAGGCGCTTCCCTTGTTATTTGTACAAGCGTAATTGTATCATTGACAAGAGATACCTCTCTCCATCGTTCGCTATGTGCATGGAGAGAGAGAGAGAAAGGAAGGGCAGGCGGGCGTCAGCTCTCTTGCTCTCCTCGATTCCACTTCACTCGACTCCACTCCACTCGACGCGATCCGGCATGTATATTGGCCACTCATCATCACCACTTTGATTCTCACCCCGAATCCCATGTGCGGTGTGCTCTTGCCATGTGGAATTCCTCCTTCAATGCGGCCTCAAGGTATAGGGTTGTGGGTTTTAGGGATAGGCCACCTACTGGAGTGCAGGCCACCAATGAGCAGTTTTCAACCGGTACTTGTTACATCGAGTGGCGATCACTGGTCAAAGTGGAGATAAAAGTGGCCCTTTTTTTGTTAGTAGGAGACATTTGCTGGTGGCCCACACCAGTGAGTGTGGGTGGGCTATGAGTGTGTGTGGACTTTGATTGTGTGTGTGTGTGTGTGTGTTTTTTGCCATTTTGGAACAAAATTCATGATTTGACAGCATGATTCAAAGCCCCAGCCTAGTTTTGTTTTTGGGTATTCAGGGTGGGGTTAATCAAATTTCTAGAAATAAAATTAAAAATCGGCATGTAGCATAGCATTACTTAGCACTAGGGGTGTTCCACCCTAGCGCTGAGATTATGAGAGCATTAAGTTCCACTTATGTTGGGCCACCTTCACAAAATGAGTAATGCTTAGCTTTAGTATCGTTAATTATGTGAAGGCAAACCCGCATGTGGACCTACCCTGAGCTTCCGATACCGTATGTTGATTTTAAACTCGTATTCTAAATCATGAAAGTTTGCGTGTAGGCTCGCCTACTGCCAACTTGCATACTTGTAGCGTGAGGTCCATTTGTGAGTAGTTTTAAAATCTAATAATGGTCCACTATTCGGGAAAGCAAAGAGTGGGTGACAATGCACCCTCATATGCTCACAACCACATTCCTAGCAATTGGAAAAATCTATCTTAAAAAATGTTTCATTTCTTTCATTCTATCAAGAAATGATAAAGAGAGCATTTGTGTGAACATGGATTAGAAATCGTTAAAGAAAGTAAAAGGTATTACTTATGGCATGTCCATGTATTACTTTGATTACATTCTTAACCGCTTAAAGTCTCCCACATGTGGTAACAAACCCATTTAACGAGGGAAACTATTATACAAACAATGTGCAACCCACATAAAATAACTCATTGGCCTTGGACACTTCCCATGGATCATCACGACATTGTAGATGTTGTGGGTAAACATGACAAGATCCATCAACAATATCCCCCCTCACTCCCATGGCCCACCCAACTCACTCTACATACTAACTAATGTTATGCATTCCTGAAGGTCAAGAGGAATATTATGACAACCCTCACGACTAGAAAATCGAAGAAAAATGAATTTGGTGATGAATACGATATTCACATGACTCAACTCTGACAATTATGAATCCAATATTATGGCAACCCTCACAATTAATTGGTCCCTGGGGACTCTCTCCACCCACTCTAGAGAGTGGATCAGGTTGAAGATGGGGAGAGGCCCTTGATAAGATAGTGCACTCGACTTGGAGTAGAATGATCCTTGTGTGGACCCGAAATGGCTAATTATAAAACTGGTGGCCCGGAAAGAATGCACTAATAAGCTCGATGCATCGATTGGTCGGCTCGGTCTTGTTTCACACCACTTGGATCACTTCTGAGTGCCAATGAGTTAACCGTTTTGTGTGCATTCATATACAAAGTAAAACATTTCGATGCTCAAATTAAGGAGACTATGTTGTGTGCAAGTAAAGGGTCTCACTTATTTGCCACTTTGGGAGAATAGAACTAATGAATTATTTCCATGGAATAAAATCAGGAAGCAACTTGCATTCCTCATCATCTCCTCCACTCCATCTCTGAAAAATATTGCACAACTTTCAACCCACTGTTCCTGGCCTGAATCAGCTTATTTTCACCGTTTTTTTTTTTTCCCCCCGTTTTTTCTAGTAGAAGAAGTCAGAATAGAAGAAGGGAGTAAGTCAAAACCATCCCATTCTTAGCTAGCTAGGCAGCCGTTAAGAATGACAGCTATAAGAATGCTGAGAGGAAGCCCATAAATGAAAAGCGTGGAGACTTGACATCGGTCTGTATTGCATTTTCTAACAGCCTAATGTGGCAGCATTACGTGCATGAGCGTGGTGAGGTGGCATTCCAGAATGTACCCAGTAGGTACATTTGAGGTGCTGTCAGTCGGATTTGGTGCACTCGCAAACATATGGAAGAGACGTGGGGTTAACTAATTCTGAAAGCAGCAACCACCGGTCCTATTTTAAGGTCCTGGTTATCTAAAAAGAAAGAGAAGAGTTGAAACAACAATTCCCGGTCACATGCCCACATGAATGGGAGTCCGTGCCCCGTTTGTTATCCATATCCAGTTAGCATATCCAGTTGTAATAGTGTGAAAAGTGGTGGGCCAATATCTATTTCTGAACATAATCTCCAACAATTTCATGGTTGGAACTGGACGGAAAGTTTGGTGTGATCAAGGCATGAGGGGTTGATCACACTAGCCACTTCTAGCACCATCCGTCAACATCTCCAGCTGTAATGGTGTGGAAAGTGGTGGGTCAACATCTATTTCTCAACATAATCCCAAACAACTTTAGGGCTGGAACCGGACGGAAACTTGGGTGTGATCGGGGCATGAGTTTGAGAAATAACCGGTTGGAGTTCAAAACTGCAAGAACATTACCGATCATTTTAGAGGATTTCGTAGAATATACCCCAATTTAATAAAGGAAAACCATAGGATGTCAACATGTAACTGGTTGGACTTGCAAACACTAGGATCTCAACCGATTAGTAGGCCCAAAAATCTCCCCGATCATGGGAGTCCCATGATGCACCAAAGTAGCATAACTTAGAGGTATGTGGCCCAGGTTGTGGCTACTTTCAACTAAGTCCACATGGAGTGAAATGAAATGAAATTGATTTTAAAGTTCGTGAAGTCAAAAGGCTAATGGCACTAAAAGTACATCATGTTGGTGTGAAACCGGTTAATTTTTTAGAGTGGCAGAGTGCGGTAGTCTCCGTGAGATAGTGGTTGATGTTGGCTTGATGGTCCAATTGGAAGAAAGACTCCAAACTCCCTCCTGATTCCCTACTACTACATTCTCAAATAGTGATTGAACCTTATCTCGAATGAGGTTACATAAGGGACACTCCACCACAACGTGTGCCTCGTTTTCCTAGAAGGTATGTCGGTGTTATGCAACTACATTTTCTAATCGATTAATGGAACCCCCCCTATATTTGATCGGAGTGTGGTTCGGTGCAGTCAAATAGCAAACACCATAAAGACACATGTTCAAAAGAGATTAATGCTTGTGTATGTCTTCAAATTGAATCGACTACTCCACATTCAATAGTGAACACGATTGGGAGGACCTATATGTTTGGTTTGGAAATCAACAAACATGCATTTATGATGATCATAACTAAATCGTGAGAGCTTTGATTTTCAAAATTATTTTTTGTCAATGCTTCATCATAGATTTGCTAATGCAACGCAAGTTTTTTAGTATAAATCTAATAGGTGGAAGTGACAATTCTTGTAAATAAACTGAATTACACCTGCTTAACTTAAAGTAGAAGGTTCTTCATAACCAACTCTTTTGGTTGGTTTAGCATGTTTTTGGAGTGTAGTTGGATTAGTCATATGCATGATAGGTTCCACAAATTGGCTTAAACATGGTAAAAGCAAGATAGATTGTTTTGCACATCATATGAATATACTACATATTTATGAAGCCACTTACCCCTAGCTAGTTGAATCCCTCCTTAGACCCACAATTTTTTCACTGCAAATGGCTCCCAAAATTGTCTTGATACTTGTCTAAACCGAATCTTGCATTTGTCCAAAACTCCCCTTGCACTAAATCCAACACTCCACCCAACTAATATTTCAAGCCCTTACAACTTTTGCATATGGGAACTTAACAAAACATATAAGTAATCCATCCCTAGCTACATCTCCATACTTTCCAAAATTTAATCCCTGATGTCCTATGCAACCATAATTTGGTCGTGAGTAGTTCGCTCAAATCCCTTTTGACACCAATTCAAATGGTTTCTTGATTGTTTCGACTACTCCTCTTGTTCATGTTCAAGTCTACTATGCTTTGCCACGTGGATAATTTTGGCTCAACATAGTTAATTATTTTTGGATTAATTCAAACATGGGAGCACGCTCTTAACTGGTTTACAGCCAATGAGCCAAAACTTGACATTTGTCACCTCCACGGTTTAAGGGCAACATATCCCAAACAAGTTTTTTGTCAATCTCTATGTGCCAATGATTTCCAATTGATTTGAAATCATGCATGACACTCAAATGCAACATGTCCTAAATATATAGTGTTGGAAAATTTTAGTTGGACATCTGTTGGTGGGTGTAAATCCATGTGGAAGGTGCGCAAGTTGTGGCGCCATTGCCTCAAATTGCGAAGCTTCCCAAAAAATCACAAAATAATGGTTTCAACATTTGTAATTTGAGTAGGTATATATATATATATATATATATATATATTGAATGAGGATGACATTTTGTCATTTGAAGATAATTTGAGTTGAGGTTCGATCAAGAAGCCAACCTTGATATAATTTCTAAACCGCTGCCCCTCAAGATCATTATTGACATTCCTATCATAATCTCCTACATAATAGAACTTCAACTTTGCAAATTTGGATTGTGAGTAGTCACCTATAACTTGCAAACATGTGTTTTTATTGGATTTGTCAAAAATACTTCAGATCTTCAGCTATGGTCGTTGAGCTTGAAGTTATTTTTTGGGGGGCAAAATTGAGGGAAGTTGGGCATGGGAAGTTAGGGGTTAATCCCACTTTTGTTCAAACCCAACCCCACATTCTCTTGAAACTACCTACATTTCATGCTAGAGACGTTTTGTACAGTTTAAGGGCACATTTCCATATAACAAAAATCTAGACTCCCATCCACATGGAAGCATGTGATCATTTTCCCCAAAAAATAAAATCAATGGCTGGCACAATTGTAGGGATAGTTGAAGGTTGTACGGAGGGGGGATGTAAGAATTCTCCACAAGATGCAACATAACTACGCTATAGGTACACCACTTGTGTACCAATTTTACTACACATGTTACATAATAACTTCACACTTGAGAATTTGTGATGTAAGCTACCGATTTTGTGTGACCCACATTGTTCATCATCAACACATCCCAATGATCTTGCAATCACTGGGTGATGACCAAAGAAGGTGCCGTAGGACACACAATACTATATGACAAGTTGTGGCTGCCGCTCTCATAACACATCTCATGGATTTCAATGCCACTCTAAATCAAACATACAATGTACTTATCTTTAATTTAACGGGAGTTCTAATGAAACATTGGTTCTTTCGTTTACAACACTTTCCATGTTTGATAAGTTTTCGATGCATACTTGGAGTCAGCGTGAAGGTTTGAACGGAGAACATTGTATATCAGCTCATAAAGGGCTAAACTCCCTTTAGCATGCTAAGAGGTGCTAAAACAAATTTGACCTTCAAATTTCAATAAACCAATAGTTCCTTAAGAGAGAGCCAAAGCGGCGACATTCTTTAAAGTTGCCAAGAACATTTTATATTGGTTCATGTAGAGTTTTTTTTTTTTTTGGGAAAAAGTAAGATTGTGAAATACAACATTTTATCGATCCCTATGGTAAAATCGCTAGGAACTTACCCTGAACTCATAGAAATGGGATGAATGCAATCATATTTGGATGAAAATACTCAATGTCATCCGTTCTAGATACTGAGCCATCTGGGCACAGGTATGTATGTATGTAAGTAAGTAAGTAAGTATGCGAGTGTTTCTGACACACATCTCTATGGAAAGGACCTCCCCGAGTGTCCCCCGTGACGTCCCCACTGGGTCCTTGTGACCCCCTTGCACCCAAAAGATTGTGATCCGGTAACATCGAACTTCTCATCCACTTAAATCATTGCTTCCTTACAAGATAACCTATACTTTTAACTTCCACCACATGAATATACGAATCATGTTTGGGTGAGGCACGCGAGTGTTGGGACATGATGATGATAAAGATGACGACATTGTATATTTTGGCCCCAAATGATGGGCCAACCCATAAGCCCAAATGGGTGGATGTTCACAACACCTACTAAGGGGAGGGAAGGCTAGAAGCATTGGTTATTAGTGTAGGGCAAGGGGGGGGGGTGTCTGTTTCTCTGAAATCAAAACTCCTAAATCAACATCAAAGACCATGAATTAGGGTTGCTTTACAGGAAGAGTCGAGGTCTATTTGGCTCTAACATTCATGACTTTTTGTACGTGATTGGGTCTAATCCACGAACTCATCCCCAAGGCCTTTCACACAATGGACTTAGGGTCATAACCCGAAATCCAAATTCTAATGAGGTGGAATTATATTTCAATGCACTAAAGACACAATTTGACAGCGGCCAAAGGGAAGAGAATTGGGTTGGACCAAAATGTAAACCCAATTTACTTCCTTGGGGTTGTGTCAGAGCTTCCTCCCTTCTTGGGGTTGTGCCCATATTTTGTGTGAATTGGCTTCAATATTTGAAGGCCTTAAAATAACTAGCAAGTGTTGCGGGTGCTTACCAACTTGGAGGGTCCCCTTCCATTCTCAAGCACCCATCTACTTAATATGTGCAATTAGGTTAGCCATGCTACTTTATCGACATTCCACACTAATTTGAGTATTTGTCGCCACAATATCAAAGTACACCCCCCATAAAAATCTATTTCATTGTGGTTGCTATACGAATGGATAAACAAAGTTACAAGTATTGTGATTTTTGACCCAAGATAATGTGCATGGATTAAGAGGCATCATATTTGCAAAGGCAACCTAATTGCAACTTAATCACCTATTGGTGTAGTTGTTGTAATGACTAACCTACTTAAGATAGTATCAGGATGGCTAAGATAAATTGTCGTCGAAGAACCAATTTATTTTCAACAATGAATATTCTTCTAGATTCTCACTTATCCTTTATGTACAATAATGAGGTTTTTTGACAACAAAAATGAAATAAAATCTACAAATGCCCAAATAATATATTCAATGCCAAAACCACCATGGTACTCCCTCCCTCCCAAAATGATTGTCCTACCTCCCGGATTTTTGGTCCCAAAATGATTGTCCGGTTTATCTGCCCAGCTAGAAATTTGAGGCTCAAAGTCATGATTTTTGCGCCAAACTTTCATCATCAAGAAGTCTTTTGATACTGCAACTTCAAGGGGCGTTTTAGAGTAGTTCTTGTTTTCTGTTTTAAGAGTCATACTTACAACTACTCGGTCAATGGTCAGTGGACCTTAATCTCATCAAAGTTAGAAACACGGACAATCATTTTGGGACGGAGGGAGAACTACGGTAGTTGTCACTTTATCTACTTGCCATGGGCTTCTATGTTCTTCTTAACTTTGGCATGGTACCTTGTTGCCATTGTCATTTGTGTAAACATAAATGGTTGAGGTGGTTTTGGAAATTTTGCTTCAACTTTTTAAGTCTCTTGTGTTTCATATTTCTTAGAGGAGCGGTTTTTGATGTGTTTAGGGAAAAGTAAGTTGGAACTAACTGCTCATGCTGTTGAGTTCATAACAAAAGAAGAAGATGTAATGTAGCTCGAGGTTTAATTATGAGGCGTTCAAAATCCAATAACTTAAGTGCTTAAAAAACACTTAATTAGGTCATGTAGTCTCTAGGTATGTGTGAAGAGATGGCCGCAATGCTTGTCGGTATATGGTGACATACTCTAGAGTGGTTTAACCCCTAAAGGTCAAGAAGAATTTTCATTTTTATTTATTTCTGGTCAAGGCAATAAGCTTTGTCCAATGATACCAATATATAAATTTATAATGTAATCTTTTGATGAAAGACATGTGGATGGGTGAAATTTGTTTTAACAATCCCAACTTTACAAAGATGCCATGTGTACAATTACATCATGTATTAGAGGTACATATTTTCTTTGATAAAATACTGAGTTGTGATGGATTTCTTAAGTGGCTTTGGGGAGATTTCACTTGGGTATTTAGGGGTTATGTAGAAGGCTTTCAATAATTTTGTCACCTAGCACATGTGAGGAAAAAAAATTAAGGTCACCTTTTGATATTTTTATTCCTATTTAGTATCACTAAATACTTTCCCAAAAATAAGGCTTGAAATGAATGATATATTGATGAAACACAAAACACGCATACGTCATCCAAACCAAATATTCAATTAGAATTAAAAGTGAAAATAAAACTTTAACTTTTATGAGTAGAAATTTGACTAGTTAGAAACAAAAGTATGGATGATGTAAACCATCACAATTCACCACTTGTTGTATGTGTGTGCAAAATGAAAAAACGGATTTGAGTAAATGGATAAATTCACCTAGTGATGATGCTCTCACGTTTCAAGTCCCTATGATTGAGGGCGGACACACAAAGCCCGGGTATTCAACTCCCATATTATTGACATAGGGGCATGGGCATTAAAACCACCTAGAGGCTTGGCTTACAAATTATAGAATGGACTTTTTAAGATTTGGATGAAGATGGCGAGTCTCAATTTATTATATAATATTTTAATATAAAAATTTGATTTACTATCAAGATGAAGAAGTTTCTCTTTCTCATTGAATCATCATATAAGTTATGAGCCTATAATTCCGTTACCATGGTTAGCAATTTTTGAACATATAGTCCATTCTTTTGTAAACTTGGCGTCTTTTGGATGTTTGGGTACCCATCTTAAATGGGGCTTAAGTGGATGCCTTAACCCCCTCCCCCCTCATTAAATTTTCTTCAAAATACATTATTGCTTACTATATAAGCTCACAATATTCTCAAAGCTACATTTCTAGATTCCTCTTTCCAAGAAATTCTTGTAATTAAAAGCCGGCTTTAAAAAGAAGAAGAGGAGTTGCGTGCCTGGGACACAAAATCCTTTGGTCAGCATCAAAATGACTCGCAAGCTTACTAAGGGCCACTTCACACATGAGCCAAGAGCCATGATCATGAAATTGTGAGAGCCCAAAAGAAAGTGTTCAAAGGCCGTCTCAAGACACCTCCAAAATCATGTAGTGTGGTCACGGATCCTCAAGTGTAGTGTGAAGCCATATGTGACCAATCCCTCAACCAAATGCTATTTCAATGCAGTTCTATTCATGTGGGTGCTCACACATGATAAAATAGTATAAATCAACAGTTGTCAACGTTTGGAGTGCCATGGTCTCCCAGTTTTGTGTTAGGCCTACCTCCAAGAGGTGGTTTTTGAAAATAATCCAAGTGACCATGAAACATGATCCATTTGATGACATGTAAGAATCCATGTAGACTTTACATCTATCTTGCATTCACATGCTCCGGTGGTCCCTCAAGCGTAGTGTGAAGTGAACTTGGACCGGCTCTACTTTTTTCCACCAATGAGAGTGCTGAAGTGTAATGGTCACGGGCTCACAGTGTCATGTGTGAAGTGGCCCTAAGTCCTAACACTGGGACTCAGCAAGGCTTGCAGTTCTGATTTATTCAATAACAAAACCGGTAGTATTGTCCTTTATTCTAAGGACGAGGACAATCACTAATTAGGGAATCGAGGGACGTCCTACAAAGCGTGTCATTGTGCCAACTAACTTACTCCAGTCTCAAGATATTCTCCATTCATGTTTGCTTTGGCATGGAGCCGGCCCTTATATTCTTTTGATCTACTACTATTAAGGCATGTGGGTGTTATTCGGTTTGGTTTTCATAGTACTCTAAGGGCCGGTTTACACTACGGTGGAGAAGGCCTCCGGTCGGTCAAGAATGCTTGGCCAAGACATGGTTATATGAGGCAAATGGTGGATGTGCCGGAGAAGAATTAAAGGTAGGCAATAAAATATTTCTTAAGGAGTCTTGACCGGTTGAAGTCTAAACACCTAGAGGAGAAGTTTAGCGGAGAAGTCCACCGGTGAAGAGAAGTTCACCTAATGGTGAAGATTTTTTGTGATAAAAAACCATAATTCTCTACATTCACATTGTATCAAAAGATTTCAACAAGAATTGTGTAATATAATGTTCAATTTTATTCAAAATATAATGAAAATTGCCAAATTGCCAATTGTCAAGTTTGGCCCATGTAGGAAATAAATGTCTCCTTGGGTGTTTAAGAATGAAGAGGGGAAAACCCATACACATTGGACAAAGCACTACTCTTTGGTATTATTTAAGACATGCTCTCCTCTTAATCATCCTCATCAATTTCTCTCTTCTTATCTTTGATCTTCAATCATGGATAATCGAAGAAGAGAGATTTTGCCTAGGGAGTGCACTATTCAAGTACTGTATTTATACACGTGGGTGCACAAAAGGGGTATTATTTAAAACAAGCATGTACAAAATGTACGTACAAGAGACATATTGCTATTAAGCAAGAAGTAGATATACATGAGGCTATAGAAAAATATATGTAAAGTACGCATTTACTCGTTTACGCGTTCAAGTCAGACCTGGACCAAGAATCATGTGTTTTTTCATCCACTAAGTAACGACTTTATAACTAAAAATCCATGATTTGATATTATACATATAATAGGGCCATATTTTTGCATTTCCAAACATTTGTACACATGTTATATACAATTTCTGTATTTGTTTTTGGACCCTTGTGTACATATGGAAATGTATTTTGAAGCAATGAGATTTGTATGTATATTGCTTGATTTTAGCAAAAATAAAATGTATACAGGGGTATTTTAATAAGGGGCATGCACGCACGTGATGCTTGGTTTTAATGAATAGTGTACTCCCTGAGAGATTTTGTGCTCTCTTATGATCTTTATGGTTTTGAAGTATTTTATCGTTTCAACTATGGCGATACAAAAAACCATCATGTATCACCATAATGCTTCAATTATGATGATGGCATATTTTTTGTTTGGGAGCAAGGAGAGGGTGGTGTGGAAATTTGACCAGCCAAGTGGATATGTGTCACAAATTCTTCTTGGATCATATAATGCAAAAATGTTCAAAGATTGTGTATGGGTGAGTAAGCCAACTTTTATTTATTTATGTCATTTGCTTGGACCCATGTTGAGCAAGAAAGATACAAAATTAAGACTTTGTATTCCAATAGAGTGTAGAATTTCTTTGACATTGCATCGATTGGCAACCGGTGATACTTTGCATACACTTGCCGATTTGTATGGTATTTCAAAGTCAAGTGCTTCAATCATAGTGAGAGAAGTATGTGAGGGTATTAACCCTTAAACGACAATTCATGGCTTGGGCGGGCAGCCCCGAATTGGATCACGGCATCTTTTATGCTTGGGCATCATGAATAGTGCACTTTTTGAACTTGGGCATCATGAATGAGCCAATCAATGATGAGCTTGCAACCTCCTACAAGGTTGTGTGCAACCCCAACCTACCTACCACAATCCTTTCAAAGCACAAATCACTCATACAAATTGTGATTTCAATTGTAAAAGTTCACTTTGTGAATGTATCATAAGAAGGTGATTAGAATGATATCAAAAATAAGTGAAAAGTTGAGTACCGGAAGAGCTACAGAGAAGATTCTGTAGAAATCAAGCCCCTCGGGCTTGCTCTGTCATTTAAGGGTTAAAAGTGTTTTGAGTTGGGCTTCTCCGGAGGAGGAGTTTCTTGTCCGGCCTCAAGAAACTCCTCCTCTGGAGAAGCCCAACTCCAAAAAGTGCCGCCATGTAGGCGGCCATGTCATTTTATCATCCATGAGAAAAGTTCACCACCATTGTTTTCTTCACCTAGTGTAAACACCCACCGGTCAAGAGTTGCATTTTCGACCAATCACAATTGAGAAACGCCCTTTTTTTCATGACCGGTGGACTCCTCCACCGTAGTGTAAACCGGCCCTAACATTATTAGATTAGAATTACACAGTGGAGTTTGTGTTGCATTTAATAGTCAACCTACAATACAACGATAATAGAAACCGGATTGGAAATCAAACCTCTGTTGATTTAGTTACGATTATTGAAGGCGCGTGACTGTTGGTTCCTTAACTGAATACACATGTCCTCACAATTGTGTTGACTATTGAGTGTGGATTTGGTTAATGAAATTTGAAAAATGTAGTTCAGTCTCTTTTAGACATGTGTCTTTATGGTGTTCGGCTTCAATCCGCACTTAACCACACACCAATCAATTATAGGTGTCCAAATACAAAAGATAATTGAATAACACCCTACACCGAGTACATTCTAAGGAAGGTAAAATAACAAAGATGACTATAATGATTATAATGAACAATGTGGGCAAATGTAAGTGACTCTCAGCACCCTGTTGAAAGAGAACTCAAAGCAACCGTTTTGTAACCTTGCTGAAAACTTGCATAACCATTTGGAGTTGAAAGCAGATTGTTTTAACCCAAAATACAGAGGCCAACCTTGAAGCCATTGCAAACTCCTCATGGTTAGGCACATGGGAAGGTCAGTTTTTATTTTTTGACCTTGGCCCACCAATCTCTATTTTGAAACCAATGTTTCAAACATATGTGACCTCTATGTGAGAAATGATGATGGAGAAGTTCGCAACTCGCAAAATGGCCCCATGCACTATGCCAACTATTCATGCTTGTAGTGCAAACGTTTTCCATGGCTACATAGAAACTACACTAAATAGTCCTATCAATATGGGCCACAATAGCTTTCTAGAGCCCACACTAATTCTCATAATTAATGTGAGCACATTAGTTCTTAGCCCACACTAAATTCTAGTAGAAATTAGTGCGAGCCACATTAATCCTTTTTTAATTATAGAAAATTAATATGGTCGATTATTTTTATTTTGTACCATTTCTATTATATAACTAATATTCAATGTGTTGATAAGAAGTCTTCATGAAGACTTAGGGGAAGACCCCCCAAGTCTTGGACCCAAATTAATTCCACCTTGACTAGAAAGTTAGTGTGGCCCATGCTTATTATCACCACACTAATTTTCCACCCACACTATTAAGACTATTTATTGTAGTGGGTAATGATGCAAAAATTGTATTAATATGACATATGCTTTTGATTTGAATGATGTTAGAGCATGAGGAAAGAACATAGTTCACGATTGAGTGTTGGGTGTTTGATGGTATTTCTAGGCTTTCTAGATTTAATCATGGAACAACACGTTTGGATAAAACTTGGTAAACTTGTTGGGTAGGTGACTTTGATCTCTTTAGCAAACGTAAGTAAGACTTTTGTTTATGAAATTGAGAAAGGGAGAAAATTGTACAACCTAACTCCCCCCGCCCCCCCCCCCCCCCCGTCCCTTCCTCTCTCTATTTTCACTCACAAATGAAAATTGGATGCTACATCTCAAAATGCTCATTTAAACTTGGAGGTCCACTCTCATAGCCAAATCACGAGGTAGGAAAAGGGTTCTTCATGGAAGGTGGGAACGAAGAAGGTTCACTATTGACACACACCCTTCAAACTTCAACATGTTTGTAGTGTTAATGCATCATAAAACAAATTCCTCCATTCCACATTCGATTTGACCCACAAATCAACCTCTTAGCTCTTGTGCACTTGCAACCAACCCTAGAAAGCTCGTGCAAGCATTGGACCAACGTTGTATGTAGAACTTGATGCGATTGAATTGGTGTGGAACAATTGTTGGTATAAGGCACGAGGGTGTCATTCAGTTACTTTTTCTTGATCGGATCCGTATACTTGATTGTTGTGTGGTTTCAGTGAGGATCAAAGAGCGAACACAATAAAGTCACGGACTTAAAAAGAGATTAGACTACCTACATTTTCAACTTCTATTAATTACTCCATGCACACTCACCAGTGAACACAAAACAGGAGGACCTCTGTATTCAGTTTACAGAAACCATCCAACAAACAAAGCACTTCGGAATCCCAATTCCACCATAACTAAACCATAAGAAGCCGATTTTAGCTGATGCTTCATCGTAGACTTGATGCTTCATCGTAAACTTGATGCTTCATCATAGACTTGATGCTTCATGCAGCGCTGAACTTCCTCTGTGTAAATCAAATCAGTCGGAGCTGGAGAATGTGATCGAAAAACGAACCACAAAATACCCCCCACACACACCGTTTCCATGGATCGAGAGGTTCGTGATGATCCTCGTAAAGTTGGCTGTGCGCACTCGACACACAAATAGGTTCAAAATTCCAACGATGTCTATCAACGTACTGATCCACTACAGTGTCCGGGGAGATTCTTGGGCACAATCAGTCGAGATCCCAAGAGTTTTCAACGTCCAACCGGTTACATGTTGACATCGTTCGGGTTTTAACTGTATTAAATTGAGGAATATTCTCTGGATTCCTCTGAATCGCTCGGTAATTTCCTTTCCCTGAAAGGTCTCGATGAACTTCAGCCTGGTTATTATTCCTCCAAACTCACCCCGGTTCATCTGGAACCAGCGGCCGGTTCTCCCCATTCACTGATCGATCCACTGTCTATCCCCGAGGCCACCAAAGCCTCAAATGGCTCTGCAGGAATCCGTAGTATTCAAGGTGCACCCATGCACTGCAGTCTCAAATTTTGGACCAGGATATAAGTACTAGCTTACAGTTTGGCTGTAATTTGGTCGTGGTGAAGCAGCAGCAGCAGTGGAGCGGAGTGGAGTGGGGTTGGAGTTTCAAGGAACCGGATTAAAGCTTTTGCTTTGCAGCTGAGCTCGCAGTGAAAACAGAAAGCGGACTCTGCAACAGGAACAGAAGCTATTATATATATATATATATACACACACATACATACATCTATATCTATCTATATATCTATATATATAAGTTAGGTACTTGGTGCACCCGTGCACTGCCTGCGTTGCTTTACTTCGCTTCACTTCTAGCACGCGCCTGGATGTACATGGTGCAAAGCGTGGGTCTACATAAGGGTGTGGGTCCAAACACACACCTTAGGGTATGCGGGTGGTGAGTGGCTGCTCGCGTTTTCTCGTGTTCTGTTGATCATATTTATGTCGTCAACTTTGTGTTGCATTAATAAATCTATGATGAAACACCAACAAAAATCAGATTGAGAATCGGATCTCGTTTGATTTAGTTATGCTAATCGGAAGTGCATGTTTGTTGATTGAATCTGTAGGTCTTTCTAGGTTTTGAGTGGTTGATTAAAATATGAAGGCGTTGTCCGATCTCTTTTGAACATGTGTCTTTATGGTGTTTGTTTGTTTGTTTGTTTGATCCTCACCTAATCACATGCCAATCTAATATAGGTGTGTGATCAAGAAACGTAATTGAATAGCACCCACATACTTTAAGGTCCCTAAAGGAAGAGAGGGAGGATACCAACATACCATCCAACATAACAGCATGACCCCCCTATAAGTTTGCGGTGGATTCATCTCAAATGATTTGGATTAGAGTGATTCAGAGTCTTTGAAGCTACTTTTGGTGTCGAATGAACTAAAACAAATTACCTCGGGGCCGCATATTATTTCGAGACTTTTATGTTGGATGAATGAGAGGTGCGCTCGTACGTGATAATTCCCTCTCTCCACTCTCAAAGGCCCAAGCCCGAATATTTCCAAAAGGGCTTAAGAAGTTTATCCTAAATCAACTGCTTCATAAAGAACATTTGTACCTCTAATGGTGGATTTGCCTAGATCCCCACGCCAAATGATCCTAGATAATGTCATGGAATGTAAATCCATGCTTCACTTAGTCTAAATATGAGTGAAGTGAGGGCACCAATCACTGGCAGCCACTACATCCTTTCTGGTATTTAGTGTCACGTACATTATTTGTGAAGGGCTTAAATTACATGCCTAGAGGTCTCAAAGTGTCATGTCCGCTTATTGCCAATATGATATTATATGACAATCTTGATACTATATGATACTATATGACAATCTTGATACTATATGATACTATATGACAATCTTGAATGTAAGGCCCCCTTTACACCAAAGAGCTCAAGTTAAGAGCTTGAACTTGCAATGTGAAGGAGATTGCTACTCGAAGTTGGCAAGCTTTCATTCAAGGCTTAAAGATTTGAGAGCTTGACCAATGTTCTTGAAAGCTCTCAATATTGTAAGGTGGTTATCCGTAAATTGAGTAACCAAAGGGAGGATTGATATTAAACAAAGGCAAAATCCATGACATGAGCGCTCCAAGAGCCTCTAGTTTGTAAAAACCTAGAACTTAAATGCAAACCCTGACAAGAACATACATAGTAATCATTAAGGACTATGACCATATGACAACAATGAATGAAGACTTGAATTGAATGAAACTAACACATCAATTCTCAATCATGTCTCTAAACCTTGGGCTCCCCTTCTGTATAACTACCTTTACTTCATAAAACTTTCTTACCTTTTTAGATGTACACACCAGAGAAAATAATACCTCTCCCTTTTGTATACTAAGTACGCCAACGCCTCAAATAATACCCCTTCTTAAACTCACATTAGTTCATACGTGGTATGAAGAGTCCACCCCCCAGGTTCACAAGACAATCTTCTTCTTCTTTAAATTGGTGCAACCAACACGAAGCTTGCACTCACAAGTACAGAAGTGGTAACTAAATGACACAACCATGGAACACGATTGAACCAAAATGACAAATTCTGGTGTCATTTTGATCATTTTGTGCTAGATTTCGATCATGTCATTCAGATGCCACATCTATACTACATCGGCCATCCCAGCTAGTGTGTGTTATTATTCATAGCTAGGCAATGCTATAACTATTTAACAAGAAGGTAATACTATACCAAGCAAAGTCATTCATGTCCCATAATATCCAAACAACAACTATTGAACTTTCGTTGGTAAAAATTGAACTCCTGAGTAACACAACATTCCACGAGCCATGTGACCGAGGAATATTCCATTTTTTTATCATCACGTGGATCGTGAAGTTGGTTTTTCTTTTTCTTTTTCTTTTTCTTTTTCTTTTTCTTTTTTCTTTTCGGCTGGCTATGGCTAAGAAATCCTCCGTCGTGGCAACGGAAGAAAGGGGTGGGGTTGGACTTTCAAGGGAAGTGGAACAATGTGTAAGTTGGGGATTTTGCGTAAGTTTAATGAAGGCGGTGGAGCTTTTTGAGGGAATAACATGGAACACGTGTTCGGACTTGATTGACGCCCATGCTTGCGACCTTAAATTTTCGGCAGGCGGGCGGCCGGGCGGGCAGGAATTCAAAGCTCTTGTGGTTCCTTTAATTATTCCCCGCCCGCCCATAAACGTACTTGGACCTACTCCACTGACCTTTTGCGCCACCACATTCTCTCTCTCTCTCTCTCTCTCGCATAAGTAAAAGCAATCGTGGGACACTTCGAGTTTCATGATGATGATGATGCTGGCAAAAGGCTTTCCGAAATTCCAAAGATCGGAGTGTCAAGGCTTTATGGTGGCAGTCCATACCATTACACTTGAGCACTAGGGAGTGGGAATTTTACAAGGATCATTCTCCCCTTTAAGTTGGGCCACCCTTGCAAAACGAACAGTAAGCAACATGAACATTGTTCATTCTACGGGATTGAATGGTCAACTAAGTTGGATATTATTCCAGTTGCTGGATGGTTTTAAGGTGGCGGCACGGGGGGTGCACTTCATTGTCAAGTTGAACACCACGTGCGATAAAACAAAATCTACTTTTACATAAAAACATCACCAAAATGGTTCAAAAGTTTATGATTTTTTTCCCATGAGTAGATATACATAGTATCTATTACATAGTAAAAATTGGTAACCAAATTTGATGATTTGTTTTTTTTTATAAAACATACCGTTTCTAACTAGAATGACGCAACATTGAACTAAACAAATTACTACAAAAAATGAAGAAGACTAAAAATTTCAAAAAAATATACAAAAGATATTATCAATGGTTATGTGTATGTAGAAAAAATATCATAATTTTAAAAATTATCTATGGCATGTAATATAGGGTAGCAAAATTTTATCGCACGTGGTTATGAAATGTAAGGGGGTGTGATCCCCCCGTGGGTGGCGGTCCATAACATTACACTTGAGCACTAGGGAGCAAGAATTTTACAAGGATCATTCTCCCCTTAAAGTTGGGCCACCCTTGCAAAACGAATACACAGGTAGATCACTCTAAGGCATTTTTGTGCACCACGTGCGGCTGGGGGTTATTTGTTTTGGGGCTATTTACCTTCAAGGGTTGAATTAAAGCCTCCCTATAATTACTTAAATTTCAAAAATGGCCCATTTGTTTGCACCCTTTCATTACTTATATTGTCCAAGTCATTGCAATTTTTTGTACTCTATATTCCTTTTAATTCATTTTTGGACAAACGGAAATCCCAATTATCATCCATCCCCGTGAGTCCTAAACCCATTTACATACCATACTAAACATACCTCCTAGGATCCTTATCTTCAGCCCCTATATTAATTTTACAAAAAAATAATGGCCCACGTTTTATGTACATCTAACTTACTTATAATGGGATTGTCTACATTTAATGGCCCCTTCATTATTTGGAATTCCTTTATAATTTTTATTTCAAATGATTTTAATCCTCTCTATATTATGCCGCACGTCGTTTTTAAAATGCACTAAGTGATCTACCCGTGAACGAATAGTAATCAGCATGAACATTGTTCATTCTATGGGGTTGAATGGTCAATTGGGTTGGATATTGTTCCAGTTACTGGATGGCTTTAAGGTGGCGGTCTATAACATTACACTTGAGCATTAGGGAGTGGGAATTTTACAAGGATCATTCTCCCCTTTAAGTTGGGCCACTCTTGTAAAACGAATAGTAATCAGCATGAACATTGTTCATTCTACGGGGTTGAATGGTCAATTGGGTTGGATATTATTTCAGTTACTGGATGGCTTTAAGGTGGCGGTCCATAAAATTACACTTGAGCATTAGGGAGCGGGAATTTTACAAGGATCATTCTCCCCTCTAAGTTGGGCCACCCTTGCAAAACGAACAAGAGTGAGCCTGAACATTGTTCATTCTATGAGGTTGAATGGTCAATTGGGTTGGACATTATTCCGGTTATTGGAGTGCAAAGTGTATTTCAATTAAGGAATATAGTATCAATCAATTGTTGCATGCTAGTTTGCAAGGTGGGGCTTGACACAAGCCATCCGGTCACACTAATACAACGGCCAACTGGTTTAGGCTACCAAGACAAGCAGATTCACGGCCTTCGCCGTATAGGAAAGGGAGCAAGCATGGTAGCCTGAGTGATGTCTTGTTTGTTGATAATATGAAAGTGAAATACGAAAAAATCTCCTCCTGAATATTTGATAAGGATAAGGATGGCCTTGTGTGGTTTTGGTCTCAGAATCATGCTCATCCATTTTGAGTATCGAGTAGGATCGAGTATCGAGATAGTACCTAAGCATGCGGGTGCACAAAAGGGGTGTTAGCTAAAACAAAAACCCATACATCATACACACAAGGAGGGGTATTGTTGAAGGTAAGGCATGTATGTATAATAGGGCTATTTATGGGATGTTTAGATGATATGTAAAGATACAATAGGTCTATGGAGGTATGTAAAGGTATGGTTTTGACCCATCATGCCCATGTTTTTGTGATTACATCGACGTTCCTTTGCCTCGCAGAGGTGACTACAACAAAACTAGGTAGATTGATTCCCTTGCAATGAGGGGGATTATTTTTTAGAGTTCGGATTTGGACTTGTGCGACGTGGGCTAGGTGACCAAATCTCAAATTCTTAACAATTGGGTATCAAGTGAATTTTGCATGAGCTTTAGACATGAAATGAACTTGTATACATATAGTATTATTGGTGGAGCCTATGATAGAGTTGACATAGACTAGACGTGCACTACAACTCTTGTTATAAACATGTTTTTGTTGCATGTACAAGTCTATGTTATTTGTGGAAGTTACATATTTAATGTGATGTTTGGATCACATTGCGTCTCAAAGTACGTATGATTTATATGGCCACCATTTGCTTCTAGTTTCCTTTCTCCAAATAATTTGCTTTGTTGCAGCTTACAAATGTGCATGTATTGAGAATACAAATGATACTCTCATATGCACTAATCAATTTTGATGAAATCTTAGATCTAGATTTACTCGACTCTTAGTGGTCTAAGAGGCCCATTATGGACCTCAAGGTGCCATATGGAGGGCTTTTGGATTACCTCATTAACCAAAAGAGTTACTAAGTCCAACCGAGGTCCAGCCAAAATTAACCCAAAACGTGTAACATTCTTACAAGGCCTAATTTCAACGTTGAAGTTCTTTTTCTTATTTTTGGTTTTTGGGGTTTCATTCACGATATTCTGGCCAATTTTCACTCATAGTAGCCATATGAGAGGCATTTGAACAATAAACCCTCAATGGTACTACATATCATCATTGGCCCATTACGAGATCACAATTAATGTTAGATCAACTCAAAGATAAAGCAACAACACCATAATTCACGTTGGTGGCAACACTGGGGTGAGTTCTCTCTCTCTCTCTCATATGGCAAGTCTTAAGTGTTTAGAGCTAAATAGGCTAGAGATTTTTAAACGATCAAGACTCTCTCCACTATTTACAGTATATGATCCAAGTGTAGGTTCTCCAAACCCTCTAAGTGATGTAGAAGCCATTCACAAAACCCCTACTTCATTAAAGTGATTTGAGGGCTCCCCGAAGTATCTATGCATTCTCCTAAACACAAACAAAACTTATACCATGCCCACACTTACTAGAAAGCATGGCCAGCAGACAACGCCAACTAGTCTGGGGCATTTTTACGTTTTTTTTTAGCCAACAAGTGTTTGGAACTCAAGTACGTTACATCCAGCCACTGGCTATGCCCATGAGTAAGTGTGTGCATGGTTTTAGTTTATTTCCTACCATGTACTAAAAGTATATTATGGGCAACTCAATATGATTATGTGTCAAATATTAGCAGGTGATAACTCAATTTCAAGATATTTAAGGTGAGTTCGTGTTTAGAGGCCCAAGTTGTAAGTTATGTGCTAAATAATATGAGCATCTACAAACATCACTACTACTAGCACATCAATCTAAATCCAACGGCCAAAGTAACTCAAACTGAACAATTTCACTAACGTATTGAAAATTCAGTGACGATTGAAGAGGAAAATATGAAATAAATATTGTAAAATCTAGCCTTGAAGGAAAATTCATTGCGGATGAGATTCATGTTCTAAAATCACAATAAAATTATGTGGCCCTATTATGGAACTACTGCACTTCCAATTCCACAAATCAATTTTGACCATTGGATTAAGCAAGAATATGTCTCATTAAGTTAACGCTTGTCCAAATCTAATGAACAATCAATGTTTTGAAAGACCCAACGTCGTGGAAACACTTTTTCAAAAAAAAAAAACGAATGTGCCTTTATTTTATAGAACATCATTCACATGGTCTAATCATGAGGGCAATTTGTTATTATGGTGTTGGATCCTAAAATTTTATGGATTTATTATTTTATTTATTATTTTATTTTGGTTTGCATGTCATCCAAGTATTAGTGGATAAACTAGGTTTAAGGAGTTGTTAAATGAGTGGGCACAATGTCCCACTTCCAAAGTAGTGTGGCCCACATATTATACCATAATCAATGTATCCAATACATTACTTTAGTTTATTTTGGTTTTAAGTTGATAGGATTCTATAGTTAGCTTAGTGTTACACATGTGTTCTTACCAATGTTGTGAAGGTATCTATGCTCAACATGTATATCAATAAGGATATGTGTGTATGGTTATTGAATACATGACCCACCATCATCACATCCTTGTGTTCAAATGTTGATACCCCAATTGGTATTTTCACATTTAGCATTGCAAAATTCCATAATATCAATTATAACATACCATAAACATTTCTTATGAAATCTTGATTTTTTCATGGGCCCCAAGGACAAGGGCACATGATGCTCAATTTTGGGCCTTGGGATGTCAAGATTCTTTGCTTCTGAAATTGAGCCTCTTGATTTCCTCGTGACCATTGTAAAAAACTGAACAACACTATCTTAATGAAGAACATTTTGAAATTCAAGATTTTTTAAGGGGTTTTTTTTAATACCATGACATTGTGTTCTATCTTTCAAAACTTGAAAATATATCTTTTAATATCCTTGATATATCGATACATACATAACATTGATTTTCCATCAACTCTAGTGGAAATTCAATCCTGAAAAAATTGGTGTAGTATAGAGACTTCAAATTTACTTAAGTTAGATGCCGCCCTCATGAATTGGACCCAACGTAGTTGACCAAACACATTGCATAATTATATTATCATGTAAAAAAAAATGATCACATTCTCATTGGTTGGTGCCGCCATTAATAACGTTTCTCAACGAATGATGATGGATCTTGCGGTTGACGGAAACAAATTGGATGAATGTGAAATTTGGATGAGAATAGTTGACTTTGGGTTGGTTATAGTTATGGTGATGGTACGAGGCCACAAGATTACAAAGGCCACACAAGCATTTCTTTCCAAGACACGAGCTCTCGAGTTCTTATGATATATAGTTAGATCATGGTACAATTGGTTGAGTACTCGTGGTGTAGTTGTAGGAGGGTTTTCTCTTCATAAATGGTATTCAATGTGAGAGTGTGGAGGGCGAATTCATTAGGCGTGCTAGAGTAGTAAAGCTTGTAAAAAAGGGGCATGATCGGAAACTTGGAGTTCATGAGTCGTCCCTCTACGTACTAGAGTAAGTAGAAATACTTGCTATCCTCGCATCCCGTATTTATGGGATCGGATATACATTTATGGTCATAGAACATTTGACATGTAGTTGGCAACGCTCATCATAAAGTTGGGCCAATATATATGGAACGCATTGAATGGGCCGCATGTATCCACGTCTTAATGGACGCGGTATTTACGATCATGATGTTAGTGTTGACTAACGTAGGTGGTATCATTTTTGCACTTTTTGGAGCGACAAATTTTGGCCTTCATAAATGCGACTCATTTATGAAGCTCACCATGGAGGTTGTGGATTATATCATCATATATGGATTTCAATGCAATACAATCATATATGACTCATTTTCTTTTTATGATTCCACTCAATATATAGTTGGTCCATGAACCTAACTTACATGTAAAATAAATCTAAGGACGTTGGCACAACCTAAACGTAATTACATACTTACAATATAGTCGTAGTGCTTCCTATCACACTTCTCGAGCACCAAACTCACTCTGGAAGTTCTAAATATGCAAAGTGATTGGGCAAAAATTGTACATGTAACACATAACTCAATGTAACTAACCTAGCCCCTCATATAGTCTAATGCCTCAATGCTTAATCCACTAGTAGAAATTATGCCCAAAACAACTGCAGCCAAAGTCAGTTGCAGTTCTTTTGACCAACCTAATTTGCAGCCGCTAAATAACTATAACTATATATAGTTTTGAAACTAAAATTTAACTTTTTTAAGATATATAATCTATTTTTTGGAAAGGTATTTTCAAGGCCATTCCAACGGTATATTACACACTCCCAAATTCCTAAAATTTTGGTTGCTTAACCAAAAAAACAAATATGCAATCGTTTAGCAACTGCAGATTAGGCTGGTCAAAAAAATCGCAGCCAATTTCGATGGCGGTTCTTTTTAGCATAGTTTTCTACTAGTGGTCTATCACTCCTAAGCACCTAAATTTTAACTTTTAAGTTTTTTGAAAGAGAGGAAATGTAAGCCTAGCTTCTAATATTGATATTGAGAAGAAAAGAGATGTTGATCTACTTAGTAACCTTGTTTTCACATTCTCTACGATTCTCATTCCTGCATTAAATCTCAAGCTTCCAAGACACAAAAAATAAGAAACTCTAAAATCTAAATTCTCAAAACTTTCACTCTAAATGATTCAACTATATGAGACTACACTTTATCTTTTGAATTCCCCCTTTGAAAATACCCATTTGCCACACATAGAATGAACAAGATATGTACAACACACTTCCCAAGAATTGTATTTTTGCTTAGACAAGAGAGTTAATTGTAAAGTACAGTAGATGAAATCGTGGGTTTAGTTGCAAACCTTGAGTTTATGAGAATTAACACATAATTACCCGTGTTTTTGTGATGCTTAAATTACCATACAAAAAGAGTGGTGTTGTGCTATTAAAAATGGCTTTCTAGCTTGTCTTGCATGGATGGGCCAAGCTAGCCTTATCTAGGATTTAGGACAGTGGATCATGCACATATCTTATTTTAGATCTTAAGATTCTCTCAAAGTTTGAGAGGTGGAAAGAGGAAGTACCAAAGTTTCACCCAACTTTCAAAATAGGCTCCGATACACAATGACCAAAAGAGCTCTAAATAGATATTTTCTCCAGAAAAGATCAAACCTACAGTTTAATCCTTTTTTGGAGGACCTCAAGATGTTGTATGGAGGTATTTATGATTCTTTCTTGTTGTTGTTGTTGTTTTTTCTTACACTATCCAAAATGGCACCATGTAGATTTAACTCATTGATTAATTGTAATATTTGAATTTGAGCATACAATTATAAAATACAATATGTACATATATAAGGAACTTTGAGCTCATAGAAATGACTTAGGTTCAAATACATACCATGTATATGTAATCACCCTTGACACATATGACTGCATTTCCACCTTCTTTTTTGTAGTTGGTTGTGCAAAATAGCGTTCCAATCTCATAGACGAAATAAAATTTTACTTTAACATTTGCTTGTTGAAGGCCATACAAACTGTCACATGGACCATAAAAGGAACTTGTTTTTGATACAATTGGAATATATAACAATTTGAATGGTATCACAAAGGGCTCTCCTTTCCAAAAAAAAACAAAAAAACAAAAACAAAAACAAACCCCCAAATATTGCCACATATGATTCCCACAATGGTTGAGGCCCTTGAATCCCACGTGGATGATACATTCAACATAAGCAAAGATGAAATAGATCGGCCTCTTCATTTTCACAAACTACTAAATCCTTCCAATAGTTCTATGTGGTCATCTAAGGTATGTGGTGTAATTCAGCTAGTTTTTCATGCTCTCTATCTTCTACTAATCATAATTATGTAAGACTACTTATATTACATCAACAAATTGCCTAACATTACTTATATTACGTCAATAAATTTGGGATGAAACATTAGCCAAAATAAGAAGGGATTGAAAACAAACCTTCCTTTACTTAGTTATGATTATCAAATTGCATGTGTGTTGAGTTTGAAAATGAATACCTGGCACCCCCCCCCCCCCCCGCATATGTTAACTACCTATTGATTGTAAATAGCTAATCGATTTTGGATGATGTACTAATTTAATCCCTTTTTGGTGTTTGTCCTTGGATCCACATCTAGCCATACATTGTTCAAATATGGGTGTCAAAATAAAATTAATAACCAAATTAGGCACATAAATTTGTCCCTTGTTTTAGAGGGTGAAGTGCAATAAGTCTAATATGGAGATTTTTTAAATTTGATTATAAATATACGAAATGGATTTTACAAAGTGCAAAATGAAAAAAATAGAATCATGGAGAAAATCAACAAAAGACCAACCCCTTATAAAATCATAAAGATTGGATGAGATTGCCAAGTTTTGGATGGAATCTGTGCACATTTGGATGAATTTTATATAATCATCCATATGTGGTATCATCACTCCAATAATTGTAGCTTCACTAAATAGGATATTTAATGTTTGATTATATTTAGTGTTGTTACCACCATACCCTGCTCAACACTAATTTTCAATACCCTGATAATTAGCGTTAGACATAAATGTGCCGCTACCTTCCCTACTGTCACCTCCCTTATTATATCATTTTTTTTATATCCTTACTAACACTAAATTCAAACATGTAACTTCCACATATTACCATAGTTGTTATTTAGTGTTTGAGTTTACATTTAATGTTACTTACTTCATAGGGTTATTGATATTTAGTGTATATGCTCGTATTTAATGTATCAAACACTAAATATCCTATTTAGTGTAGGGCTCCTCTCTAAAAAAATTGATATATATATATATGTCTTGCGTCCTTGCCCTTGGCCCGTCTCCACACTTTGTAGATGACCCAATCTCATTAAGTACCGACTACTATAGTTGTGTAAAATAATAATAGTGTTGCACCAAGAAAAAAGAAGGAGCTACTAGCTAGCAAGTACACACCAAGTGTCACCGAATTATTGTGAGAAGAGACAAATTTGTAAGTTGCAAGTAAAAGCCGCCTTCTACATTAAATCTCACAATCAATGTACTTTGGGAAACCACAACGTCCTTCACTTCCTAGTTCTTTGTGTGTCCCGCAAAACAAGTAAAGTAATGTATCCCATGGTGTGTGTGTGTGTGTGTTTTTTTTGGTTATTTCATATATTGATAGGGAGTATAGAAAGCATCTTCTCAACGGAGAAGCTATACGTCCATGTTATTCGATGAAGGACACAAAATAAGGATACAAAAGGACTCATTCATCCAAAAATAGCGATGCCTTGCCAAAATTGGGAAGAGTTCCATGACATCAATCGTCCAAAAAGAGAGAATGTATAGTTGAACATCCCCTCTTGGTAGAAGAAGAAGAAGAAAAGGTAAAGCATTTAGTGTGATATATAACCAAAAATAAAGAAGAGTCGTTGATTGAATCGCAATTGTGGTCACAAATATCACAAATGATCATTATACAATCTAGCATATGCTTGTAGATCCAACTATGAATCGCACATTCTAGATAAGTGATCGTCCAAGAGACGAACATGACAATCACATCAAAAATACTTATAAAAGAGCACTATGAATTCGAAGATTTTAAAAGCACTAATTTGACATTGGGAACACGTTCACGTAATCTCAATGTTGTCTACGAACCTCCCGCATATACAATCATGAAGTACTTGAAAGTGTCTAATGAGACTCTTAACTTTGACACTTTAAGTATGGAAATCTCCGCATGATGTTCTTTATTAATTACTAACTAACTAGGGTATTGACAAAACCACCCGTAGTGTACCAATATTGCATAATCATTCACGTATATATAGCGCGGTATCAAAGGGAACAAGGGGTTAAATGTGGCTTTGACTATCAATTTTATCACGTACAAATGTAGAAGATACCTTGAAAGGACGGTCATAGGGTACTCTTCCCAAAACCCGGTGAACAATGAAGGCTCGTGCTAGTACATGAGATTGTGCAAAGTACGACCTCTGCATCCCCCCCCAAGAAAAAAAATAGTTCACCCACTAAAACCATATTTCAACTTCAATGAGCAACCTCCGTAAAAAGATCCGATATGTAAAGGTAACCGGTTTTGGGAGGGTGGGGGTGGGGGGGCTTAAATGGATGCTTCTTTAAGCTCCGCAAACACTTTCTCCTATGTCGCAAAACGTGCAATTAACCCAAAAATTTCTCAAGCCCATATGGGAAGGGTTCCTATGTCGCAAAACATGCAATTAGCCCTTAATTTTCCCAAGCCCATATGGGAAGGGTTGTTTTTGAGTGCATTTCACTCGATGTTGGTCTTGGAATTTTCATGGACAAATTTTGAGGCTAAATTGGGAGTTATTTATAGGATCTTGAAATACAGGAGATGAGTTATGTCGAGGGGAAGAATGGGCATGAATAACCCTTTTAGGTTTTTAGATTGTGGCAACTGAAGAAAGGGATGCACACAAAAATGCCATGTTTTACCCCTCCCCCCCCCCTCCCCAAAATAAAAACCTTTGACCAATCCTGAAAAAATGAGCGGAATGCTTGTGCAACCCACTAGATGGGAACAAGTCAAATATTGAGCACCTCCACCAATTCTCGTGCCAAACTATGTAAACCGCAATAGGTTAGCCACCTTGCATTTGGAGTACGTACGTTGTCCTGTATTTTCAACAACATATATGCAAAGAATAATTTAAGATGTTGAGAGTGTCCAAATATCAAATCGAATGGTCGGTGTGAGCAGAAAGGCATTTTTAACATGAACATCGGAAAAGTATTTCACCTTTGATGTTCATGCAAAGTTTCCATCAAAGTGACAAAACACTAATTGGAGTCAACACCCTCACATGAGCTCCCAACAGAACGAAAGCATGACCAACCCCACTTTGACAATTTTCTCACACATTCTAATCATCTCGAGATCGCACAGTTCATAACTTTATGGGTAGATATCCATGTCGGCTCGATGTTTATACTTATTTTGATGATGGATAACTGAATTAGGTAGGCTTGATGTAGGGAAGAAGTCATCCATCAACCAAAAATGGATTACTTGGGAAGGTAGGGGTTAAGTTAGTGCGAGATGTATGCCAATTCCTTGATAATATGTAAGTAGCCATTTGCCTCAAAATGTTTGAGGCTCATAAGAATATGTTTGTAAACTGTTAAAGTGAAGATTCTTTTTGACATTAAATGGTCGTACATGCCCCCCCCCCCCCTCCCGATTATGTTGACTATTGAGCCTAGAATGATTAACATATTTTGAGCATGTAGTCCCTTCTCTTTTAAACACATTCATTTTGGTGTTCATTCTTGCATTCACACCTAACCACACCCCACTGAAATATAATTGTCCGATTAGAAAAAATTACCACAAAAATCCCACGTACCTTAGGCCAATGGTAACTACACCTAAAAACACTTCGATTAGAATCATCCAATAATAATAATAATAATATATTTGAGTTTCATCATACAATATTTTGTTGAGTCTCATTTCACATCCTACTAGCATGTAGTTTTCATATGTTATGTGATTTTTTACAATGTTGATTAACCCCTAAATGCCCAAAAAGCCAAAAAGTAGTTGTGAGCGTTTTTCAAAGATATATCTCTCAAGGCAAACTTCCCCCCCCCCCTTTTTTTTTTACTTTTTTTTGGTTTTTTTTTAATGCACCTTGACATATTAAAATTTTCCACCATGTAGAGCAAATGGATTAGAATCATATATTAATGACTCTAAGATATGGACCTTGAAGTGGTTGGAACCCTTGTTTTTGTTTTTGTTATAGAATTAGCTATTATGGTAAAGTAATAATGTGAGTGACATGATTTTTTTTTTGGTTTTTCCCACCAAATTGTGTAGCTAAAACTTTGAGTCAATCGTAATAAAGATCAAGTGATTTTGCTGCATTTTGGGAATTTTATTATTTCATAAAGGAAAATGCTTGTAAAATAATTTGGTGGAGACCAAGGACAACGAACTATATTCCAATTGCATGGATGTGATCAAAATTGAATCCCTAAAATTTCTCTTGTATGCCAACACAAAATAAGCTTTTTAATTCACATTTCCAATACATCTTTGATTTAAGCTAAAAACCCCCATATATTTAGGGGTTAAAGGTGTTTTTAAAACATATCCTAAGGTTTCGTGTTCAAAACCATGTAAATCCAGGCAAGATTTACAAAAGTCACTTGTGGGCATAACATTATTAAGCAGTGTGCATTCGTTCATGTGGGCCCTGAGAATATAATCATGGGATGCCCCAACCTACTGCAGATTCAGATGTAATATGAGTCTCCTTGCACTAAATCGGGGCATCCCAAGGTTATATTCTCAAGGTTCACATGAACAAACACATATTGCTTAAAATTGTTACATGCATGGGTCACAATTGCATATAATTTTTAAAACAACATTCAAAGAACTACACTTAATATGATATTTAGCATCATTTACTATTCGGAGTTACACATTCCTATATCATTTCACTATTAGTGTAATTTTTTACCACATAAAGATGTTAATGTTCTATGATGTCCAAAGGACCAATTCAACATGTGCTGGTGAAAATTGAGATGTACAATTTACAATTATAGCAATGCGTGATTCCAAACAGCAAGTGACATTAAATAACATATATAGTGTACTACACAGGTTTTATGGGGGTATATAGAGACGTCTAATTACACTAAACATGATATCTAGTGTCACTTACTATTTGAAGTTACACAAGGCTATATCTATTTATTGTGTATCTCATATTCTACCAACAAATATGAAATTGGTTGTTTGGACACTATAAATCATTAACAACTTTACTTTGGTAAAAAATAAAGTACATCATTAGTAAAAATAAAGACATAGCATTGTCAAGGAACTTCAAATAGTGAGTAACACTAAACTATTTAGTGTGGTTATTTTCTTATTAAGCACACTTATGACATTATTTTATGATCAATATGCCAATTGATTGCTTGAGATGGGCATAAACCAACACACCTATATAATTGTTTCAAATCATCAAGAATCTCAACTTTCATTATTAAAGTAAATTCACAATGTTTGTACATGAGATGAAATGAAGTGAAATTACATTTTAAGTCAAGGAAGCCAAAAGGCTCATGGGACTTAAAATACATCAAGATAGTGTCAAACATGTTGATTTCTTTAGAGTAGTGGAGTGCAGTAATCTTCGCAAGATAGAAGCTCATATCAAACTGGATGGTCAATTTGGAAGAAAAGACTCGAGACTTCTTGGTTCTACATTTTCAAATAGTGAAGGAAACTCATCTGAAATGGGAGTTGTAGAGGGGACAGTCCAACACAAAGTGTGCCTCGTTTTCAACTACATTGTAAGACCAAAAATGACATAATATGTTGTCTCTAGGGATTAGGATAGTCAAGCACCAATAAGTTTCAATGGCAAGTCCATGATTCCATTATATGAACAACTTGGATTGTGTTGGCCTCCTAGTTGGTTGTCATAGTTTTATTTTGTGTTCTCTCTTGTTTTACAAGGTCCACACCCACTTGTAAGGATCTTCATTACAAGTTTTTACTCATTAGACGACTATACATTTTCTTAATATTAAAAATAATCCCCCCACCCTATTACATGATGTGTAATAATGTTGACACATCACCCTCCACTTGGGAGCACTATAGCATTATTTTCGTGTCTACTTGCCATTATGAGAAGTACTATCGGTGGTCAATTTAGCACACCTTGATAGAGAGAGTTGGGAGGTTGATTTGTGAAGCATTCATGAAGGAAAAGTGTTGACACAAAAGGGGAAAGACCCATGAACCTTTTATGCATGGTCTTGAGCTCCTATAATTGATCGGTATGTGGTTTGGTTTGGTTCGGTTCAGATCAAAAAGAAAACACCATAAAGACACATGTTTAAAAGAGATTGAACTACGTCTTTGAATATTATCGAATACTCTACACTCAATAGTGAACACAATTGGGAGGACCTATGTAGTCAATTAAAGAAATCAACAAACATGCACTCTCAATAACCATAACTAAATGGGGGGAGGTCTAATTTTTTGCAAAAGCAATGCATCAGTAGAAGGTGGAGAACATGAAAAAAAACCCGAATAACACCCACATACCTTAAACTAAAATTGGACTGAAAATTGGGTGACCACACATCACTGTAACTTGTGTGCGCATGTGTTGCACACATGATGTTCTGTTGTTTTTCGACACAACAGAGAATCCATTGCAGAGGTATATTAGCGACCAAATGACATGCTTGCAGACCTAGGCAATGCATCATGGCATGGAAATCCAATACTGACAATTTTGGGTGGGAGAGGTTAATTAAGCTCTTGCTTAATCCTCAAGATTAGGCTCTGGAGGATTCGGTCAGATCAAAGCCTGCATTAGCAAGTTATGCAGTACAGCTATACGAATACAAGGAATAAGACAAGAAACTCATATTCTGAGACCGTCATTTGTCATCCACCTTGTCAGAACTGAAGGACTAAGTTTGCATCACAATGAACAGCTAATGTGTATGGAATATGAGATGAAAGAGAGAATGCATCAGACTTTGAGAGATCAAGGTGCTTTTGGGATTACGTACAGGAGTTTAGAGTTTAGTTGCCACCGGGCTCTTGCCTGCACAGCTGTCAACAAAAAGGGTAACGTAATTATAAAACATTGCAGCTTGTTCCACTTTGTGTCATCATTTAGGTGACACTTAACAACTACCATGACTTTGTTGCATCTAACTAGTGGTATACAAGTGCTGGTAAAAAGAGAGTAGGATGCCATAACTCCAAATAAATTGCACATGGTGTACTTGATAACTCTCCTTGATGTCCCAAGGTAGTGCGAGGATGCGATTGGTAAATCTGCTCAAAAACATAGGGCAAACAATTACACAAAAACATGTAGTAAAACTCTGAATAAATCCGAGAGTTCTGTTTCCTTTCTGGGGGTGCAATAGGGAAGACTCTCAGCGCAATGGTAGAAGCAGCTTTGAGACGGAAAAGTGCGCGACTGGTTTCTTTGTGACCAACCCAGAGACCCTAGTGTGCTCAGTGCAACCATTTTCTAAAGTAGATTGTTGGAGGCGTTGCGATAAAATTCAGCGAAATAAATCCTGAGGATCAAACACACCTGGGGAGAGAGAGGGAGAGAGAGAGAGAGAGACTCTTGCCACTAACTATGACTTGACCAGATTGATAAGTAACTGCCGGAACTAGTTATACAATACTCGGAGGGTCGCCTGTCCAATTACAAGTTGCACGTTGCCACCGTGTGCGGATACAATCCACAAGAGGTGCATGTTGCGCAGGTTCGGGAGGAGGAATGCCCTCGGTGGCGCCTTGGGAAACCTCACCTTGACTGATTTTATACTCTTCCACAAGGGCAGTGTCAGGTGTCCACTTGGGAGGGACAGAGACCCGGATTTTTGTCAACCGTGGCCGCTGCTGCGTGAGGTCTCCACTGGCCGCAACGGTCTTGGCAATGCCATTGAAGTGGAAGACTTCAAACTGTCGTTTCCCAAGTGTCGTCGAAGGATCCTTCAACCCACCTTTGCTCTTGTCAATCGTCAAAAGAGCCTGCCATAAATCATTCCACACCACAATGTCACTGCTGCACAGGTTGTTCAGCATGTCCTGGGGCATGTCAATGTTCAGGTCTAGGAGTAGTTGTTGTAAGGCTTCGGGGCTTATGAAACCACCTCCACCACTCTGATCTTGGGCATCGAAAGCTTGACGCACCCGCATTTCACGGTCCTCAAGGTCCGTCTCCTCTTGCACTGCTGGACTGAGTGCAAACAGAATGCTGTAATGTGATTCACTTCCTATAATCCAAATAGGCCACTTGGGGCATTTGAAGTTGTGTCCAACTTTGCAAAGGTTGAGAGCTTCTAGGAGCGACAGAAAGCCCACTTCAACATTTGTTGAAACTCCCTTCAGACACATCCCACCGCCCAAGTCAATGTTCCCATCAAATACATGGCTTACTGCCTGCCCACATAGGAAGAGGTTTACAATTTCCTGCATTTAGCACAATATAAGGACATCAGTATTGTTAAATTCTCCCTTGGAAAAAAATCCAAACTGTGCTTCAGTCAGATCAACTAACATAAGATTTTGCCTCTGGAATTCCCTCTATTCAAAACATTGGAGAATAATATGAAAATGACTGAAAGCAGATTATCCCGGACTCCTGCATTGTAAGGGAGTGTTCTCAATCTTGAGAGATTTCATGCACAAATGTACACCCAAGAGGCAGCCTACGAAAATACAAACTTGCCAACAAGCACAAGATTACTAAACTTCCAAACTTCTCCACAAGGCTGATATTTTCCAGTACAACAACTTTGGGTACATCAGATAACATAAAGAACAATTTACCTGAAATTAGAGGTACAGACAACAACTTAACCGTCAAAGGTCAAAGGTGCTTTTTAAAACTCCAGATTACTTAAGATAAAAGACTTTCAATTCTCAAATATTGTTTACATTGCAAGAAAATGTGTTACAAATCACTTGAAGATTAAATCCATACAGGTGAAAACTAAATTCAACTTCTTGACATGCCAAAAATCCATTTATAAGATTTGATTGCAACTAATCATAAACAATCTGATGAAATTGTGGCCCAAGGCTCAAACCTGTGTTATGCACAACATGGGCTGAAAGATACATAAAATACAATCATCCTGACTAAAAAGACTAGGCATTGCATAGAACTGTACACTGGTTCTTTCACATACTTGACCATACTTACACCCTAATTTCAACTTATCTCTTCAATAAGAGGAATCATTAGAAGAATCAGCTAATTCAAGAAGGTTACTGATGATGACTGAAGAAATGACTAAAGATCTTATCAACAACAAAATTTTCATCTTCTTGTCTCCAAGGCCCCCCGACAGGGTTTGGTTGACATTGAAGGGTTAAAACTTCATAACAATGGGAATCATATATGTATACTTTCAGACTATACAACTTTGCTATGTCTGCAGTTGAAGAAGAATTTTACTTTCAGAAGAAAGCTCATACTTTCAATGGCAACCTTCTTCATTGATGCTCAACATTTAGACACTGAACTATGTTACCTTCCTGAATCTATTGTTTTATTCTCTGTTAGGGTACCATGAGGAAACCCACACATCTTCAGAGATCAATTGGCATTTCCAGGTTCGCTCAAAGATGAGTTCTATTTGATAAAAGTTAATGGATCCAGGTGTATGCAGATATGTTACCTGCGAGGCATGACCAAATGGGGGTGTCACCAGCGGCTGATCAGAATCATCCCTGTCTGTGTGTACTAATTCCTGGTAGAAAATGATTTATCAGATGAATCCAAATATAAGATACAACCACATTACCATTACACGACTCTCAAGTGCTTTTGAAATACATCAGTGGATGCAAAACAAAACATGTGTCCTAACTTAAATACAATACAGCTCAGGTAACAAGGAGATCCATTCATCCAGTCCTTAGTAAATCTTCACTTTCAACAGCTGAGCACTAATGATCTGCAATGTCTGAATCCATATAAAAGTTCGATTGCAAAAGGTCCATCAGTACGCAATAAGAGCATGAACATGGTGAAGTACTTACCACGCCCCTTGACAGGAGAATAGAGAATAGAAGTAAAAGGGCTCCCAATGGACTCTTGAATCCAGGAAGCAGATTATGGAGATGTTGATGAAGGGCCGAGAGAGATGTCACTGTACACACTCTCAACAATCTATGAAGCTCCTTCCCAGAATCAAGGCACAACCCTTCCAGAGCCTTTGTAACAACCTGCGCCAACAAATTTCAGCAAGGTTTGAACAAATACGTGACATAGCTATGCAGGAAATGTTCAGCAACATCGTTTTTAAGAAATGCAGAAACAGATCCTTCATACTAATACAACCATACTACAGTTATTTGCTCACTTTTACAATATTGAGTAGATCTCTCAGGTAAAAGACATGTTGATGGGAAGAGTCATTTAGGACACACAGCTATTGCTAAAATCAGTGTGTGGTAATTGTCAAACAGTCAACTAAATCACAGCAGATCAAACCGCAAATTCAAATATGCTTAAATATAATATACAAGGAAACTTCAAGCACAGGCTTGAATGAGAACCTCATCCTGCTCTTCTTCACTACCACCATTTTCAGCATAGATCTCGGGAATATCCAGAACAGCAACCACAGCTTTACGTTTACCTCCTGCAAGCCAAAGCGTCTCCCCAATGGCATGAACAAGAGCCCTGCAAAGAACAGAAATAGTAGTTGGATTCCTGACTGAACTAGCTTCCACAAATAGTTGTTTGAAGCTTTATACCCATAACTATCCTTAAAGTATGGTGTACACAATACTTTGTGGATAAAGGTAACCAGGCTGTGAATAATGATGTGGCATATAATCATACCAGAGACTAAAGAGCTAGAGACCCACTTGTAGCTGAGAACATATAATAGGGGTAAAATTTGACGAAGGGGCACATCTGGCAGAAGGTTAAGGTTGGAAAAGCTTTGACCTAGGTGCTTTTACCCAATGAGGGATCAAAAAATGGGTTGTATTCACTATAAAGAAGGTCAAGCACTTTTCTTTGGAAGAGTATCATGTGATATGCAATAAAAGGACTATGACATCACAAGCAAAGTGCATTTGTTATAACAAGCAGCTCCAGAACTTGAGTGACATGGTAAATAAGTACATGTGAAGAACTTTACAACTCCCTCACGTCTGTCACTAAACTTTTGCCATTCCACTATCCCAAGTTCCCACTGAGTCGTTTCTTTACTGTTACAGATGTAACTCATGCAATTAAGTAGAATGAAGCATATAAGACAAAGCAGGCCATTTGTAAGGCAAATTTTCCAAATAGTCAAATATAAAATATAGAATGAAACATGTCAAACAGAACCACCTTGAGAATCAATGCTCAAACTGGTCGTTTACATTGGTAATGATCAACATACTACAGATAGAACTTTCTGTTGAGACCAACTCCTGGTTCAAAACTTACCGAGTTCGCTGAGCATCTGAGAAAATGAGATTGCCATCAAGTGTCTCACTGTTGACATTCTGGACTGCTTTCAATGGAGAAGCCCGCACCATGGATTTGCCTCTCATACTAATGTCCATCTCGTCTTCCGTAACAAAAAGGAGGTACTTGAGGACTAGTGCCTGATACAAACAACCTTTCTCACCATTTCAAAATCTATTCTTCAAGCAATGATCTGGCAGTCACAACATTGGGCACTTTCACATGACATCAGCAAAACGAGAATGGTGACTATCAAGTAGAGAAGCTGAGGACCTTATACTCCTAAGTTGTAAGCAGAACTGCTCCTCTATCTCAATGTGAAACCAAGTTGAGCCCTCAAGTTACACATGGGGCATAGTATATCCAACTCATTCCTGATGACTCGAAGATTCCACTACAGTAATAGACAATGACTTGCAACTCCTCATACTTCTAGCAAAGCTTTAGTAAGATGAGGATGAAAATGTTAAAAACCAACTGGAGGGTAACCAGTGTAAGGGACGTAAAGATACAAGAGTCCCTGTATAACTAAGTATAGAGAGTTGGTAACACCTTCAGATATTACACACACTGACCTGTATTGGGGCTAGCACTCCACAAGGCCCCCCTTCTCGCTGCACAAGACCTAGTGATGTTTCTTGATCGGGACTAAACCTGCAATATCCAAAAACCACTGTCTGAATCCTCTAAAATGATCCGTGGCATCAACAATAACAGTTTCACATTCTGCCCCTTTCATTATCAATGTTACTTCTTCTATAAATCACATTGACACCACAATAATGAACAAAGAACGAAATTAAACTTATTGACCCAAAATGAAATCATAGATATCCAAGAATTCAGTAGTTTAGGTCTCAGTCGATCCTGTCAGCATGAGCTTCAATAGTATCTACAAACATCACACATGCTGGAGAAGTGGACTTAAAAATCCATTGAAAACCCACACAAAATTGCTCCAGTGTAGCAGTATGCACTGTTAATGTCCCTATATTTTGCAAAAGCTGCGACATCCACAATGGACCTTGCATATCTATTTCACTTTGGAGGCTTTCAATTTTCAGTATAGAATGTCTACACAGACAAGCATGTAGTTTGGGCCCATGCCATCCTGGCCCATTGCACCCATGCACATGGATTGTCCCAAATTGTCCCTGCTCCATCTGCTCAACATGCTGCCAACGCCACTTGACCTTTTTGGAACTTCAGAACGGCGACTGCATCAATGCCCATGCCCATGCGTCCTCACCATTCCAAAGTTCCAAAATATAGGTACTGATAGTTCTGCTACTGAACTATTAACTTGACCATGATGACCTCTTATTAAATTATTTAAAAATTCAAGTTCAATGACTGCATGCCAAACCATATTTCTATGTGTCATTGCTGGGTTTTCCATTTACACAAATTCTCAAGTCAAGAAATAGGAAAGAAGGTCTGAAATTCAACCTAAAGCCTTGGTGGCACCACTGACTAAGGACGTCCTTGTAAACCTTCATACTAAATACTAGGGTACAATTGCTCCACTGTTGACCTTTTTGGATTTCTGGAATGGCGACTGCAGCAATGCCCATGTTCCCTCACAGTTCCAGACTTCCAAAATGTAGAGTACATATTTCTGCTACTGATGGTCTGCTACTGAACTAGTGACTTGAGCGTGATGACCTCTTCTTACATAAATTAGTGCTTGCCGATAAATATTTCAGTGTATCATTGCTGGGTCATCCTTTTACACAAGTTCTCAAGTCAGGAAATAAGAAGAAGGTTTGAAATCAAACCTAAAGCCTTGGTGGCACCACTGACTGAGGACGTCCTTGGAAACCTTGGTACCAAATACTAGGGTATACAATTGCTCCACTGTCCGCAAAGGGAGCTGCTGCCGCTCATCCTCCACTCTCCTCTTGCCTCGGTTGGTTTTCTCAGCAGCAGCATCCCGCAATGGGTTCAGGCCTTCTGATCGATCAGGAAGCTTGGTGGTGGCCACTCGAGGCTCCACCAACCGGTGTCTGGCACTGGCAATAGGAGAAGCTGCGAGAGTATTTTCCAGAGAAAGTGAGGATGATGAGGGATCATGGGTTCCAGGGGTAGTAGTCCCAAGAGCTGATAATCTCCTTTGCTCGGCTGCAGCTGCTCGAAGCTCCCGCTGTACTCGCCGGTCCAATGCTTCCGGAGATTCTGTGCTTCCTGCAGCAGCAACATCACGAGGTTTGCTCCGCTTGGCATCAGGGGCAGGCTGCAGACTCATGCGAAAAGCCCGTTGAAGCTCTTCGTCATCATGCTCCCCCATGGCCAATACAGGATCCTCCGCGGTATCTATTTTGTACTGCTTTAGTTACACAAAACTTGAATTACCAAAATTCGTGCGCTTCTTTTGAAGTTGCAGATTTGAGACCATCCAAGTAGTGCAAGACCTGCACTCTTCCCTGCGGAGCAATCATTCAGACGCTAAAGATTTCACCATTCGGTCATCTGTTACATCTGCAACAGCGGCTTCCCTGTTTCTCTCTGAAATTCCCCGTGAATTCTCTCTGCATTGTCTTCTTCTCTGTATGACCTTTTGCCACAAGCCTTCGAACTCCCTTTTTAAAAGACTTGTTGTCGTTGTCGAGTTCCAAAAACCTAATCGGGAAACGATGCTGAGCAGATGAGCTCCTCAGCAATCACCAAACGAAGGAGCTCCGCCAAAATTTGTTCAGGTGACCTTAAGAATGGCACTTTTCGCAAATTCAGTACTAAAATTTAAGAAAACTCCTGATGAAATTTCCTGACCGCTGCAAAATTCCACCAAATTGGAATGCTTTCAGGGACCAGATGATGGCAAGGGCATGTGTCGTGGCAAGAATTTGCCCAACATTAACTACAGGTTCAATTACAACAACACTCAGTCTGGGTGAAAATGCGATTCCAAAGGCAGAACAACCCTAATAGACATAGAGACGATCTCTCCACCTACGTTGGAGACAAACGAGGATCAGATCAAATACGTAGGGCAATGCCTCAATCCCATGATGATGTGTTAGTTTGGTTAGCGAATTAGGATCTGAGAACACCACAATGGCGAACGTCGCGAACGAAAGTCATACAAAAGAGTTCACATCATCACAGCACACGAGAAATGCAACATCATCACAGAACCGACATGCCACTGTAAAACCTAAACCAAGGTTGCTTACCTTACTGGTCGAGGTCTTCCGTTGTATGGCTGGAAAACACTACTCAAGTGCACAAAATAGCTGAACAACACCCCGATGAAAGCCTCCACTCAGCCAAGCCATAGCCAAGCCTAACCCTGTAACCTGATGACCTCCAGGTCAAAAATCTATTACCTAAACTAAAGAAGCCACTGCTAATGATACTCCTAACAGTCCTTGTACTCCAAAGCTTCGTCACGACGAGAGACCTTCGAACCGAATTTCACCCCGTGCCACCGTTAGCTTGAGCTTACCGATGATCGAGAACAAACTTCGTTTCTGGCACCAATTGGACAGCCAAGGGATCGAGAAAAGCGCAACGGAATACAGAAACTCCGGGACAACTGAACCGAAACGAAACGAAAGGCTTCCGTCGACAAATGAAAACGAAACGAAACGAAAGGACCGTCGGTCGATCGATCGTTCCCGGCCGAGCTTACGAATGATGAGAAGGAGCACCGCAAGAGACATCGTCGCCATAAGTTAGATAGAAGCTCGCTCGTGCGAGCGAGCTGCAACGCTGACGAAACGACCAGATCGGATCGCACGTCAGTAGGAGCCGGCTTTGACCAATCAAAGGGCGCCATCTCAGACGAGAGCTTTGTCCACGTCCCGGGCCAGCAAGGAAGTACGGGGGTCCATGTCGGATGTGTAGGTTTGGTCCAGTGACACACCCGTCGGACACCTTGGGAATTGTGCGCGTGGGCCGTGCCAGGCTGGATGTCGGGGGAGGCTTTTAAAAACAAGTGAACTGGATGATTTTAATAAGCCAGTAACAATGTCGGCACTTGTCTCGTGTTTTAAAATATACAATGTGCCACGTGGCAACTTGCATTGGCGACTCACCACAAGATTGAGATTAGGAATCCCTAATCTGCTTTTATTGGTGCGGCAAAGGTCATGTGTGATCTCCTTATTTACTAATCCATTCATTATTTTATTCATAAGATGTCCAAAAGATCTTGGGTCTAAGGGGTTGTTTACACCATGGACCATGAAGTGGACCATGTCGTCCCAAGGCCCTATAAAATATGTGATTGGTTTTTGAACTCATCATGGGACCACTTTGGTTTACACCATGGAAAAAATGTCAGAGAGTGTTATATTTTGGGACAATGGAGTTCGAGGTCCCCACAAGGCATATTTTAAGGCCTACATTATCCATTGACATGGTCCAACGGGTTTTGCAGTGGGAGAGGCAAAAGAGGTGTTCTAGTAGAAAAAGGCAAGGGCCCATGGCAAAAAAACGTTGTTAAAATAAATTCTTAATGAACTTGTTTTTTTTTTGGGGGGGGGGGAGGGAGAGAGAGAGAAGATGAAGACAAGAGAAGACATGAGGAATGGTCATTTTTTTTAAAATTCCTTTTTTCACGAATCTATTTAAAAATCAACGCATTCACTTTTGGGTGCATGGTCATTCTTCTTGGTCCACATTCGGTTTACACCTAGTGAGAGGCCCACAGCTTTGTAAATTGCTTTTTTAAGAAATTGGGCCATGGAAGTTGGACCATGGAGTTGGGCCATGAAAAAAGGCCATCTTCCATGGTCCGATTTCATGGTCCATGGTGTAAATTGGCCCTAAGACCAAGAAGCATTGTTAATATTGGCACTTGGCGTTATTCACTTTAAGTACAAACACTTGGCATTAATCACTAAATGTATGGGCACTTGGTATTATTCATTAAAAACATGTGGCACACACTAATCACAAGCACACACTAATTTTCTTAAAAATTATGGTAAATGAACATAGAATTCACCATAGCTATGATTTTAGTGTCATTCAGGAGCAACTTTAGCCCTTAGTAACTTTGAGATTTTATTAGATTGTGTGTGTGACTTGAATTAGTACCACCCTCGTTAATTGGTATATTTAGTGTAGTTTTTTTTTATCAAGTAGAGAGAAGATTTGAGAGTTGGAAATCAAAAGGCCAACCACTCCATTCAATTTTGGGTACCTCTCTACTATCATCTGGTAAATTTGGCACCAATAATCATCACATGTTTTAATACATCTAAGCTAGACACAAAACAAGTCAAAATGGGGAAGCAGTGAAAGTATAAGCTACTACTAATAGGCAATAGGCCTTTTGCATTTGAAGTTGATGCCCCAAATATGTGGAGACATCTTCAAGATAAAGTCACCATCCATTTACTTACAAGGTGTGGTTGTCAAGTGAGTAGCAAGAATATGAGCACCAAGCATAAGGGTGAAACATATATATATATATATTAAAAATCAATTGCATGGATGAATGGTAAGAAATGTTGGATGAATAACAAGTTTGAATTGGATTTGTGAACAATGATTTGAGTCCAACATCATTCTTAGGTTTAGTTTTGGTTTGGATTTGCTTCAATGAGGATACTTCATATGTTAAATTTATGATATAAAACAATGAACCAAATTTAATGCACCTACATTCTAAATGATTGCTATATTATTTCCTCATTGTTGCATAGGTTGCATCTCAATTGCCCCCTAGTGGCCTTGGATGTCATAGTTATAATATATCATCAATGTATTTATTATCAATATGTACAAGTATATATCTATATAATTAATCCAATTCACATTTTATGTCAACTACAATAGTTTGGTTTATTTAGATACACACACACATACACTACATTGCCGGTATGCTCATTGTTGTAAAGTATAGATTATGGGTAAATTATACTTTGTATGGATAAAAAAAACGCAAGGGAGCTGCCAAAAATGCTTTCCACTTGAATGAGAGAGAGGGATTTATCATATTTGAGCGTACCTCTCATCCATCCAACATTAAAACACAACCCTTATGGATTAGTTGTCGATTCATCTCAAATGACCTTGAATACAATAATTTGGGGTCTTTAAAGCTAATTATGTTGTTAAAATCAACTTAGTATAATAACCTATAGACTGCATACTACTTCAAGGCTTTTACGTTGGATGAATGAGAAGTACACTCGGTATACGAGAATTCCGTCCCTCGACCTAGATGAGCAATCGGTTACGCAACTAAAATTAGAACTCGTAAGTGGAATTGGTAAGTTTTATTTTCTTTCCTCTTTCGGAGATTGGGGACATTTGACGCTTGCAAAGCACGGCACGATAACTGCCCCGGAACCTGTACCCACACAATACCCGCTTGAAACCCACCTCGGACCTCAGACACCCTGGCAGACTCTTTCATACCCGGCCGGTACCATCACCGGGTACCCTAAACCCTAAACCTCAATATGCAGATATTGCAGCGTTCGGCAGAGTTCAGAGACCATAGCCACCGCACAGAGCTTGGATTCGCCATGGCGGACACCAAGGAAACCAAGGACGGCCCCAAGAGCCACGTTCGCCGTGACAAGCTGCTGGAGATTGAGAAATCCGTGCAGAAAAAATGGGAGGAAGGGAAGGTGTTCGAGGTGGAAGCGAAGGCAGAGCGGCCAAAGGAAGGGGAGAAGTTCTTCGGCAATTTCCCGTACCCTTACATGAACGGTTTGCTACATCTGGGCCATGGATTCACGGTGTCCAAGGTGGAATTTGCAGCCGCCTACCACAGATTGAGAGGCAGAGAGGTTCTATTCCCTTTTGGCTTCCATTGCACGGGTATGCCAATCAAGGCATGTGCGGATAAGCTCTCTCGAGAGGTGGAGCAATTCGGAAACCCTCCGGTGTTTCCTGAGCGAGACGAAGAGAAAGATTTGAGTGCTGTTGCCGCTGCACCGGCTGTGAAGGATGTGGAGAGGGCGGAGCCTGAGAAGTTTAAGAGTAAGAAGTCCAAGGCTGCTGCTAAGACCGGAACTGCCAAATTCCAATGGGAGATTATGCAATCTCTAGGGTTGGAGGATGAGGAGATTTCCAAGTTCCAAGACTCGGGGTACTGGTTGGAGTACTTTCCACCTTTGGCGAAGGAGCATTTGAAGGCTTTGGGATGTGGAGTGGATTGGCGGAGGTCGTTTGTTACGACTGACATGAATCCTTATTATGATTCGTTTGTGAGATGGCATCTGCAGAGTTTGAAGAACAAAGGAAAGGTGATCAAAGATACACGGTATGCAATTTACTCTCCTTTCGATGGCCAGCCATGTGCTGATCATGATAGAGCTTCAGGTGAGGGTGCCCAGCCTCAGGATTACACCCTTATCAAGATGGAAGTCCAGGCTCCGTTCACTGGAAAGCTTGAACGTTTGACTGGGAAGAGGGTGTTTCTTGCTGCGGCCACTTTGAGGCCTGAGACAATGTACGGGCAGACAAATGCATGGGTGTTGCCTGATGGTCAGTATGGCGCGTTTGAGATTAATGACACTGATGTGTTCATTGTTACCAAGCGTGCTGCTCTCAACCTTGCATATCAAAGGAAATCCAGAGTCCTGGAGAAGCCCACTTGTTTGGTGGAGCTCACTGGGCATGATCTGATTGGTCTTCCTTTGAAAAGTCCTCTCACTTCATATCCTACCATTTATGTGTTACCCATGCTCACAATTCTCACAGACAAAGGTACAGGAGTTGTGACGAGCGTGCCCAGCGACTCACCAGATGATTTTATGGCCATGAAGGATCTCAAGTCAAAGCCTGCGTTGCGTCAGAAATTCAATGTGAAGGATGAGTGGGTTATGCCATTTGAAATTATACCCATCATCAACATCCCTGGATTTGGAGATGTCGCCGCAGAGAAGGTGTGCACGGACTTGAAGATTCAGAGCCAGAACGACAAGGACAAATTGGCAGAAGCTAAGAGGTTGACTTATCAGAAGGGATTCACAGACGGAGTCATGATAATTGGAGAACACAAGGGAAGCAAGGTGTCGGATGCCAAACCCTTGATCCGAAAGATGTTAGAGCAAGAAGACTTGGCGATCCCTTACAGTGAGCCAGAGAAGAAGGTGATGTCTAGGTCAGGGGATGAGTGTATTGTTGCTCTCACAGATCAGTGGTACTTGATGTACGGTGAAGAAGAATGGAAAGCTCTATCTGAGGTGTGCCTGAAGGGGATGGAGCTTTACAACGATGAGACCAGACATGGGTTTGAGCACACATTGGGGTGGCTTAACCAGTGGGCTTGCTCACGTTCATTCGGTCTAGGGACACGGGTGCCTTGGGACCCCCAGTTTTTGATTGAATCTCTGTCAGATTCTACAATCTACATGGCCTATTACACAGTAGCTCATTTCCTACAGTCCGGCGATTTGTATGGGAGGGCCAAGGGTCCTATACAACCAGAAGAAATGACTCACGAGGTCTGGGATTATATCTTCCAAGAAGGTCCCATGCCTGAAACAAGGATACCCTCTGATCTTCTACAGAAGATGAGAGGCGAATTTGAGTACTGGTATCCTTTTGATCTTCGTGTGTCAGGGAAGGATTTGATTCAAAACCATCTGACTTTCTGCATCTACAACCACACAGCAATGTTTCCAAAGGAGAAATGGCCGTTGGGTTTCCGATGCAATGGTCATCTCCTATTGAATTCTGAGAAGATGTCGAAATCCACAGGCAATTTCTTGACCATCCTCTCATCCATCGACCTGTTCTCAGCTGATGCTACAAGGTTTGCGTTGGCTGATGCCGGTGACGCCATGGATGATGCTAACTTTGTGTTTGAGACAGCCAATTCTGCAATATTGCGTCTGACGAAGGAGTTAGCATGGATGGAGCAAGTGATTGGGGTGGAGATGGCACTCCGTACAGGGCCTGCGGCCTCTTTTCCAGACCGGGTGTTTGAGAATGAAATAAATATTGCCATTGAAGAGACTGAAAAGAATTACAACTCCATGATGTTTAGGGATGCTTTGAAATCTGGTTTCTATGATCTTCAAACTGCCCGGGATGAGTATAGGTTGGCATGTGGATCAGCGGGAATGCACAAGGATCTGGTTTGGAGGTTTATGGATGTGCAGACAAGGCTCATCACTCCCATCTGTCCACATTATGCAGAGTATGTTTGGTCTGACATGTTCAAGAAAGAGGGATTTGCAGTCAAGGCAGGATGGCCAATGGTCAGTCGTCCAAAGGATTTGACCTTGCAACGGGCTAACAAGTACTTGCAAGACGTAATTATCAGTCTCAGAAAGTTACTACAGAAACAGTCAGCACCCAAGAAAGTCAAGCAGGGTGCAAAGGGTGCACCTCCCCCACCAGTTTCGAAGCCTTCCGTGGCATTGATCTTTGTTGCAGAGAGGTATGGTGGCTGGCAAGAGGAATGTATGAAGATTTTGCAAAGTAAATACCATTCAAGCACACACAGCTTCTCTCCGGACTCAGAAATTCTAGCTACTCTTAAGAGTAGTGCCATAGGTCAACAGTCGGACTTCAAGCAGATTCAGAAGCAATGTATGCCTTTTATAAAGTTCAAGAAGGATGAGACACTTGCAGTGGGTGAGCATGCATTGGACCTCAAGCTGCCCTTTGGAGAAATGGAAGTTCTGAAGGAGAATCTGGACTTCATCACAAGTCAGCTTTTACTGGACAATGTGAAGATCTACTCCTTCACAGACACAGATGCATTGGAAATGGCAGGCTCGCACAAGGCTCAGCTAAATCAATCACCTCCAACACCAGGAAACCCAGTTGCAGCATTTTTGTCTGCTTCAGAGGTTTCCTTTGGAGATCTTGGGAAGACAGATCTGGACAGTGGCCTTCAAGGTGTGAAAATTTCTTCAGAGTAGTGAGCTGTCACCCTCCCTCCCCCCATAAATTATTCAGACTTGTGCTCATATATGGACAGAAGATTTAGGGAGGTTCTAGATGTGCGTATACAATGAGATTATATTGAGTTTTCTACTAACCACCACATGATTATTTTCACTAACAGATAGAGACGCACCAATTTTTATACTTCTATCCGGAATCTGAGCATCCTGCCTGCATGTATGTGGAACAACTTAGAGTGTGTGTTGACTAGGAGCATTTACATCTGGACATCGTTTGAGTACACTGTGCTACAGGAATGTGACTCTCTTTATCTTGGCTCGCTTGCACATTCATCTCTGCAGGAACACTTTCCCAAATATTTCTTTCCACTTTTGTTTTGTTGCCATTTTTGAAGATGGAAATGTAGTGCTGGATTTGGAACTTCACTCTCATATGAAGAGGGTTTCAAAGTAACAAGATTGGACACTTATTGCTCATATATGCTAGTTGAAGGGTTTAACACAATTATGTGGAGAGCTGCGAGCTTTTGATTTTGCAAATTTTTGTGTCACATAATGCTCAGTATTGTTGTCTTTCGATGCTCAGCAGACATTTGTTCAGTTTCTTACTAGGGCATGTGACAATACAGCAATGGGGAAGTCGCTATCATTAAATTTAGTCCAGGTATTCAAAGAGCAAGTGGTTCAATAGAAATTCAAGAGGGTGAATTTTGACGAGACCTGCTTTGGTTTTTGAAATTGTTTTTGTATGTGTAGATGTCTTTTGAAGATTGCCAGAAGCCATGAGGTGATTGTTTTTTTGCTTCATTGCTCAGGTCCCTTGGCAGATGTAAGGCTAAGGTAAGTAGAAAGGAGTTGGAAAAGTAAGGTAGATGTTCGATCATGTATCCGACAAAGTACACTCTAATGACAGAGTGACCACCTTGAGATCCTTATATGTTTGTGCACACTCTCCACCAATCTCTTTTTGGATTGTTTGCCACCTATCTCAATCACGGAATTTGCATCCTGCATCTTTTAATCACGAGAGTATGCTCTTCACGTTTAGTTTTTTTGTGCAGACCAGTCTACTTGTGCAATTTTCTGGTGCTACCACTGTAGAGCACATTTCAAATGTATGCCTAATCTCTTACAATGTGAGTGTTTATAGATAATCTGTATGTGTATTTGGTACTGTCATTGTTGGTGCCTAGCAATGGAGTATTGACTGAAGATTTTTGCCAGCAGCACACTGGAAAACGGTGATTCAATAAGTACTATGCGTCCCATCACACGCCGAAGACTTATTAATTTACCTCATCAATTCAGTGTATAAAATGCTTATGCAACCCTTGAAATGGATGTTGGTTTTTGGAACTGTCATTGGTGTATCGAGTCCCTGGGATTGGGTCCTAAAATGAATTGGTGTTGCACATTGTTGAAGGTATTTAGTAACTGTGGAATAAGTGTTCACCATGTGTCACACAGTTGAAGGAAGGGTGCTTGGTGAACCAAGGTTCACTGGGGTTTTAATCAAAGAGTCAATACATGCACCAATCACTTTTCGAAGAAAAGAGAAAATCGTGATTGATTGATTAGTTGACACACTCAATAGCATATATCATTGATATGGTCAAGGGTTTGGCACAACTGCCCCCAAGACCATTCTTATACTCCACGAGTTTATGTCTATTATATACAGCCAGTGCTTATTATTGTGGGTCATGACTCACACACCGTATCTTTTCTCTCCTTAGAAAATCCTAATTATCCATAATATTCAGTTAAATTTTCATATCATGATGATTTCCGAACTTACAAAAGAATGTGAAGATTTTAACATCCAAAGTTCTGACTTCTGGGCCACTAGTTTACGAAATTTGCGCATATGATGAATTTTCTATACAGTAGCTTACTAGGTACTGGTTACTACACCTAGTTACTGTATGGTAGTAAGTTACGAATCCTGTCGTCTCCCTCCTTGTAACCCTAATCCAGGAACCCTAGTCCCTTCGTTATCGAAGAGCACAGGGGTGACTCGGAAGCCCTTGAGAATTGCATCATTTTGACTTGCTTTCACGATTCCAAGGCTTAGGAAGCAGACGGTAAGAACTGCACCTGGACACAGAAGAGTGGTGGATTTGTTTTTTCTAATTTTAAGGATTTTATAGCCTCATGTGCACTTGATTTGTGAGACTTCTGCATGGGATGAGCAGCAATCGTTGAGAGTTGTGGATTTGTTTTGAGGATTGTACAGGATTGTAGAGCCTCGTGTGCACTTGATTCGTGAGGGTTTTACCTGGAAATCCCATGAGAAATGCAGCTGTGATATTGCTCTCGCGAGTCTGAGGTCTAGGAAGCAGACGGTAAAAGTTACACGTTGACAGGGCTGAGTTGTGGATTTCAGAAGATTTTAGAGGATTTTGGAGCCTTATGTGCCATTTGTTTTATGAGAATTGTGCCGGAAATTAAATTTATAGCAATATACATATGGAGTAACGTACTCAATCTTGTCTTTCTCCCCCTATTTCCTCTACAGTAAGACATTAATATCAAATCCAAGTCTCTTCGTCGTTGCAGCAGTTAGTAGATAGGGTGGCGAAACTCTTGGCAATCGCTGCATTGTGATGTGGTATTATAGTTGTAAGGTTTAGAAAGAGTCGGACGTTGACACGGCAGGGTTGTAGAATCGGTTTGTAGATTTTAGAGGATTTAAAAGGGTTTTAGAGCCTCATGTGCACTTGATTCATGAGGATTATCCTTTGGAAAAATGTGCGGCGGTCCCTCAGAACTGCTGCATTTGGTTTGCTCTGGCGAGTTTAAGGTCTGGAAGCAGACGTCAAGGGATACACGTTGATACGGCTGGGTTGTGGATTTCTTTTGTGGTGTTTAGAGAGTTTCAGAGCCTCAAGTGCTATTGTTTTGATAGAATATTGTAGGGAAGTGATTTCTCAGCAATATTGCATACAAACTTAGTCAATCCTGTATTTCTCTCCCCTTCTTCCTACACTGCAAAACACTATGAGTTGAATTTCATGGACATACCATCAATGCCAATGAGATTTGACATCTATCAATAGCATATACAATGTGGAATTCCTTGATCATAATCCTGTCTTTCTCTCCCCTTCTTCCTCTACTGCCAAACACTATGAGTTGAATTTCGTGGACATACCGTCAATGCCAATGAGATTTGACATCTATGAATAGCATAAACAGTGTGGAATTCTTTGATCGTAGCATATCAAACCCTAGTCTCTCGTCGTTGCAGCAGAGAGCAGGTAGGCGATTGAACTCTTGGCAATGGCTGCATTGTGGTTTGGTGGTTCGATTGTAAGATTTAGGAAGAGGTAGACATTGACACGGCAGGGTTGTGGATTTGTTTTATTGAATGATAAAGGTTTCAGAGGGTTTAGAGCCTCACGTGCACTTAATTCGTGAGAATTTTGTTCTGGAATGTGTCACCCCTTGACAAATGCTGCATATACTTTGCTCTCGCGACTTCAGGGTCCAAGAAGCAGACGGCAAGAGTCACATATTGATAGGCTAACTTTTGAATTTCTTTGTGGTGTTTAGAGAATTTCAGAGCCTCATGTGCCTTTGATTTATTAGAACAGTGCAGGGAATTAGTATCATAATATGTTATGTAATATGGATCGAGTAATATACATGTGTGGCCACTTACTCAATACTGTCTTTCTCTCTTCTTCCTTTACAGCAGAACGCTAATACCAAACCCTAGTCTATTGGAAATTTCTGCATTGTGGTCTGATTTCATGATTTGTAAGGTTTAGGAAGAGTTGGACGTTGACAAGGCCGGGTTGTGGAATTGGTTTGTGGGTTTTAGAGGATTCAAAAGGCGAAGTCGTTGAGCGAGGGAAGATGGCGGACGAGGGAGCTCCAACGTTGGACTCGAAGGACTTGCAGCAGCAGAGCAAGGCGCTGGACTCATTGACCGACCATGTGGAAGACCGGCAGCTGGACTCCACTCGTGTGCAGCAGGCGATGGCCTCGATCGCCGCCAACTCGGACGCTGATCGAAATGCGCAGAGGCTCCGGGAGAAGGAATTGGCTGCTGTGAAGATCAATGCTGAAGATGTGGACGTTATTGCGAGCGAGCTTGAGATCGACAGGAAGGTGGCGGAGAGGACGCTGCGAGAGCATAAGGGGGATGCTGTCGCTGCCATTCGATCCTTCCTTAGATGAAAATTAAATTCTTTCTAGTCTTCAAGGTAGGTGATGAGTTTCTTTCGTCCGTGTTTGAGAGCAATTATCTTCATGGACATTTTGTAGTAAACGTTGTAAAATGACAGGTCCTCGTTTTTCAGGCGACTTTTAATTTTAAGTATTGTGTCCACTTTTGAGTTGTTGCACGCAAGCATATAGTGTTAATGCTGGCCATCTTTAACCTCGTTAGTCCTCAAGGTAGGTGATGAATTTCTTTCGTCCATGGTTGAGAACAATTACCTTATTTGGCAGCCTTTTGTGCTCGAATGTTCGGAACCATTACCAAAGCCATGCCCTTTTGCCCTACCGAAAGTGGTGCAATTGGACCGAGCTGGATAAAACGAACTTCTTCATGGACATACTGTAGCAAACGTCGTCGAATGACAGGTCCTAGTTTTTCATGCAACTAGTTTGATCGCCGACTAGGCCATTCAATGTCACTACAGATTTCTCGACTTGAAGAAGTAACTCCTAGTCTTGCTCTTAATTTAAACATCGGATCCACTGTTGAAATGTTGCACGCATTACTGTAGTGTTAGTGCTGGCCATCGTGAATGGTAACGTTCCGTGGAGTCCTAAGAGGTTGGCTGAGGGAACTATGCTTTGTTGTTATCACAACTGTGTTGTCTCATGTGTGATTGCATGGCCTGGAAGTTCTGGACTTAGACCCTGTACTGGTCCTTTATGCAGGAATGCCACAGGAGTTTTGTGGAATGTGCACTTGATGACCTCAAGAGTTTTAGCGGTTATACTAGATGGGCTGGGGAGTGTAGCACTCGGGCAAACAACATTGTTGCAATCTTGACTGCATTGTCCACATGATAGACCTTGTAGAACCTTAAGCTGCCAACTATATTATACTTACAGCTCCTCTTGTGAAAGTCACGTTCTTTGTGCTAGAGTCTGCTCATTGACTCAAAACAATCAACGTATTGCTTCTGTCTATTTTGCAGGATGTGAAATAGATGAAAAGGTGTACAACCAGACTGAACCCATTCTGTTGGCTGAGTTTTGTCATGCAAAGCTGAGAATCATGCTGCGCTGTGCAAAATGGAAGTTTATAGAAAGTGCATGATTATGTGTACCTCTGAATCATTTCATACCAGTTATTTTCTGCTAGTCAAGTATCTTATTTTTCCAAATATGCTTTCCTTACGTTGACACTGTAGAAACTGCTCTGCCATGCGTTTTAAAGAAACAAGTTGAAGCACCGGAGGTCAAGAGAAATACCAAGGATGTATTTGATGGAGTTTGGACGGAATCAATATTCTGTTAATTTGGCAAACCATTGAAGATGTGATTCATTAGTGTAGGGTCCTTCAGCACCAACCTCAATGGATACCATTTGATGCAATTGGAGAGACAAGGCCCTTGTTGTGCTTGAATTGTGCTCACATCTACAGCAGACCTGGCTGCAAGCACAACTGCTACATGGAGCGTGAAAGGGTGACTGACATCGAACAGGGATTCTGCACTACTTAACGGTAACTTAGTTATATTCCACGATGTGCATGAAATATAACTTCCTTGACACGATGTAAGTACATATGATGGTACACGACCAAGAGCTGGACCCACTCATATCTCCGCTGTCATCTACTCACAGCATAAGAGCGAATAAAACTAGGTCATTTCTTGGCAATGATTGATGCGACTAGTCTGGGTAGCATGGCTTTGTGTCGCCTAGAGGCGAGCATAACATTTGACCTGGCAATTTATAAAGACGAAATATCTATGTTTAGATTGGTAAATCATATCTTACAGATGTCAAGAGCCTCCATGACACGGCCTCATGAGGATCTCAAAGTATGTTAATGTGTAAGTAGGTGTTTCGACCTACTTATTATATTCTGCCTTAACTTACTTCTTGGAAGACTTTTGGGAGTGCTACTGTAGGTTATTCGTGAGATGCTTTGTAAAAATGGAGAAGCCATATTTATCTCGTACATGCAGTAGGTTCCCCCATCACTCTAAAGTGCATTGTATGTTATTTTCTATGCTTCCCAATGGCTAGAATAACAGCAAACATGTCTTCAAAACTCACGATTCTTCCACGTTCTGAACAAGTAACATTTGTTCGGTTCACTTTTGGCAGATATTTAGCCTCTTCTTACGTCACGTCGGATAGTGGTTACCAGAAGTAAAGGTAAATCCCTGTTTGCTCAACTCGCCGAGTTGAATCGTGACAATTGTGAAATTAGAGTCGTGACAGATGACTGCGTCGTGCGAGCAGCGACATTGTATACAGAGATCATGGAGCCAAAATACCGCAGATACTACTTACGTTGATAATTACTAGTCGGTCACATAGGTCCGATATCATATGGTGCCGGAGAGTGAGTAATTTGCAAAGTGGTGAGCCAGCACTTCTGATGGATAAACATGGATGCTTAATCGATTCTCATGTTTGAATTAGTGAAAACTAATTGCGCAGATTAGCTTTTGCTCATGCAAGGATCCCTGATCCTGTGCTGAGGTTTACGTGGTGTGATGCATCAATGTATTAGGGTTTCCAACTTGCAGATCGAGAAGGAACTCATGTCTAAATTTGGATCCTGGTAAAAGGGAGGGTTTACTGTTGAGAACGATTATGCCTTAGGTGTTATTCTATTCCAAGCTGTGCCGAGAGTTGGTACTAGGGGCAAAGTTGCAAACCACCCGCTTTTCAAACAAATCTCGTGAAGGCAAGTTTTCGTCGGTTGGGTCCAAGGCAGGCTACGCTCTTCCGAGAGGAGCAACTTCGGTTGCATGTGGAAGTGGTGACACCTCCATATGCATTTCTAGGTTTAAGATTTGGATCTTAGTTAGTTCTCCCTCACCATGTATACAGGGCGGAATTAGGTATCTAGTCATGCTAGATATGGTGGCGAACTAAGAGAGAAGAGTGTGTGCATTCAATGGGAATCGATCACATTGATCGACACTTGCATTGAGGTGCAAATTCTCTCGCTATCACCAACTGTTGGATAAGTTAGAAAAGAGAGATCGACCGCTTTCTCTCTTTTAAGGTGCAAAAGGAGGTGCACAAAACAGCGGGTTTGCGAATCAAATCGATCTCTATGAAACTCGTGAAACGAAATAGCGGAATATTCAGGGATCCCACTAGGGTATAAGGCGCTCGAGGGTCGAAACAATGGGTTGTTCATTTTCAGGGTTGGATGCCCTCTATGGGACGGTAGGAAGTGGGGCAGAGGTGTGGGTGAACAAGAGGCGATTTCGGATTCAACGCCAACTTGGGGAGGAAGGCTCCACATCTGTGTACGTTGTCAGAGAGCAGCCTGGCGCAAAGAAGGATCCGTCTTTCGTCTCAGGTGTGTTCCTCCACATTCATTCTGGCTTGCTCCTCATCTAATTCTGCAGTCCTTTCTTCGCTTGTCCGAAAGATGCTGCTTCCTTCGATGTCGATCTTGTGGCAATGGAAGTACAGCGCCTTCAAGTAGCGTGCACCTCATTTTGCTTGTATTGACCGAATTCCATCTTGTCCATAGCAATCGCCAAGATGACATCCTAAAGGCATCGCTTCTTATAAACAGGGAAGTGGATTTCATGAAGGCTGAAAGGGTAGGTGTTATTGCAGTGATTGAGTCAAAGCGCAATTTAATCCATTATTTCGAAAACATAAGAATCTAAAAATCTCTGAAGTTCTTGAAAGAATGTGTTCATCCACATTCTTTCTGTGCTTGTCCACTAGATTTTACTTCGATGTCGATCTTGTGTCAATGATTGGACAGCGCCTTTAAGTAGTGTGCACCTCATTTTGTTTATATCAACGAATCCCCCCCGTCGAGAGTTATCGCTAAGATGACATCCCAAAGGACATTTCTTCTTATAAGCAGGGAAGGAGGTTCAATGTAGGCGGAGTAGGTAGGTGTTCTGCCACTGATTGAGTCAAAGCACAATTTAATCCACTATTTAGCGAGGATAACAAACTAAAAAATCTCTAAGAGTGTCTTGAAAGAATGTGTTCCTCTCACATTCTGGCTTGCATCCCATCTAATTTTGCAGGCCTCTCTTCGCTTGTCCAATAGATTCTAGTTCCTTAGCTGCCGATCTTGTTGCAATGGAAGGGCAGCCCCTCCTTCCAGAGCTATCGTTAAGATGATACCTCAAAGGACACCGCTTCTTATAAGCTGGGAAGGAGGTTCACTGTAGGCAGAATAGGTAGGTATTTTTGCACCGATCGAGTCAAACTGCAATTTTATGAACTATTTAGCGAGGATAACAAACTAAAACCCTCTGGAGTGTCCTGAAAGAATGTATTCCTCCACATTCTTTCTGGGTTGCATCCCATGTAATTCCGAAGTGCTTTCTTCCCTTGTCCAATAGATTCTACTCTCTTCAATGTCGATCTTGTGGCATGAATGTACAGCGCCTTCAAGTAGTGTGCACCTCATTTTGTTTGCATGGAACGAATCCCCTCCGTCCAGAGCTATCGCCAAGATGACAACGTCAAGGACATCACTTTTATAATCAGGGAAGGAGGTTTGATGTAGACGGAATAGGTAGATGTTTTCCACTGATTGAGTCGAAGAGAAATTTTATCCACCGTTTAGCGAGGATAACCAATTAAATACCTCTAAAGTCTCTTGAAAGTGTGGCACCTTTTCTGCTCAAGGAAACTAGTCGGTCATGAGGTAAATAATGTACAGGCTTGAAGCTGCAAAGTTGCTACGCATGGTACTTTAACCAATTTGAACGGATATTACATCTATGGGCAGACCAGGAGTGTGAATTGGAAAGAGTTTTTTTCAAAGGTTGTAACCCAGAAAGTTCTGTAGATCGAGGTTCTCTTTATTGCGCTTGTCCTGACTTGTCCGTGAAATCAATTTCTCTCTGGAAGTGCAAGTGGGGTTTTGTCATCAGTCTATCTCTGAATTTTATGTTCTTCAAGCACAAATTCCAATGCACCATGTTTGGGGCTATCCAGTGCTGCTGGATTTTGGCTGCTGGGTTTGACCAACTGAGTTTTTGTTTGGCTTTTGGATGCAAACTTACTACTTTAGACGGTGGGGTTGGCACAGACACTGGCCTGTATACATTGAAGAAAGTGCGAGTCCAGAAAGAAGAGCAGTTGGAGTCAGTGAACCGGGAGATAAATATCATGCGCCTGTTCCATCATCCCAATTTGATTCCGCTTGTGGACTCTTCAATAATCAGCGTAAAGGTATCCACCTTGGTCTCAAATTTGTGATTTTTTGGCTTCTTGGGTGCGAGATTGGGTGATAGGAGGATTTCCATGAAATATCTTAGGAATTCAGGACACACCTAATATGTATGAATGGCTCTGCAGGAAGGAAAGTGCAATCATGAGGCTTACATGCTGTTCCCACTGCATCTGGATGGAACACTGCATGACCATCTGACAAAGATGCAAGAAACGAAGACATTTTTCCCCACTATCACTGTTATGCATATATTTCAACAAGTAAGTATACTGCTCATGATGACATTAAGCCTGCTTCTGTTGAAGTTGTGATGTTCTGCATGCTTGAGTTGCACCTTCCAAACAGTTAGTTCTTCAAAAATTTGTTAATGCCAGAAGTTATTTCTTGAATGATTAAC